>CM039307.1:88257845-88730306 GCA_022316695.1 Camellia oleifera | reverse complement strand
GTAAAAAATGCGATTCTCAACTTCTTTAGTTTCTTTTTGTTGGTTTTGTGTCTTGCTTGTTTTCTTTGTTTTCAGCCCAATAAAATCATAATAAAGGTAAATTACACGGACATCCTTAACAAAGATCAATACAAATGATGAAATGATTCAATACAATCACAATTATACCCACTCTAGATATGGAGGTTTGTAAGTGCAATGAACAGGCTAGAATGTGGGATTGTTGGATGATGATGATTTTATGGTTAGTAAAAAGTGGAGGTGTTAGTTTGGGGGTTGGCTATTGAAGTGGGATTGGTGTGACATTGCTAGGGTTTAATGGCAGTGGCACTGTTAGGGCTTTGATGGCAGTGACAGAGGAGGATGCTGTGGAGGTTGATGGCTGAGTTTAGAGAGAGAATAGGAGAGGGGAAAGTAAGAGGATGTTTGGTTATAATGATAGATATTGGGAGTGGGGTGTTTGGGTTCAAATTGTTTGGCTGCAAAGATAATAAAATAGTTGAAAGTAGAAGGGTAAATGGGCAAAAGCATATGTCCCATCAATGACCATAATCCAACAACTCCAACAAGGAAGGCTAGTATAATTTCAATAACTATAGTAAGGGTCAGCAATTGTCATAAACCAAAGGAGAACTCCGTGTAATTTGCCCAATTAATAAATAACAAACAAAGAAAAAGTTCAAGGTCAAATGAATGCTTCAATGCCACAGATTAAAGGCATGCTTCCATGCAGCAGAAACATTAATTGTGGACAAATTTGAAACAACAAAAACCACAGCACTGTACTTTTAAAATGTCAAATGACTAGTTGAGATATGAGTAGCACCAGGCTGCTGACAACAGGTCACATATCAGAAACCAACCACTAAACTCAATTAAAACCCAGGAATATTATTACAAATGCAGCATTAAACAACTATTCCAGAGCTGGAGCAGAGAAAGCAAACAACAAACGTGAGGAAGCTTTAAAATCAAACCAATCAAATCCATACCTGTAGTCAAACACAAGGCATTTCAAAGCGGCAACTATTATAGCAGCAGAGAGATGAGATAGAGAGCTAAGCAGAAGCAGTTTTCTTTTGCTGGAAGATGACAGCATAAACAGGTACTGCAACACCAATGCTGAAAGCAGTGAAGACAGCTAGGCTCATCTTCAGCTGCTGATGCTTCATTCTGTCCAAGTTGTACATGTGTTTTGCATGAAGGTAGTACGGTTCATCATGGCCATGGTCATGCCCTCCTCCCATCCTCTTCACGCCTGTTGAATGGAACCCCCTATTCACTGTCAAGAAAAAAACACATACTGGTCACAGATACTGGTCTCTTAATTATGAGTGCACAACATACAAATTAGTCATGATTTGATTGGAAACAAACCATTTTGGTTAATGCTAACCAGAAAGGGTAAAGGCAAAACCTACCATTGTTTGCTTCCAACCTATCAGAATAGGTATTGAAGCAACTTCAGTGAAAACCATAATAGGTTATTATAACCAGACTATTTTTGGGTGGCATTCTCTGCCTTCACTTCTAACAAATTTTGTCAATTGCCAATTGAAACATGACACAATAGATATGGGTAGTAGGTAATCCCAGAGAAAGACTACATTCAATTTAGTTAGAGGGCTGTTAAACGCCCTTACCTTTTTTCTTTGGACCCCCTGTCACGACCCCAACCTGCCCCTAGTAGGCTGGGTGCCGAGATGGCCAGTAATCCGTAATTACCAAAGGCCGGCTTACAAAATTTCACACACATCAGAGTAATCATAGGGGCTCACATATGCGGAAGCGAATAAACTAAATACAAATGGTCCTTGAGAGCTGTGCATAGATCAAATGTAAATGCATACATAACAGAACTGCACCTCGGCAGATAACAAAACAAATACAAGTTACATCCTGATCAAAAGGCTTCTCAGCCGACATATACAAATACAGCGGTTACGAGCAAAGAAGCATGATTTTCAAGAATCTGCCGAAGTAACACATATGCCGAGGTAATCACAAAACAGCCGATGTAAGCAAGTCAAGTCGGCATAACAAAAATCCCAAAACAAGCTGTACAAATACTTCTAGGCGTCGCCGCCGTCCTGCTCATCACCTACATATATATAGAGAGGGGTGAGCTTGGAAACTCAGTGAATGGTACTAGAAATAAAGGTTTGCATGAATAATAGCCGGAGTCTGCCAAAACAAAGCATATCAAAACCATTCGAACAATAGCCGAGGTTCCTGCCAAGCAAAGAATATCAAGCTGTACCAGAACAAGAGATGAACCGTATTCATCTGTCAAATCCTACCAGACAAAGCAATACAAAGATTAAACAAGTAGTAGCCGAGGTAATCTTCAAGACAACACATATCAAGCTTATATGACTTAGGCCCGTAGCCCTTTTTCACCGAAGTTTGTGACTTAGGCCCGTAGCCCTTTTTCACCAAGTGGTGCTACAAAAGTTTAAAGTCCTCTAGCACAAGGGACTTGTGTTACTTAGGCCCGTAGCCCGCTTTAACATTTATCTTAGCAAGATAGGACCGTATCCTCTTAACAAGAAGTACTGCGAAAGTTTGGAGTCCTCCAGTACAAGGGACTTTCCAAAGAAAGGACCGTATCCTTTTTAACAAGATGGTACTGCGAAAGTTTAGAGTCCTCCAGTACAAGGGACTTTCCAAAGAAAGGACCGTATCCTTTTTAACAAGATGGTACTGCGAAAGTTTAGAGTCCTCCAGTACAAGGGACTTTCCAAAGAAAGGACCGTATCCTTTTTAACAAGATGGTACTGCGAAAGTTTAGAGTCCTCCAGTACAAGGGACTTTCCAAAGAAAGGACCGTATCCTTTTTAACAAGATGGTACTGCGAAAGTTTAGAGTCCTCCAGTACAAGGGACTTTCCAAAGATACCGAAACAACGCTCAACCCATTACAAGGACATCATCAAGACGAAGTTCATACTTACCTTTTCCTCTAGTGCTGCTAAAGTTTAGAGTCCTCCAGCACAGGGGACTTTCAAGAATACCATCAAAACAAGCTCATATACAAAACATCAAAATAGGCTGATCATTCATGCTTAGCAGATACTTTTACCAAAGCGAAACAAGCAAGATTTATCAAAAGCTTTATAACATAGCTTTATTAAAAGCACCACTCACCTCGGTCTTCAGGTGTAGGCTCAAGCAAAGATCAAAGTCCTACAATCACATAGCAAACCATACTCTCAAAACGAGCTTCACATACATGCAAGGAATCAAAACATTATTTCCCATCACAGGGAAGTGCACTGGGTACCATCCAGGTCTAGCCGAGGTCCTACACCTCCCCGCCGAGGTGTGGACTCGAAAGCCAAAACAAGGCAAAGTTAGGAAAACCTGAGTTTCCTTTCAAAGGGCACGAAGAACAAGATCATGCATGCTGAAATCCAACTCACATAAACGAAATCTGGGGTTTTCATGCTAAGAGTTCAAAAACGTGGACTAAGGTATTCATTCGAGAAAATTATACAAGAACAAACACAAAACATGATTCTTGTTCCAAACTTTCGGATCAAAACAAGGTTCTCCTTTAAGAACACAAGAACAACATTTTTCTCTTTCAAAACCAAGTTCAAATCAATGCATGACATGCAAAACAGATCCAATCATGCAATGCATCTAGATGATCAATAGGAACAATCGATGTAGAACAAGAATCTAACCTCAAAACTGAAATCCAACGGTTCGATCTTCCACGATCAAGCTCGGAGCTCAACTCTCACACTAAAATTCTAACTCTAAGTTCTAGAGCTTCTCTCTCTAAACAAGACAAAGATTTGAGACCAAATCATAATCAAAAGTTACACAATGATGTATTATAGGCCTGTCGGCTGTCATAGCCTTCAGCTCGGACACGTGGCATCACCGGATTGGTGCAGTTAGAAAGGTGACTGCTAGACAAGACAAGTCTCTGACAAAGCGTACACAACACGCTTGGCGGCTAAGAACGTCGGCGAGAAATGACCTCGGCCAAAGACAAGACTTCGGCAACAGGTCAACAAAGACAAAGGTTAGGGAGGACGACACTTGACTAAGCTGTGCCACACCTTGGCCTGGGTGTACCACATCTCGGCCTAGGCCATACCTGCCCAAGGACAAAGATTACAAGCACAAAACATCACAGCCTCGACGATACACACTTCGGCCCAAAAGGTAACATCTCGGCAAACATGCCGGGGTGAAGATGGAGGTCGGCTAAGGTTCCAAAACTGCTCAAAACGCAAAGGCTCAAAGGCAAACTATGCTGAGCTGACCTCGGCTACGCTCCAAACAAAACACGAATTCCAGCAACTTACAATAAAACAAAGCAAAACAAGGCAAGTATCAAGATTACAAACTTGACAATTCAAGGTCATACACAATACATGCAAGCAAGACTGATTCAAAGTGAGGGTTGTTACATCCTACCCCCCTTAAGAAAGTTTGGTCCCCAAACTTACAATACCTTGGTCCAAGAATAACTCTGGATGTCGAATTCTCATTTCCTCTTCCATTTCCCATGTGGCGTCCTTGCCATAGTGCTCTTTCCATTCCACCTTTACCATTGGTATCGACTTGTTTCTCAATTGCTTAACTTGTCTGTCCACAATAGACGTCGGCTTCTCTTCATAGCCCAAATTCTCATTAACTTCAATTCCAGAATGCTTAATTACATGCAGTGGATCCCGAATATACTTCCTTAACATCGAAACATGAAACACGTTATGGACTTGGCTCAATTCCGGTGGCAAAGCAAGTCTGTAGGCAACGGAGTTAACCTTGTCAAGGACTTCAAATGGGCCAATATAACGGGGTGCTAACTTACCTCTCTTCCCAAATCTGGAAACCCCTTTCATTGGTGAAACCTTTAGGAATACGTGATCCCCAACTTCGAATTCTAGCTCATTTCTTCTCTGGTCGGCATAACTCTTTTGTCGGCTCTGGGCAGTTTTAATTCTCTGCTGAATAAGTTTAATCTTCTCTGTTGTTACTTGAATGAGTTCGGGACCAAGCAGAGCCTTATCTCCAACTTCGGTCCAACATATCGGCGATCTGCATTTTCTTCCATATAGAGCTTCATACGGCGCCATACCAATACTCGCGTGATAACTGTTGTTGTAAGCGAATTCCACTAATGGCAAATGCATTCCCCAATTTCCTTGGAAATCCAATACACAGAGTCTAAGCATATCTTCAAGTGTCTGAATCGTTCTTTCTGTTTGCCCATCTGTCTGGGGATGAAAAGCTGTACTAAATCTCAGTTCGGCTCCAAAGGCCCTCTGTAGACTCTGCCAAAATCTGGAAACAAATTTAGGATCTCTGTCCGACACTATCGACATCGGCACTCCATGAAGCCTAACAATCTCATTCACATAAAGTAGGGCAAGTTGATCAGCGTTGAAAGTAGTCTTAACAGGCAAAAAGTGTGCTGACTTGGTTAGTCTATCTACCACAACCCAAATCGAATCCATACCTTTCTGTGTTCTCGGCAGTCCAGTCACAAAATCCATAGAGATGTGTTCCCACTTCCACTCAGGGATCGGCAAAGGTTGTAGAAGTCCTGCTGGTCTCTGATGTTCTGCTTTTACTTGCTGGCAATGCAAACACTGGGACACAAATTCGGCTATCTCTCTCTTCATGTTCGGCCACCAAAACATCTGTTTTACATCATGGTACATCTTGGTATTTCCTGGATGAACAGCAAACTTGGAATTATGGGCTTCCAGCAAAATCTTCCTTTTCAGCTCCGGAACATCGGCCACACACAATTTCCCTTCAAACTTAAGCACTTGATTTTCAAAGGTGTACCCGAATCTCGGCTTGGTAACAATCTCATCGGCTACTTTTCTGAAGAATTCATCCTCCATTTGTCTTGCCTTTACTTCTTCAACAATGGTTGGTTCTGCCGAAATCAAGGTTAGGCATGCCAAATTTCCAACTGATTTTCTGCTCAGAGCGTCGGCCACGCTGTTGGCTTTCCCTGGGTGATATTGAATCTGCATGTCGTAGTCCTTCAATAACTCGAGCCATCTTCTTTGTCTCAAATTCAATTCCTTCTGAGTGAATAGATACTTCAAGCTCCGATGATCTGTAAAAACCTGACAAGAAGCTCCATACAAGTAATGACGCCAAATCTTCAAAGCAAATACCACGGCTGCTAGCTCCAAGTCATGGGTAGGATAGTTCTTCTCATGTGGCTTCAATTGACGAGATGCATATGCTATAACCTTACCTCCTTGCATTAATACACAACCCAAACCCTTATGCGACGCATCACTGTAAACATGAAACTCCTCATTACCTGATGGAAGTACCAGTACTGGTGCTGTAACCAACCTCGTCTTTAGTTCCTGAAAAGCTGACTCCCGATCTTCAGTCCATTTATACGGTGCTCCCTTCCTAGTCAATTGTGTCAATGGAGTTGCAATCCTGGAGAAATCTTTCACGAACTTCCTGTAGTAACCTGCCAAACCCAGAAAACTTCGAACCTCGGACACATTGGTCGGCCTCGGCCAATTTACCACGGCTTCTATTTTGCTCGGATCAACTGAAATACCTTCTTCATTTATTACATGACCCAGAAATGAAATAGTAGAAAGCCAAAACTCACACTTGTTAAATTTAGCATACAGTTTCCGGTCTCTCAATATCTGCAAAGAAATTCTCAGATGGTTTTCATGTTCAACTTCACTCTTGGAATAAATCAATATATCATCGATGAAGACGACCACAAACTCATCTAAGTGGGGCTTGAAGACTCTGTTCATTAAATCCATAAATGCAGCAGGGGCATTGGTCAATCCGAAAGGCATCACTAAAAATTCGTAGTGGCCATATCTAGTCCGAAAGGCAGTCTTCTCAACATCCTCTGCCTTAACCTTAAGCTGATGGTAGCCCGACCTAAGGTCAATCTTGGAAAAGACTCGTGCTCCTTGTAACTGATCAAGTAAATCATCAATCCTAGGTAATGGGTACTTATTCTTAATGGTGACCTTATTGAGTTCTCTATAATCAATACAAAGGCGAAGTGTGCCATCCTTCTTCTTAACAAATAACACAGGTGCTCCCCATGGTGATGTGCTCGGCCTAATAAATCCCTTGTCCAACAACTCTTGCAATTGTAGTTTCAATTCTCTAAGTTCGGCTGGGGCCATTCTATATGGTGTTTTGGAGATCGGCTGTGTTCCCGACATAACATCAACAGTAAACCCTATTTCTCTATCGACCAAGTGGCCAGGTAAATCATTAGGAAAGACGTCGGCGAACTCATTAACAACTGGGATGTCGGCTAAACTAACATTTCCATCCTGATCTTTCAATATACTACACAAATAACCCTTACAGCCTTTTTGGATCAACCTACAGGCCTTCATGGATGAGATTAAGTAAGGTGGGGGAATTACTCCTTTACCTTGAAAAATAACTTCGGCTAGGTTTGGGGGTTTCAATGTGACACTCTTCGAAACACAATCAATGAGTGCGTGGTTTGCTACTAACCAATCCATTCCCAATATAACATCGAATTGATCTATATTCAAGGGCATTAAATCAACTAGCAGTTCAACATGCTCAATAACAACAACACATGCTCTATAAATGGATGCAACAATCATGGATCTCCCAGACGGAGTAGACACAGATAGCACATAATCAAGAGATTCTAATTTCCTATTAATCTTCTCGGCAAACTTAGTAGAAACAAACGAGTGCGTAGAGCCCGAATCAACTAACACATAAGCATTTCGGGAGCAAATTAAAAGTATACCTGACACTACTGCCTCAGCATTCTGAGTATCCCCTGGCACTAGTGCAAACACTCTGCCCTGTCTCATCTGTCCTTTCCCAGCATTATTCTTGTGAACCGTACCTGAGGTATTCTCACCCTTCTTGCTGGTTTCAGCCTTTGTCTTAGGACAATCTCTCACAAAATGACCCATTTCTCCACATTCATAGCAAGCTCCAGATGTCCGACGACAAACCCCAAAATGTTGCTTCCCACAATCTGAACATGTCGGCTTAGTATTACCTTCCTGCTTTGGATAACCAGCACTGCCCTTGTTCATCTTCTTATTGGTGTTCAACTGGGTTCGGTGATTGTCATAGTTCTGCCTCTTTCGCTGATTCTCTCCCGAGTTCTGATACCTGTTCAAGTTAGTTTCGGCCAAAACGGCTTTGTTCAGCACTTCGGCATAGGTCGGCATATCGAGCAGGCTAACCCGGTCTTGAATCGGTCCGCGAAGCCCACTTTCAAACTTCCTAGCCTTCATGTATTCATCGTTGATCATGTGAGGTACAAACCTTACCAATTCAGTAAAAGCGCGATCATATTCTGCTACTGTTCGGCTGCCCTGTGTCAAGGTCTGAAATTCGGTAGCCTTGCGATTCCGAACGCTGAGGGGAAAATGCTTTTTGTAAAATAGTTCCAAAAACCTTGCCCAGGTTAAACCAGGGTTAGTTTCTCTGGTCATCATCCACCATCTCCGTGCATCGTCGTCCAGGGTGAATGCAGCTAAAGTCACCTTCTGAACATCGGTGCTGGGGAAAATCTCAAACAGTTTCTCCATTTCCAAAACCCATGCCTCGGCCTTCATTGGCTCAATACCTCCAGAAAACCTTGGTGGTCTCATCTTCTTGAACTCCCTGATCAAAGCTATTGTGCCATCTCCATATAAGGCTGGTTGTAGAGGAACCTGTGGCGTTGGGGGAGGTGGAGGAGGGACTACATTTCGGCCATTCGTCTGCTCGGCCTGGGTCGATGTAGCACTAGCGTGCTGCTGTCTTATTTGCCTTAACTCACGGGTCAATCCTTCCATTAATCTTTCCATTCTGTCCAATCTGTCTTCAGACTGATCTCGGGCAAGTGGAGGTCTACCTCTCCTCATGATACTATGAGTATACAAAGTGTGACTTTAAAGCAAGTAAACAAATAACTCCGCAGGCAAGTAACAATTAAGCAAGTCAAGACAATGCACACCTTGTTCAAATAGCAAGCAATATGATGCAACCCTAGCATCTTTCTAAATGGAATCCTATGCTCTTTAGGACTCGAGTGTGTGAATCAACGTACTATGAGGAACTTGTGCTCTGATACCACTCTGTCACGACCCCAACCTGCCCCTAGTAGGCTGGGTGCCGAGATGGCCAGTAATCCGTAATTACCAAAGGCCGGCTTACAAAATTTCACACACATCAGAGTAATCATAGGGGCTCACATATGCGGAAGCGAATAAACTAAATACAAATGGTCCTTGAGAGCTGTGCATAGATCAAATGTAAATGCATACATAACAGAACTGCACCTCGGCAGATAACAAAACAAATACAAGTTACATCCTGATCAAAAGGCTTCTCAGCCGACATATACAAATACAGCGGTTACGAGCAAAGAAGCATGATTTTCAAGAATCTGCCGAAGTAACACATATGCCGAGGTAATCACAAAACAGCCGATGTAAGCAAGTCAAGTCGGCATAACAAAAATCCCAAAACAAGCTGTACAAATACTTCTAGGCGTCGCCGCCGTCCTGCTCATCACCTACATATATATAGAGAGGGGTGAGCTTGGAAACTCAGTGAATGGTACTAGAAATAAAGGTTTGCATGAATAATAGCCGGAGTCTGCCAAAACAAAGCATATCAAAACCATTCGAACAATAGCCGAGGTTCCTGCCAAGCAAAGAATATCAAGCTGTACCAGAACAAGAGATGAACCGTATTCATCTGTCAAATCCTACCAGACAAAGCAATACAAAGATTAAACAAGTAGTAGCCGAGGTAATCTTCAAGACAACACATATCAAGCTTATATGACTTAGGCCCGTAGCCCTTTTTCACCGAAGTTTGTGACTTAGGCCCGTAGCCCTTTTTCACCAAGTGGTGCTACAAAAGTTTAAAGTCCTCTAGCACAAGGGACTTGTGTTACTTAGGCCCGTAGCCCGCTTTAACATTTATCTTAGCAAGATAGGACCGTATCCTCTTAACAAGAAGTACTGCGAAAGTTTGGAGTCCTCCAGTACAAGGGACTTTCCAAAGAAAGGACCGTATCCTTTTTAACAAGATGGTACTGCGAAAGTTTAGAGTCCTCCAGTACAAGGGACTTTCCAAAGAAAGGACCGTATCCTTTTTAACAAGATGGTACTGCGAAAGTTTAGAGTCCTCCAGTACAAGGGACTTTCCAAAGAAAGGACCGTATCCTTTTTAACAAGATGGTACTGCGAAAGTTTAGAGTCCTCCAGTACAAGGGACTTTCCAAAGAAAGGACCGTATCCTTTTTAACAAGATGGTACTGCGAAAGTTTAGAGTCCTCCAGTACAAGGGACTTTCCAAAGATACCGAAACAACGCTCAACCCATTACAAGGACATCATCAAGACGAAGTTCATACTTACCTTTTCCTCTAGTGCTGCTAAAGTTTAGAGTCCTCCAGCACAGGGGACTTTCAAGAATACCATCAAAACAAGCTCATATACAAAACATCAAAATAGGCTGATCATTCATGCTTAGCAGATACTTTTACCAAAGCGAAACAAGCAAGATTTATCAAAAGCTTTATAACATAGCTTTATTAAAAGCACCACTCACCTCGGTCTTCAGGTGTAGGCTCAAGCAAAGATCAAAGTCCTACAATCACATAGCAAACCATACTCTCAAAACGAGCTTCACATACATGCAAGGAATCAAAACATTATTTCCCATCACAGGGAAGTGCACTGGGTACCATCCAGGTCTAGCCGAGGTCCTACACCTCCCCGCCGAGGTGTGGACTCGAAAGCCAAAACAAGGCAAAGTTAGGAAAACCTGAGTTTCCTTTCAAAGGGCACGAAGAACAAGATCATGCATGCTGAAATCCAACTCACATAAACGAAATCTGGGGTTTTCATGCTAAGAGTTCAAAAACGTGGACTAAGGTATTCATTCGAGAAAATTATACAAGAACAAACACAAAACATGATTCTTGTTCCAAACTTTCGGATCAAAACAAGGTTCTCCTTTAAGAACACAAGAACAACATTTTTCTCTTTCAAAACCAAGTTCAAATCAATGCATGACATGCAAAACAGATCCAATCATGCAATGCATCTAGATGATCAATAGGAACAATCGATGTAGAACAAGAATCTAACCTCAAAACTGAAATCCAACGGTTCGATCTTCCACGATCAAGCTCGGAGCTCAACTCTCACACTAAAATTCTAACTCTAAGTTCTAGAGCTTCTCTCTCTAAACAAGACAAAGATTTGAGACCAAATCATAATCAAAAGTTACACAATGATGTATTATAGGCCTGTCGGCTGTCATAGCCTTCAGCTCGGACACGTGGCATCACCGGATTGGTGCAGTTAGAAAGGTGACTGCTAGACAAGACAAGTCTCTGACAAAGCGTACACAACACGCTTGGCGGCTAAGAACGTCGGCGAGAAATGACCTCGGCCAAAGACAAGACTTCGGCAACAGGTCAACAAAGACAAAGGTTAGGGAGGACGACACTTGACTAAGCTGTGCCACACCTTGGCCTGGGTGTACCACATCTCGGCCTAGGCCATACCTGCCCAAGGACAAAGATTACAAGCACAAAACATCACAGCCTCGACGATACACACTTCGGCCCAAAAGGTAACATCTCGGCAAACATGCCGGGGTGAAGATGGAGGTCGGCTAAGGTTCCAAAACTGCTCAAAACGCAAAGGCTCAAAGGCAAACTATGCTGAGCTGACCTCGGCTACGCTCCAAACAAAACACGAATTCCAGCAACTTACAATAAAACAAAGCAAAACAAGGCAAGTATCAAGATTACAAACTTGACAATTCAAGGTCATACACAATACATGCAAGCAAGACTGATTCAAAGTGAGGGTTGTTACATCCTACCCCCCTTAAGAAAGTTTGGTCCCCAAACTTACAATACCTTGGTCCAAGAATAACTCTGGATGTCGAATTCTCATTTCCTCTTCCATTTCCCATGTGGCGTCCTTGCCATAGTGCTCTTTCCATTCCACCTTTACCATTGGTATCGACTTGTTTCTCAATTGCTTAACTTGTCTGTCCACAATAGACGTCGGCTTCTCTTCATAGCCCAAATTCTCATTAACTTCAATTCCAGAATGCTTAATTACATGCAGTGGATCCCGAATATACTTCCTTAACATCGAAACATGAAACACGTTATGGACTTGGCTCAATTCCGGTGGCAAAGCAAGTCTGTAGGCAACGGAGTTAACCTTGTCAAGGACTTCAAATGGGCCAATATAACGGGGTGCTAACTTACCTCTCTTCCCAAATCTGGAAACCCCTTTCATTGGTGAAACCTTTAGGAATACGTGATCCCCAACTTCGAATTCTAGCTCATTTCTTCTCTGGTCGGCATAACTCTTTTGTCGGCTCTGGGCAGTTTTAATTCTCTGCTGAATAAGTTTAATCTTCTCTGTTGTTACTTGAATGAGTTCGGGACCAAGCAGAGCCTTATCTCCAACTTCGGTCCAACATATCGGCGATCTGCATTTTCTTCCATATAGAGCTTCATACGGCGCCATACCAATACTCGCGTGATAACTGTTGTTGTAAGCGAATTCCACTAATGGCAAATGCATTCCCCAATTTCCTTGGAAATCCAATACACAGAGTCTAAGCATATCTTCAAGTGTCTGAATCGTTCTTTCTGTTTGCCCATCTGTCTGGGGATGAAAAGCTGTACTAAATCTCAGTTCGGCTCCAAAGGCCCTCTGTAGACTCTGCCAAAATCTGGAAACAAATTTAGGATCTCTGTCCGACACTATCGACATCGGCACTCCATGAAGCCTAACAATCTCATTCACATAAAGTAGGGCAAGTTGATCAGCGTTGAAAGTAGTCTTAACAGGCAAAAAGTGTGCTGACTTGGTTAGTCTATCTACCACAACCCAAATCGAATCCATACCTTTCTGTGTTCTCGGCAGTCCAGTCACAAAATCCATAGAGATGTGTTCCCACTTCCACTCAGGGATCGGCAAAGGTTGTAGAAGTCCTGCTGGTCTCTGATGTTCTGCTTTTACTTGCTGGCAATGCAAACACTGGGACACAAATTCGGCTATCTCTCTCTTCATGTTCGGCCACCAAAACATCTGTTTTACATCATGGTACATCTTGGTATTTCCTGGATGAACAGCAAACTTGGAATTATGGGCTTCCAGCAAAATCTTCCTTTTCAGCTCCGGAACATCGGCCACACACAATTTCCCTTCAAACTTAAGCACTTGATTTTCAAAGGTGTACCCGAATCTCGGCTTGGTAACAATCTCATCGGCTACTTTTCTGAAGAATTCATCCTCCATTTGTCTTGCCTTTACTTCTTCAACAATGGTTGGTTCTGCCGAAATCAAGGTTAGGCATGCCAAATTTCCAACTGATTTTCTGCTCAGAGCGTCGGCCACGCTGTTGGCTTTCCCTGGGTGATATTGAATCTGCATGTCGTAGTCCTTCAATAACTCGAGCCATCTTCTTTGTCTCAAATTCAATTCCTTCTGAGTGAATAGATACTTCAAGCTCCGATGATCTGTAAAAACCTGACAAGAAGCTCCATACAAGTAATGACGCCAAATCTTCAAAGCAAATACCACGGCTGCTAGCTCCAAGTCATGGGTAGGATAGTTCTTCTCATGTGGCTTCAATTGACGAGATGCATATGCTATAACCTTACCTCCTTGCATTAATACACAACCCAAACCCTTATGCGACGCATCACTGTAAACATGAAACTCCTCATTACCTGATGGAAGTACCAGTACTGGTGCTGTAACCAACCTCGTCTTTAGTTCCTGAAAAGCTGACTCCCGATCTTCAGTCCATTTATACGGTGCTCCCTTCCTAGTCAATTGTGTCAATGGAGTTGCAATCCTGGAGAAATCTTTCACGAACTTCCTGTAGTAACCTGCCAAACCCAGAAAACTTCGAACCTCGGACACATTGGTCGGCCTCGGCCAATTTACCACGGCTTCTATTTTGCTCGGATCAACTGAAATACCTTCTTCATTTATTACATGACCCAGAAATGAAATAGTAGAAAGCCAAAACTCACACTTGTTAAATTTAGCATACAGTTTCCGGTCTCTCAATATCTGCAAAGAAATTCTCAGATGGTTTTCATGTTCAACTTCACTCTTGGAATAAATCAATATATCATCGATGAAGACGACCACAAACTCATCTAAGTGGGGCTTGAAGACTCTGTTCATTAAATCCATAAATGCAGCAGGGGCATTGGTCAATCCGAAAGGCATCACTAAAAATTCGTAGTGGCCATATCTAGTCCGAAAGGCAGTCTTCTCAACATCCTCTGCCTTAACCTTAAGCTGATGGTAGCCCGACCTAAGGTCAATCTTGGAAAAGACTCGTGCTCCTTGTAACTGATCAAGTAAATCATCAATCCTAGGTAATGGGTACTTATTCTTAATGGTGACCTTATTGAGTTCTCTATAATCAATACAAAGGCGAAGTGTGCCATCCTTCTTCTTAACAAATAACACAGGTGCTCCCCATGGTGATGTGCTCGGCCTAATAAATCCCTTGTCCAACAACTCTTGCAATTGTAGTTTCAATTCTCTAAGTTCGGCTGGGGCCATTCTATATGGTGTTTTGGAGATCGGCTGTGTTCCCGACATAACATCAACAGTAAACCCTATTTCTCTATCGACCAAGTGGCCAGGTAAATCATTAGGAAAGACGTCGGCGAACTCATTAACAACTGGGATGTCGGCTAAACTAACATTTCCATCCTGATCTTTCAATATACTACACAAATAACCCTTACAGCCTTTTTGGATCAACCTACAGGCCTTCATGGATGAGATTAAGTAAGGTGGGGGAATTACTCCTTTACCTTGAAAAATAACTTCGGCTAGGTTTGGGGGTTTCAATGTGACACTCTTCGAAACACAATCAATGAGTGCGTGGTTTGCTACTAACCAATCCATTCCCAATATAACATCGAATTGATCTATATTCAAGGGCATTAAATCAACTAGCAGTTCAACATGCTCAATAACAACAACACATGCTCTATAAATGGATGCAACAATCATGGATCTCCCAGACGGAGTAGACACAGATAGCACATAATCAAGAGATTCTAATTTCCTATTAATCTTCTCGGCAAACTTAGTAGAAACAAACGAGTGCGTAGAGCCCGAATCAACTAACACATAAGCATTTCGGGAGCAAATTAAAAGTATACCTGACACTACTGCCTCAGCATTCTGAGTATCCCCTGGCACTAGTGCAAACACTCTGCCCTGTCTCATCTGTCCTTTCCCAGCATTATTCTTGTGAACCGTACCTGAGGTATTCTCACCCTTCTTGCTGGTTTCAGCCTTTGTCTTAGGACAATCTCTCACAAAATGACCCATTTCTCCACATTCATAGCAAGCTCCAGATGTCCGACGACAAACCCCAAAATGTTGCTTCCCACAATCTGAACATGTCGGCTTAGTATTACCTTCCTGCTTTGGATAACCAGCACTGCCCTTGTTCATCTTCTTATTGGTGTTCAACTGGGTTCGGTGATTGTCATAGTTCTGCCTCTTTCGCTGATTCTCTCCCGAGTTCTGATACCTGTTCAAGTTAGTTTCGGCCAAAACGGCTTTGTTCAGCACTTCGGCATAGGTCGGCATATCGAGCAGGCTAACCCGGTCTTGAATCGGTCCGCGAAGCCCACTTTCAAACTTCCTAGCCTTCATGTATTCATCGTTGATCATGTGAGGTACAAACCTTACCAATTCAGTAAAAGCGCGATCATATTCTGCTACTGTTCGGCTGCCCTGTGTCAAGGTCTGAAATTCGGTAGCCTTGCGATTCCGAACGCTGAGGGGAAAATGCTTTTTGTAAAATAGTTCCAAAAACCTTGCCCAGGTTAAACCAGGGTTAGTTTCTCTGGTCATCATCCACCATCTCCGTGCATCGTCGTCCAGGGTGAATGCAGCTAAAGTCACCTTCTGAACATCGGTGCTGGGGAAAATCTCAAACAGTTTCTCCATTTCCAAAACCCATGCCTCGGCCTTCATTGGCTCAATACCTCCAGAAAACCTTGGTGGTCTCATCTTCTTGAACTCCCTGATCAAAGCTATTGTGCCATCTCCATATAAGGCTGGTTGTAGAGGAACCTGTGGCGTTGGGGGAGGTGGAGGAGGGACTACATTTCGGCCATTCGTCTGCTCGGCCTGGGTCGATGTAGCACTAGCGTGCTGCTGTCTTATTTGCCTTAACTCACGGGTCAATCCTTCCATTAATCTTTCCATTCTGTCCAATCTGTCTTCAGACTGATCTCGGGCAAGTGGAGGTCTACCTCTACTCATGATACTATGAGTATACAAAGTGTGACTTTAAAGCAAGTAAACAAATAACTCCGCAGGCAAGTAACAATTAAGCAAGTCAAGACAATGCACACCTTGTTCAAATAGCAAGCAATATGATGCAACCCTAGCATCTTTCTAAATGGAATCCTATGCTCTTTAGGACTCGAGTGTGTGAATCAACGTACTATGAGGAACTTGTGCTCTGATACCACTCTGTCACGACCCCAACCTGCCCCTAGTAGGCTGGGTGCCGAGATGGCCAGTAATCCGTAATTACCAAAGGCCGGCTTACAAAATTTCACACACATCAGAGTAATCATAGGGGCTCACATATGCGGAAGCGAATAAACTAAATACAAATGGTCCTTGAGAGCTGTGCATAGATCAAATGTAAATGCATACATAACAGAACTGCACCTCGGCAGATAACAAAACAAATACAAGTTACATCCTGATCAAAAGGCTTCTCAGCCGACATATACAAATACAGCGGTTACGAGCAAAGAAGCATGATTTTCAAGAATCTGCCGAAGTAACACATATGCCGAGGTAATCACAAAACAGCCGATGTAAGCAAGTCAAGTCGGCATAACAAAAATCCCAAAACAAGCTGTACAAATACTTCTAGGCGTCGCCGCCGTCCTGCTCATCACCTACATATATATAGAGAGGGGTGAGCTTGGAAACTCAGTGAATGGTACTAGAAATAAAGGTTTGCATGAATAATAGCCGGAGTCTGCCAAAACAAAGCATATCAAAACCATTCGAACAATAGCCGAGGTTCCTGCCAAGCAAAGAATATCAAGCTGTACCAGAACAAGAGATGAACCGTATTCATCTGTCAAATCCTACCAGACAAAGCAATACAAAGATTAAACAAGTAGTAGCCGAGGTAATCTTCAAGACAACACATATCAAGCTTATATGACTTAGGCCCGTAGCCCTTTTTCACCGAAGTTTGTGACTTAGGCCCGTAGCCCTTTTTCACCAAGTGGTGCTACAAAAGTTTAAAGTCCTCTAGCACAAGGGACTTGTGTTACTTAGGCCCGTAGCCCGCTTTAACATTTATCTTAGCAAGATAGGACCGTATCCTCTTAACAAGAAGTACTGCGAAAGTTTGGAGTCCTCCAGTACAAGGGACTTTCCAAAGAAAGGACCGTATCCTTTTTAACAAGATGGTACTGCGAAAGTTTAGAGTCCTCCAGTACAAGGGACTTTCCAAAGAAAGGACCGTATCCTTTTTAACAAGATGGTACTGCGAAAGTTTAGAGTCCTCCAGTACAAGGGACTTTCCAAAGAAAGGACCGTATCCTTTTTAACAAGATGGTACTGCGAAAGTTTAGAGTCCTCCAGTACAAGGGACTTTCCAAAGAAAGGACCGTATCCTTTTTAACAAGATGGTACTGCGAAAGTTTAGAGTCCTCCAGTACAAGGGACTTTCCAAAGATACCGAAACAACGCTCAACCCATTACAAGGACATCATCAAGACGAAGTTCATACTTACCTTTTCCTCTAGTGCTGCTAAAGTTTAGAGTCCTCCAGCACAGGGGACTTTCAAGAATACCATCAAAACAAGCTCATATACAAAACATCAAAATAGGCTGATCATTCATGCTTAGCAGATACTTTTACCAAAGCGAAACAAGCAAGATTTATCAAAAGCTTTATAACATAGCTTTATTAAAAGCACCACTCACCTCGGTCTTCAGGTGTAGGCTCAAGCAAAGATCAAAGTCCTACAATCACATAGCAAACCATACTCTCAAAACGAGCTTCACATACATGCAAGGAATCAAAACATTATTTCCCATCACAGGGAAGTGCACTGGGTACCATCCAGGTCTAGCCGAGGTCCTACACCTCCCCGCCGAGGTGTGGACTCGAAAGCCAAAACAAGGCAAAGTTAGGAAAACCTGAGTTTCCTTTCAAAGGGCACGAAGAACAAGATCATGCATGCTGAAATCCAACTCACATAAACGAAATCTGGGGTTTTCATGCTAAGAGTTCAAAAACGTGGACTAAGGTATTCATTCGAGAAAATTATACAAGAACAAACACAAAACATGATTCTTGTTCCAAACTTTCGGATCAAAACAAGGTTCTCCTTTAAGAACACAAGAACAACATTTTTCTCTTTCAAAACCAAGTTCAAATCAATGCATGACATGCAAAACAGATCCAATCATGCAATGCATCTAGATGATCAATAGGAACAATCGATGTAGAACAAGAATCTAACCTCAAAACTGAAATCCAACGGTTCGATCTTCCACGATCAAGCTCGGAGCTCAACTCTCACACTAAAATTCTAACTCTAAGTTCTAGAGCTTCTCTCTCTAAACAAGACAAAGATTTGAGACCAAATCATAATCAAAAGTTACACAATGATGTATTATAGGCCTGTCGGCTGTCATAGCCTTCAGCTCGGACACGTGGCATCACCGGATTGGTGCAGTTAGAAAGGTGACTGCTAGACAAGACAAGTCTCTGACAAAGCGTACACAACACGCTTGGCGGCTAAGAACGTCGGCGAGAAATGACCTCGGCCAAAGACAAGACTTCGGCAACAGGTCAACAAAGACAAAGGTTAGGGAGGACGACACTTGACTAAGCTGTGCCACACCTTGGCCTGGGTGTACCACATCTCGGCCTAGGCCATACCTGCCCAAGGACAAAGATTACAAGCACAAAACATCACAGCCTCGACGATACACACTTCGGCCCAAAAGGTAACATCTCGGCAAACATGCCGGGGTGAAGATGGAGGTCGGCTAAGGTTCCAAAACTGCTCAAAACGCAAAGGCTCAAAGGCAAACTATGCTGAGCTGACCTCGGCTACGCTCCAAACAAAACACGAATTCCAGCAACTTACAATAAAACAAAGCAAAACAAGGCAAGTATCAAGATTACAAACTTGACAATTCAAGGTCATACACAATACATGCAAGCAAGACTGATTCAAAGTGAGGGTTGTTACACCCCCACTTCTATATTTTTTTTTATTATAATTTTACCTTAATATCAATTTCTATTTTTGACTTCATCTCTATCCTTCCAACTCCAAACCCAACCCCAACCCCATCTCCACCTCTACCTCCACCTCCACCTCCACCTACACTTCCACCCTGACCGGTAGCCTCCCCGCCATCACCAGATCCGACCACCCTCCACCTTGCCATCACCAGATCTGACCACCTTCCACCCTGCCATCACCGGCCCTCCCATCTTCATCCTCACTAGCAACCTCTTCTTCTTCCTCCTCTTCTCATCTTCATTCTCACCATCACTGCCAACCACCACCATCAAAGTTGACAATATTGTCTTTTAACTTATTGATATTTTGGCTACTAAACCGGACAACCTAGCAAGCTATGCAACCACATTATTGCTCCATGGAATATCACATGCAACTTGCAAGGAGGATTAACTACTATAATTTGAAAGGTATTTTTGAATGCATTGGTTATAGTGAAAGGTCAATAGCGAATTGAAGGAAGCACCACCTCTCTCCATAGGGCAAATCCTTCACCTACTAATTTAAGCAAATTGCATAATCATTTTAGTGATAAACATCTTAATAATGTTTGATGATATAAAAAATGAGTGTATTTGAAATAGAGTTCATAGAGAGAGGATCTAAAGGCCATCTGTAAATAAAGTCTGAGTTCCGTCATAGAAAGAGATTCATAGTACGACCAAAATGTAACCTCTGAAAGAAAGTGCCTCTTTGCTAGGACTCAAGGAAACCTTCCACCAGGATCATGCAAGTTTTCAAGAACAAAAATGGGAGCTTGGTAGTTGGTACACCACAATATATGCACATACTGTGTGCGATTAGATGGTTTGGAATGTGATGAAATAGTTATAATTTCAGGAGTATGAATAATGAAGGCCATAATCATTAAAAGATATTTGTCCATTACTTCTGGAAACTTCTATTAAAAAGCAAGCATGTAAAAAAGCATTCAACTAACTGCAATAAGTGTGCCCTTTATGGAGCATTTGATGTACCATGACCTTTCTTTTTGTTCCCCTTAAAAACTCTTTGTATTTTGTAAAAACTATATACCTAATTTTTAATGTGTTGTCTTATAGCGAGAAAACTGAAGTAGTGCGTCAATCAAAAACTAAAGTTCTCCTTGTTAAAACTGAAAAGTGCTGAAATTTTAGTACTCAATGGCCTTGTTTGACTAACAAGATTAATAGTGAAATGATTAATAATCCTATGAATTAGTGTAGGATTAGTTATCCAATTAAATTAGTGAGATAATTATTTATTATGTATTCATTTTATTTATTTATTTTTGTTTGGTACTTGAAATTATGATTATCAGCCCCTCTCAATATTAAAAATCCGCCAATTTCATTGGATTGAATATCTACCGTACATGTAATCCAGTTAATAAAATTTGCAATCAAATATAGGTTTGAGCCCATGGACCAACAATTCCAATCCTAAGCTATAATCTACTAATCAAACATGCCCAATTAGTATCTATCACGTCCTAACAAGCACGTACACTTTTAAGACGTTGGCATGTCCATGTCGGACACTTTCCTACACTTGTTGGACACCCAAGAGTGTCCTATTATTTTTAAAATTTTTTTCGACCCAGAAACTGTTCAGACAATTAGGGATACACTTTTGTCTATCGCTCAGACACACAAGAACCACAATAAATTTGAAAATAAATATATAAAGCTCTTTTCTTTTGGAGAAATGCTAGACACTCACATTTTTAGATCCACAAATTCACCCACAATGATATAGCAACGAAGTTAGGCCTTATCTCATTTAGTGTGTAACAAATTAGAAGTTGACACTTATAATACATTATCATTGTGGGTCAAATTATAGGAGTTTTTTGTGGGTCTCTAACATTTTCCTTTCTTTTGTGTGTTTCCGTGTATGTGCTTCTCAAACTACAAATTTAGACGTTGCCAGTAAATTTTCAATTTTAAGAGATAGCTGATTGTGCAATATGAAATGCATTTAAGAGAAGATCTATTGACACTTAGCCTGATAGAGTCCACAAGTGGATTTGTGGAGCATTTACGATAAGAATGGATTCTAGGGTTAAGTTTCACAATTAAAATACATGATTTGCAGCAACACAAATTAAATAGTTAATTGTAATCTACGAGTAATCCAAACAAAAAGACAACCCCTTCCCATGCCAGGAAAGTAAAAGTAAATAAGAGAAAGTTTTCTGAATCTTAGGTTTTCTACTTCATTAGCTTCCTAAGCGAAAAAAACAAAAAACAAAATACAAAAAACAAAATATCGAAAATCTAATATTCATTCAGATAGATTTTGTACATTTTCTGAGCAGCCAAACAGAGCAGTGGAAAAACCCTAGAGCAATGCAATCGGAACTAATCTGCCGAAGAGGACTAACCTGATTTGGAAAGAAATAATTCGGTTGAAATGCGCAGCTTCGAGGCGCACGATCTCAGACCGTTGTTCAACGCCATGATTGGCTGTTTTACGAGAGAGAGAGAGAGAGAGAGATCTATATTAGATGACCAAAGCAAAACTCAGCTCGTCGAGTAACTAGAGAGAAACTCACTGGGGGTAAATTACACTAACCTCCCCCTGAGGTTGAATGGAAGCGTGCTGGGCATGTACTTTGTGGCGATATTTTAAAAATCGCATCGGTAAATAAATTAGAAAAGAGATTGGGTGGACATTTTACTGATTCAACCGTTGAGTTGAATCGGAATCGAATTATGATGATATAATTATTTTATAAATATTTTTATGATTTAATATATATATTCATCAAACATATATGCTTATATTAATATTATTTGTAAAAATATTAATTATACATCTTTTTGAGGGAAATTAGTTTGGATACAATTAATATTATATATTTCCTACTTATTAATAAGGAACCATGGCGGCAGAGTAAAAATTCACGTTCTTTAGCTCTTGAGGTGTTGGGTTCAAGTACCCCTTTAGCATCAATTTTTTTAATATTAGATCAAATATAACAAAGCGGTCCTGTTCGCTTCAACTCAAACCGATTTAGCGGTTTACCTGCAGTTTCTACCGATTTTGCTTAAAGTGATCGGTTTTCAAGAGCGACCAGGTTAGAGAGTATATCCGAACTGGTCGACGGTTCAACTGATCGAACTGGCCGGCCTACTCCGATTTTCAAAACATTGCTTTGTGGTACTTAATTTTTATTTTAATCATTATATTTTATTTTAATTTGTTGTGTAGTTGTGATTTTTAAATTACAAATTTATTTAAAAATTAAATTATCTTTTACTGATGTACATATAATGTTTTAAACTTGTGATAACTTATTCCCATCTAATTCCTCATCAGGATTTTAGCAAATTATTGCAATTGCTAATTTAGTTTTTATCAAATTTCTCTTATAATTGCTAGTTTGGCAGATAAACTATAGAATGAAATTTCATTTGTTATTTTTGAAAAAATAAAATAAAATAAAAATTAAAAACCCATTTTTCTCTCTATTTATTTCGTTTAAGAGTAAACTATTAATAGGGCATAATAGTTAAACTTAATTCTTATCAAGTCCTAATTAAATCATTGCTACAAATAATTTTTTGTAACAATTTTTTACATATGCTATTAAAAATTAAAAATTAATGATTTTTTTTTTCACGATATATATAATTTGCCGCTAAAACTTATAATTAGTGGCGTTTTTCTGTAACGAATTTTTCAAACTATCGCTGAAAGTTAAAAATTAATAACTTTTTTTGTGACGATTTTTTTTAAACCGTTGCTACAAAATTTTTAATTTGTCGCTGAAAATTAACAATTAGTGACGGTTTTTAATAGTATTTGATGAAAAATGTTATTAATTCTCATAGGACCAATTAAACAATAAGTCTATTTATTAGGATCTACATGTAAGCCTGGTATACTATATTATATTTATCATCTTATTTGTCAAGAAAATGTTAACGGTCTCACCACTCATATATATATATATATATATACAATACATTATTGACAAGTTGCCACATTATGTAATGTAAGTAAGGAGTTCTTCTAGACTTGCAAACTAAACTATCAATTATTTTACCAATCATTCATGTGTGTGGGATTTTTAGACACTTATGAGTCTTACACACGTACGAGTAATTAGTAAAATAATTTATATTTTAATTTGTATCTCTGGCTTTTTCGGTGTATAAATGATAACGGTCTCTCTTTTGAAAATTTTAGATGTGTCTGCGTTTATTTGGGGAGCATCATTTACAATTTTTTTTATTGAACACCATGTAATAAATATTTATTTTCTTGCAAAAAGAACTATTTCTTCAGTTAAAAGTATTATAAGATAAGAGTAAAGAAGTACAAAGATATGAATGTCGTGATTATGAATTATTTTATTTTATTTTATTTTCTGAACAATGTTGTGATTATGGTTATAACCCATAAATATTGGCATCCTTGATTATGATTCATAGTTTTTTTAAGTTATGAAGAATGAGAACAAGTTTTTGTTACCCACCCAAAAAACGAACAAGTTTTTGTTAATAATCTATTCAATGGCTAATATCAAATGGTGTGGATCCAAAGGCTGAAAGGAGTAGTGCATATAATATGCCCTTTGAAGGGGTGTGTATTGTAATTATTCCCCAGAAAGAAAACTTACTAAAGAAAGGTTGTTAGACACCAGCGACGTAGAACTTATAACGTCATAAATTTGAGAATAAAATATATTTATGACTCTTAAAATGTACATTTTGTGTCATTTTCTTTTTTTAAATTCTAATCTAAAGGTTTGAATTTGAGTCAAATTAGTTTAATCCCAAGCAATCATTTAATGATAAAAACATTCCACATAATATACTAATAACTCAAATTTTTAGTTTGAAGAGTGCCTTTGAATATATTTTTTTTGATCGGCAAAGAAAAATTTCATTTAACAGCATGAAATTAAGAGTACAGGGAGTGCCTTTGAATATATGATGCATCAAATGGATAGAAATCTGTGAGTATGCTTCAACAAAGAATGAACACAAACAAGGTGATCAACAAAACTCTATCTCTTCTATTTAAACACAAGAACCCTATGTATAAACATATGAAAACAATATTCTAAGTATCTAATATCATGCATTTAGTAGAAAAAAAGAAAAGAATAGGTTGTGTTGGCTTACTTGCTTGCTAGGTTGCTAAGTTTGAACAAAGTTTTCTCTCCTTTTCTTCCTTCTCCTCCCAAAGCTTACTCTTGCTCTTCTCTCGCTCTCTCTAGCTGAAATGTGTGTGCGTGAGTTTGTGTTTGAGTGTGTAAAAATGTTGAGGGAGGTGGCCTATTTATAGAAAAATGGCAGTAAATTGTCTAAAATGTCATTTGTTGAAATGGAATGGAATAAATTTAGATTTAGTTGAAAAGTAATGGAATGGAAATTGATTAAGAGGCCTTAATAGGGTTTAAGCCATGATTTAGTTGTGATTAATTTGGTTGGAACTAGAGGTACAAACACAATTCCATGATTTAAGGCTTAAGTCAAACTTTCTTCCTCAATTCAAGTAATAGTTTCACAAAGTACACAGCAAGAATCCTCCAAGGGTTGGCTGGCCACGTGCTAGGGTTTTGAGGGTCTTTATCATTTGCTTTTTGTACATTTATATTCATATAAATATAGTAAATATGTGTGGAAAGTAATATTAAATGAGGTGTGCATATAAGTGTATAAATGTAATGAAAGTAGGGTTAAATTATAATATTAATAAAGTGTGAGGGTACTAAATTTACAAATCAAAATACCTATTTCAAGTATAGAATTAATTAAAATAGTAATAGGAAAAACAATTCGGTTTGCATTACTTCGCTTTGAAGTAAAAGGTAAATAACCCAACGAAAACGGTGAAAACCGGAAACTAAGGGTTTAGAGTATTAATTTATAATTAGAGAGTTAAATAATTAATATTAGAATTTTAAAAATGATTACTAAGCTACCGGGATCGATTAGGGTTTGTACGGGTTCGCCAGCGATACGTTTTCGATTTTAGGGTTAAATTTGCAAATAAACGAGGAACTAAGAGCTTTTATTATAATAATTCAAAAGTTGGTGCCTTAATAAGGTTTACAAAAGTTAGGGTTTCTTTTCCAGAAAATTTAGCAGTTTTGGAAAATCAACTTTCACATCACATGGTAAGCCACATAATTTTGAGATACCAAATGGCAAGCCATGCGTTTTTTTAAAATACCACATGGCTAGCGATGTGTTTTGAGTATTTGAGATTTCTATAAATACCATCTCATTTTGTTGTTTGAAAAAGGAGAAAAAAGAAGAGAAAAAAATTTGAGAAAGAAAATTTTGTTGTTTGAAAGAGAAAAAAAGAGAGAAAATTTTGAATTATTATTTATTTTTTTTTTTTCTATTTCACAAAGTCTTGAGAAAAGAAAATTTTGAAAAAATAATTTTTGTTTCAACAAATCTTAAACCTTTCTATCCACTGATATATTACCACTTGAAAATTCCATTAAAGCTTAAACTTGCAACGTCTTGCTGAGAGCTCAAAGCGTACTCCATAACTGTGAGGGTGTTAGGAAGAAAGTTTGATAATCAGAAAATTCATCTTTTCCAGTATATCAAATTTCCATGTTCGGACCTGTGTTCCTGAACAAATAACCAATGTTTGGGCTTGTGTTCCCAAACTTTGGTCATATGTTCAGCAGTTCAGTACCGAAAAAAATATGAACGGTTTTCACCATTTTCTGACGTGTTTTTTAAGAAACTTATCCTTATAAGGCCAATCTCCTCCGAGTTGAGAACACCATAAAAGTTATGAACCTCCTCTAAACTTACATTGTTGTACTTCTTTTGTCTTACAAAATTGTGGTTGTCTAAAAAACTTCTACTTATTGTCATTGCCGGAGAAGTGTGTAATCGAATGGTTACCATCGTTGCCGCTGAAATATCGTCGTCGGAAGATTCTCAAGGTTTTCAGAGTGGGATTTGGGAAAGATGGATGGATGATGATGGAGGTGGGTGATACCTTTCTCATGATTTAATGGGTGTATGGGTTCAATTATGAGATGGAGTGTCCCAAAATAATTGATATCCCTTTACTAATTTCATTTAAGATTATTATTATTTTTAATTTTAAAAGTTTGAAGAGCACATATGTTTTCTATTTTTTTCGTATTCCAAAAATACCCTCCGAAACTTATTAAACATAACACAACAACTTATATCTACCAAATAACCAAACACATTCCTAAATTTAAACACCTTCAAACATTATAATATGATTATTTTTTTTTAATAATTCTATCCTTCAAAACTTATTAAACATAACATAGCAACTTATGTCTACCGAACAACCAAAATATTGAATTATTCATTTATGAAAAATATTTTATTTTTCAGAAAATTCTAAAACATTATCAGATGGTAGAAAATCAAATTATGAGTCTACGACACTAACCATGCTTCAATTAGAATTGTAAAGAATAACATAGAAGCAATTCACATAGTTTTTAAATTAAAAAACAAAAAAAAACAAAAAAACAAAAAAACAAACAAACAAAGCCTTAACAGTCCCAACGACTGCATCAATGCTTACATCAGCAATGAAGTCATCAACTTGCATCGGCGATGCCATCAACACATGCTAGACAATGCTTTCATCAATGTACGTGCCATTGCGTTAGTCCGTGTATGGAAGCATGTGGTGTTAGCTATCGGTGCGTGGGGCCCACGCACCACCTCTCGAACTCAGTTTGGCACTATTTAACTCAAATTTTCAAACGGAATCCAATAGGGGGCTTAATTTTTTATTTTATTTTGACAAGTGTAAAATAGGGAGTGTAATCCACTCTCTCTCTAGTGAGAGTCAAAGTGCAGATTCTTTGCACTTTATCTTCTACAATGAACCACCAAGAATATAAAAACGAACCAAACTTAGGGTTTATGTTTTCTTTCAATTCGTAAGTAGAAAACATGCGAGTAATATATGGTTTCGAAGGTCTCGAGAGAAGGAACCCAAATATATAAGTTTCATATCATGAAAATGAAACATGTTAAAACAACATGTAATTAAAGTTTCAAAAATACAAAATGGGTCTCCATTTTTCTCAAAATCTATCTGTCTGATTTCAATGAAACTTTGCAAATATGCTCTACGTGATATGAACTACAACATATATGAATTTCAAGAAGATCAAAGATGGTTTGAAAATCATCAATTTTCTTGCATGAAACACAGATATACATATTTTAATGATTATATATATAGTTTAAATCATATTTCATGCATAAAAAACACGAAAACACTCAAGATGGCTTTGATACCAATGTAAGAATATCTATATGTAGTGGATTAACGGATTCAATACATACATGAATATCTTGAGTCTAAAAAGCATGAACCTGATGAGTGAATCACGTGCCTCCGAATCACCAGTTAGAATCCCAACAGTGGAGTGATACTACAATGCGAGCAACACCCAAACAATTACAATACAAGGGCTTGTGTCTAGTTCTCTAATAGCAAAGAGATTGAGAGAGCTCAAAGATTATATCCACAAAATATTACATTCTACTTATTATTTCCACTCCCACAATAATACGTATATAGTATCAAAGTATGATCATTTAGTAGTGATAATGTAACGCCCCAACTTCCGAACCATTAATAAATCAAATCAACCTTAAATTTATAATTGTAGATAACTCATAATCTCAAATATACAAATTGTCTCTGTAGATAATTAACACAAATGTCTCCAAAATATAAATTATACAAATCTCCAAAAATAATATAGTAGTGGGCCCAAAAATCTCTAACTCAAATAATCTCTTTAGAACTTCAAATCCGATCTCTACTAAATCCCGCCACACCTGAAAAATAAATTTATTTGGGAAGTATACAATAACAAGGCTCAGACATAGAATAAATCAACAGGAATCCAACAATTACACAACTGATTAGATTCGATAACCAAGCAATTTACTAAATTGCAGAAACAAGTCAACTTGATATATGATAATTTATCCAGGACCAAATACCCCGGTCCTACTTGGTACATAACTAGTGATCGGCCTCACCCACCTCACCCAAGCACAACCGCTTATCCGGGCTATGGTCCAAGCTATTGGCAAGGTCAACTCGATCCATGTATGGAGCATTTCCACGTCATTTAGCCAAACAAATCAACACTGACTACACAGAACAACTTCAAAAAACTTATCAAATGACCAAAGTACTCAAACATGTCAACAGAAAATGATTTCATAGGATTTATCAAATGATCACAACAATCAAGAGGATTACAAATTAGAAGTAATTAAAATAAACTTTTTGCAAAGGGATTTAAAGGAATTATATTGTATACCACCCCGAATTACCTCAAATCAATCTCCTCCGTCGCCAACACTTAAATCTTGATATTTCTCTATAGATCTCTGAATTCTAAGCCATAAGGTATGTAAGGTTTCACAAAATCTATAACTCCTCGTATATGAAAATGCTTACTTTCACTCTAAACACTCTCGATCCAAACTCAATATTTCTATAATTTAAGAGAGAACAATATGAGAGAGAGAAAGAGAAAGAGAGAGAGAGAGAGAGCGCCAAAGTCATAAGATGATGGAAAAAATGGTTTCAAATTATAACTTAAATAATGGGAGGATACTTAGCCTCCAAGAAAACTTGGAGCCAAAGAAATGGGAAAAAAATATTAAATGAAAGGAGAAAGAAAGGACAAAGAAATTATGGAAAATAAAATAAGAAAAGATTATTTACTTGGAGGGAAAGAAAAGAAACATGGCATCGCACCCATGTGGATTTTGTTTGGAACTCATGTAAAATAAAATAAAATAGAAAACCTAAGAGATGAATAAAATACTGATAACAATGAGGAGGAGCTAAAAAGAGGCAAAACAAACAGAGAAAATAAGTTAGATTCTCATCTAAGAATCTCACCATCAAACTACCACAAATACCTCTCACTAAAATATTAATACCTAAAAAATACGGGGTTTCACAGATAAGTAACCACTCATCCTTATCCTATAGATAAGATGGGATGGTGAGCTATCCTTATCTATCAGGATAGTTTTGAATTTAAATTCACATAGGTCTCTTATGGGACATGGGTACTCAAACCCAGGTTCGAAACCCGACCCATTCACGAACAAATAAGACTCATGCGACACATTAGATGTCAAACAAAATATTGTATAAAAATGTAGTAAATGTACTATTATTAACATAATAAACATGATGGTGTCATATTTTTATTTTTAGAAGTAGAATTATTATTTTTCTCCTTATGTGGAGACTCGTATCCTCCTTGTGTATTCTCCTTGTGTGGATGTTCTTTTTATCCCTTTTGAGATTTGTGATGAGTTTAATCCAATTGAATTTTCCCTTATTATTATTATTATAGTTTTGGTATCGTGAACCATTTTATTTAAATTGGTGAAAACAAATTATATTACTTATTGATTTTGACTTCGTAAGGCCCACTTGACATTTTTTTTTTTGAGTTTTTAATTATTCTTGGGTCTTGAGTATTAAATGAGATATAAATTTGATTTTTGAGACTTATTTGATTAGCCCATATTATATTGTTTTAGTTCATATTTAATTTGTTAATGGTGTGGACCACCTTGAAACTATTTAAATTATTTTATTCTTTAATCTCAATTAGAGATTTATTCTAAATTATTAAATTACAGTCATTTTGGACTCAATTGATTGAATTACAACTCATTTGTAATCATCTATTATTATTGTTGTTATTATTAGTATTTATTTTATTATTATGAGAGAGTTACGAATATTTATGGTGTACACCATTAAACGAAATATATCTGTGGTAAAAAACAATTGTATCATTTTATTTTTTATGTTACAAAATATTATAGTGTTCCTAAAATATACCTTTATATATATATATATGGGTGTACATTGATTAAAAAAAAGACTGAGGTAGCAAGCCCACGTGGAGGGGCTGCCCCATCCCAATGAACTTCACTTCTTTTCTTCTTCTTTTCAATTACAGACTCTCTCTCTCTCTCTGATTTTTTTTTTTGTTTTACATTTATCATGTAAAATCTTTGATCCACCAAAATCTATTAGGTTTTAGACCCTAGCTTTTTAGGCCAAAGTGAAGAGTTTGGCGAGAGCAATGTTTTGATCGATGGAGATCGAAATCCGACAATGTCAAAATTTGGGATTTTTGCTTCTTCTTCATTCTACCTATTGAGGTAGGGATTTTTCTAAACATTGTATATGTGTTTTAGCTTTATTATACGTTATTTTGATAGTGTGATGTTCGAAAAGATTAGGGTTTTATTAATAGTATATTAAATGCATGAAAATGGGGAAGTTCTCAACTTTTTTTTTTTTTGAAAATCTCTAGTTAGTTAAGTGTGATTTTGGATGACTCATAGTTTCATACTATATGAAGTAGAATCAAACATCTCATTAATTATAACTAAAACACTATACTACAATTTTATTTTCTTTTTAACTTTCATAAGTAATCTATTTATATATATAATGTATCTTCAATTATTTTTCGCCAAAAGAAAAAAAATGTAACACCCCAGAAACAATTCCCAAATGACAACAACACAATTCAATCCAACATTTATCTTTCTCATTGAACTACACATTTCAATTTACAAAATTACAAGTTACATATCATTGTTCAATAAATGGAAATTTATTGGGAAGTCCTATTTTAGGAACTTCTGTATCATTTGGTCCCACGTTTTAAATGGTTGATTCAGGAGTCCTTGTTAGGTGTAGTGTGTGACTAGTAAGTTCTTTTTCAAACGTGGATGGGTATTGGTTAGATAGATATACCCTCACTAGTTAATTGGGAAATTTTTTTTTTTTTTTGGAATGTGTGACAAGTATTACTCCAATGTGGTAGGTATTAATGTGACACTCCAACAATGAGACACTCTAAAAAAATTAAAAACTCTTTAGTGTACTTTTCTCAAATGTGACAACGTGACAAGTATGATGTGACACTTCAAAATTTTTACTCATCCTTAGTGTACTTCTTCCAAATGTGACAACTTGGTAGGTATCATGTGACATTGCAAAAAAAAAATAAAACTCCTACTTTTTTCAAATGTGACAATGTGGTGGGTATGTTGTGACACTCTAAAAAAGTTAAAAACTCCATAGTGTACTTTTCCTAAACGTGACATGTGACACTCCAATGTGGCAAACCCAATTTGATTGAATTACTGCATGTCTTCACATCACGCGCCAAAAAATAATTAGTAAGGAATTTACGTCCCACACTATGCATGTTAAAAACAACCAAACTTTAAAAAGCTACTAGTGCGCTTTTCGAACAACGTGACACACAAACACCCCACCACCTTCCCACGTGGCGGGTATGTTGTGACGCTCTAAAAAAATTAAAAACTCCTTAGTGTACTTTTCCTAAACGTGACATGTGACACTCCAATGTGGCGGACCCAATTTGATTGAATTACTGCGTGTCTTTACGTCACGTGCCAAAAAACAATAAGGAACTCACGTCTTACACTGCGCATGTTAAAAACAACCAAACTTTAAAAAGCTACTAATGCGCTTTTCAAACAACGTGACACACAAACACCCCACCATCTTCCCCATACATAACCATGCCACCTGTTCCCCAACTGTATTAACAATGGAAAAACAATCAACAAATAATTTAAGGGACCACTCAATACCCAAAAAAACATTTAGGACCTTATGGATTACAAGTTTACAAAACGGGATTTACTGGTCAATTTCTCTTCAATAAATTAGAGAAAACGACAAAAAAAATACATTGTCCACTAAGCTTGCTAATTACATTGTGGCACTTGATGTGAAATATATACAATTTCAAAATAAAAGTGCTAAAGAAGTTCAATGATTCTATTACAATTTTTAAGTTTACAAAAATTTAGATATTAAAAGAGATAGACATCTTCTTCTTCTTCTTCTTCTTCATTAGCGAGGCCGGGGCTCTTTATGTCCTGAAATATTGTTAATAGATAGGAATGAGCAATTACTCAATAATGAATATATTTAACCAAGTATATGAATATTTGAATATATTTAGCCAAGTATATGAACATTTCATTTAAATATTCATGATCTCCATCAATACCCATGAATTTACATTATTTAAAACTTTATAACACAACACACAATTCAACATTCAATCTCCACATTTTTCCGTCGTCACACGGATGGCCAGTGGACACCTCAAACATTCCACTTTTGTCGTCCTCACATGAACCAGCAAGTGGACACCTCATAACATCCCCACATTTGTCATCCTCACATGAATTGGGTAGTGGGCACCTCAACACATTCCCACATTTGTCGTCCTCACATAAACCGGGCTAGTAGGCACCTTAAACACATTCCAAAACAATAATATCTTACCACATCACAAACACCCTCCAATTTTACTTATCAATTATCCATTAAGTCAATTCAAGAACAACCCTTAGGGTTACACATTAAAATTTGGGACTTTTCCTTCCGAGTGTCAATTTCCCTTAATTCATGTCTATTTACTCAATTTTCCTTAATTGGTTACCTAACCCATCATCAATTTCACACAAAGCACATCATCAACACAAAATCCACACACACACATATCTACGTCAACCATCTTAATAGCCACATACACCTTAAGATTCACACACCTTTAAACCAAAATATAAATATACAAGGGTAAAGGTATTCTTACCTCAAGGATTACACGAACAGAGATGAAGATCCATGCAATGAACTTTCGAAATAACACGATCTAATTGATTCAAAACGTAGCTCTTGGTGAGGGTAACAACTTTAATGAAGGCGCAAAGATTGATTCTTGCTATTACTAGATGAAATCTAGGGTTTTCAAGCTAGGGTTTTGGAAGAAGGGCTGTTAGAGAGAGGAGTGTGAAAAGAATGAGCTAGAAAAAGTGTTTGGATCGCATTATAACTCTGCTGCCCCGAACAGACTGCTCGAGTGAACTTTCCATCTCTTAAGCGAAGTACCAAAATACAAAGAGACTACTTGAGCGAACTGTCTACTGTTCAAGTAGTAAACGCATGGTCTCTGAAGTTTTGCAGAGCTACAGTGAGAATACTGGAAGCTTGAATTTTATGCTTGAGCGACATTTCCTTCGCTTGAGCGGTCTTGCCTACAAACATGCAAGATATTAGAAGCTGCAAATCTATGTTCGAGTGACCAAATGACCACTCGAGCGGTCACCCAAAATCAGCTGTTACAGCCTCTCCCCTCCTAAAGAATTTTGTCTTCGAAATTTCATAGTTCCTGCCAAAACAACTCCAACAATTCCCAAGGAAGATGAATACCATAATAACAATAGCCTCAATCTTCACAAGTTCATAAATCAAAACGAAATCAAAGCTAAATTCAAACAATAACATGAGGATTTTGATTTCTTTCATTTACTTCCTTCTATAACCTCCCATACAATAATTTAAGAATAAGAAACAAGGAAGTTTCATATCATTAAATAAATCTGGGTATTTCTTACAAACTTCAACTTCTCGTTCTTCGAGTAGCTTCTTCCACTTCGTGGTGATGCCATAACACTTTCACTAAGGGAATGCCTTTACCTTTCAAAACTTGTTCTTGGGTGTCTAAGATTTTCATTGGTCTCTCTTCATATGAAGTGTTCTCATCCACCTCTAAATTTGTCCAATCCAAGATATGGGAAAGATCGGGCTCATATTTGTGAATCATGGAGACATGAAACACATTGTGTACTTTAGATAATTACTGTGGCAATGCAAGGTGATAAGGTACCTCCCCCACCCGTTCTATAATATCAAAAGGGCCAATGAATCTAGGTGACAATTTCCCACTTTGCTCAAATCTCATTAAACCTTTTCTAGGTTAGATTTTAGAAATACATGATCACCCACATCAAATGATAGAGGTCTCTTCCTCCGGTCAACATAACTCTTTTGTCGACTTTGAGCTGTAATTAACCTTTTTTGAATAAGAATTATTTTCTTTGTGGTTTCACGAACCAACTCCGGTCCAAGCATATATGAGTCCCTAACCGCAGTCTAACACACTGGTGACCTACATTGTCGCCTATACAAAGCTTCAAAAGGTGCCATCCCAATGCTAGGTTAGTAACTATTATTGTAGGTGAACTCCCCTAAAGGTAGGTGTCTTTGCCAAGAACCTTTAAAGTCTAGTACACAGGCTCTCAACATGTCTTTTAAGATTTGGATAGTGTGCTCGGACTATCCGTCAGTTTGAGGGTGGTAGGCGATGCTAAAAGTTAACTGAGTGCCTCTAATGGTTTGTAGACTTTGCCACAACCCTGTAGTAAAACGAAGGTCTCGATCTGAGACAATACTCATCGAAACTCCATGAAGTTGGACAATCTCTTTAACGTAAAGTTCTACTAGGTAATCAACCGAGTTACCCATACACATAGCAAGAAAATGAGCTAACTTAGTCAGTCGATCCACCACAACCAAAACTGCATCATTACCCCTTTGTGTTACGGAGACCTGAAACAAAATTCATAGTAATATGTTCTCACTTTCATTCAGCAATAGGCAAGGGTTGCAATAACCTAGTTGATCGTTGATGTTCTGTCTTGACTTGTTGACAAGTTAAACACTTTGGCACAAATGATGCTATATCTCACTTCATACTTCTCCACCAAAATTGTCAACTAAGGTCATGGTACATCTTTGTGTCTCCTGGATGTACCGCAAGGCGAGAGTGATGAAATTTTCGAAGTACTTCGTCTCTATATAACTCAGGTACAAAAAAGCGATCTACATACCAGACATTAGAATCAGAATCTATCCTCAAACCCTTCTCCTCGTTCCCCTGTGTAGTTTTCTCCTTGATTGCTTCAACTTCCAAGTTACCCTGTTGTGTCTCTATAACTCGAGTAACAAGTGTTGGTTGTACAAGGGCGGAAAACAAGGTGGCATGCTCAAGAGATTCACTAAGATACAAATTAAATTCACCCAAATCACTTAACATTTCCCATTCTCTAATTGCAAGATTAGTAATGGTACTCATAGATTTTCTACTCAAGGCATCAGCCACTACATTGGCTTTTACGGGGTGATAGTGTAATTCAAAATCGTAATCCTCAAAAAATTTCATCCATATTCTTTGACATAAATTCAAATCCTTTTGGAAAAATAGGTATTTAAGACTTTTATGATCCGAGAACACCTCAAATTTCTCCCCATACAAATAATGTCTCCACAGTTTTAAAGCAAAAATAATCACAGCTAACTCCAAATCATCTGTTGGATAATTTCTTATGTGGTTTTCAATTGGTGTGAACCATATGCCACTACCTTACCCTCTTGCATCAAAACACATCCCAAACCTTCTCTAGAGGCATCACAGTACATGGTGTAACCCAAACCTCATTCTGGAATGACTAAAATTGGTGCAATGGTCAATCTCGCCTTCAACTCTAAGAAGGATTTCTCACAAGACTCGTTCCAAACAAACTTCACTCCTTTTCTAGTTAGCCTAGTCAATGGAGGAGCTATCGTGGAGAAGTCTTTCACAAACTGCCTATAGTAGCTAGCAAGACCCAAGAAACTACAGATCTTAAATGCATTCTTAGGTTGCTTTCAATTTTGTACTGCCTCGATCTTTGAAGAATCTATGGTAACCCCATCCTTTGAAATGATGTGACCCAAGAATTTCACTTCGAAGAGCTAGAACTCACATTTCTCATATTTAGCATACAACCTGTGCTCTCTGAGTAACAGTAACACAATGTGAAGGTGCACCTCATGTTCCTCCTCAGAGGGTGAATATATAAGAATGTCATCCACAAAAACTACCACAAACTTGTTGAGATATTCTCAGAAAACTTGATTCAACAAGTCCATAAAGGTGCTAGGAGCATTGGTTAAACAAGAAATTCATAATGGCCATATCGAGTACGAAAGGTCGTTTAAGAATATCTTCCTCTTTCACACGTAATTGATGATAACCCGATCTTAGATTTATCATTGAGAAACATTGAGAACCCCTAAGTTGGTCAAAAGAATTATCTATTTTAGGCAACGGATACTTATTCTACTGTGACCCTATTCAGTTTGCGATAATCGAAGCACAGCCGCAATGAACCATCATTCTTATTGGCAAAAAGAGTCGGTGCTTGTAACGCCCCAATTTTTCATACCCAAATGATAATACAATAATCATGGTTCTTTAAAGTAAAACTGAAAGCAAATCTTCACGCTTGCAATACATGATACAAATAATCCTCATGCGATAATACATTTACCTCAAATCAAGATGACATAAACAAATAAGTACCCTCATGGGTTTACAAGTTTCCAAGGCTTAGGCCCGGTTACACAAATCGGTTATTCAAACAATACAAATATATCCCTTGGCTTACAAAACAGAGTCACGCAAAGTGAGAGCATTGTACTCCCAGCACACACATTTCCACGCCCTCAGTTGGGCGGAATCACCTCGTCTTTTCCTGCACAATAATTCCGTAGGGTGAGCATAAAGTCCAGTAGGAAATTCTTAACAAAGTATATACATTTTATACAAGTCTCAAGAGATGAATGCATATGCTATGCTATGTCTTTTTGCAAATAAATTACATCTTCATCTTTTGAAAATCATCATGCTCCATGATGCCATGCAATTCCATTATTCAAAACTTAACACTTTAATTCAAGGGGCAGTAAATACAACTCTGGTAATCCTTAGGTCGGTGTCTGCAAGTAGACTATACAAGTACTACCAATTTGTCATTTTTACCGGTATTAACCGGAAGGCTCGACACCTCTACTCTGTCATTTTTACCAGTATTAACTGGAAGGCTCGACACCTCTAATCTACACCACCTTTCAAGACTTACCACCGTATTCACCCCAAAACCATTTCATGAAAGCTTGTTTCTCAGCATTCTTTTCTCAATGCAAAGTTTTTAAATTTAATTTCAAGCCTCTCATAAATCAAATAAATTGATATGCCAATGTATCAATTAATAATGCAATGCAACATTTCTTTCATGTTCAATCCTCCCACACAATATACTATTGTGATCAAAACCCCAAACTTTCTCTTTTCAATTCCATTTCGGAAGATGCATATACATATACACTTATATTTCAATTGATTCAAGGAACAACATATTTTCTACACTTTGAGCATTCTCAACAACTTAGCCATTTCAAGACCATAACGACATTTCTTTGTTTTAGAACAACAATTTTCAAAACACCCATTTATTTGGCACACAAATAAATATGACAACATCTTTCAAGAATTTTGAACATCTTTTAAAAACCCCAAATTTCTAGGTTTTCTCACCAAAACCATTCATCTTTAAATGTTTGAGAAAATCTCACCAAAAATATATTTCTTTGATCAACATAGTTCGAAGCCCTCAATTTCTATTTAGAAGGAACAAGAAAGTAAACCCACTTTCAAAATCATCCATTTTCTTGGTTCAATCAATTTTCAAAACAATTCAAAGGATGATTTTGAAAATCATTTATATCCTGCAAAAACATATATATAACTCAAAGAAAATCCCTACCACAAGTTTGAAGAAGAAACGAGTTGAAAATCCCAAAATCAACAACGATGAAATTCGATCTCCACCGCACACAACGTAGCCCTCGCCTAGATAACCAACTTTGATGAAGAACTTGGATCTAAATTCCAATGGATTTGGAGAAATCAAAGATTTTGTGAGGTTTTTGGTAGGAAATGTAGAGAGAAGGAAGAGGAAATGTTTTTAGAGAGAGAGATATATAAAAAGTGACATTCAATCAGCCCAAAGAGAGAAGAAAAGTGCAAAATCTAGATCTACCTAACTTCCCGCATGTGTGGAGCCTATTTCCGTACGTGCGGCGCATGCTCCTGCACGTGCAACCTCTTTCTCTCGCACCTCACCCCACACCTGCTTTTTTAGCAGTGTGTTGCACCACCTTCCCCTGAAATTCGCACGTACGGCCTCACCTGCCGCACATGCGGCTCTTATCCCGCATGTGTGGCCCATGGCCCTGCACGTGTGGCCTTGGTCCTTAGCTCGGGAATGTCTCGACTCAACTCCCGATCCTTTGGACTTGACCTCGCACCCTTCGAGACGTGTGAAACTTGACACGGAAGCAAACACGGACTAACATTTTGAGAACAGCTTCTAAACACAACAAACTCCAACGAACAATAATGCCCCAAGTGGAACTCGTCACCCTAACAAGGTAAACCAAAGGTAAACAAAAGGAACAAGAAACGCACAACAAAACCGGACGTCACAACCTCCTCACCATAGGAAATTTCGTCCCCGAAATTAGATTAAACTACTCAACAAGGGTTTCCAGCATCAAAACCACGCGACTCCATTTTCAAATCACAATATTAGTTCTTAATCAAATCTCACCATTACCTCATGGTGACCTCGTTATCAACAACCTCACAACTACTCATAAACATGGAGTTCTTCGGCCCAACAAACCGGCGATCTACAAGGTCGGCCGTACAAGGCCTCAAATGGTGCCATCCCAATACTAGCTTGGTAACTATTGTTATATGCGAACTCAACCAATGGTAAATGCTTCTCCCACGACCCCTTAAAATCAAGGACACAAGCTCTAAGCATGTCCTCCAAAATCTGAATGGCACGCTTCGACTTTCCATCGGTTTGAGGATGATAAGCGGTGTTAAGAGTCAACCTAGTTCCCAACGCCTCTTGAAGGCTTTGCCATAACTGGGCAGTAAAATAAGGATCCCTCTTCGACACAATGGTCACAGGGACTCCATGAAGTCGGACCATTTCTCTAATGTACAACTCTGCCAAGCATTCAACTGCGTCGCTAGTGCATATCGGAATGAAATGGGTAGACTTGGTCAACCTATCAACGATTACCCAAACAGCGTCATTGCTTCATTGTGTTCTAGGAAGCCCAACTACAAAATCCATGGTAACACGCTCCCATTTCCACTCGGCTATCGGTAAGGGTTGTAACAAACCCGTTGGTCTTTGGTGTTTGGCCTTTACTTGTTGACAACTAAGGCACTTCGATACAAATAAAGCGACATCTTGTTTCATACCCCTCCACCAAAAACTGACGACTAAGATCATGATACATTTTGGTGCCTCCCGGGTGTACCGCAAGGCGTGAGTGATGGAACTCCCAAAGTACTTCCTCTCTACAAGATTCTAGTACAAACAAACGGTCTAGGTAACGTACACTCAGATCCGAGTGAATGTTCAAACCTTTCTCTTCCTTCCCATTGGAAATCTTAATACAGATTAATTCCACATTACGGTCTCCTCGTTGTGCCTCTATGACCTAACTAACCAAGGTAGGTTGAGCATTCAAAGTAAATAAGGTAGCACTTTTACTGGACTCTCCCAAGTGCAAATCAAAATTGCCAACAATATCTAGCATATCCCATTCTCGAATGGCCATACTTGCTAAACTACTCACAGATTTCTGACTCAAAGCATCGGCGACTACATTGGCCTTTCCCGGATGATAGTGTAACTCAAAGTCATAATCCTCCATAAATTCCATCCACCTCCATTGACATAAGTTCAAGTCTTTTTAAGAAAACAAATATTTTAGACCCTTATGATCGGAGAAAATCTCGAACTTCTCACCATACAAGTAATGCCTCCAAATTTTCAAGGCAAAAATTACCGCTGCTAATTCTAAATCATGGGTAGGGTAATTCTTCTCGTGAATTTTCAATTGTCGTGATCCGTAGGCCACAACTTTTCCCTCTTGCATCAAGACATAACCAAGTCCATCCCCGGACGCATCACAATAGACAATGTAATCCAAATCCCTTTTCGGAATTATCAAGACCGGTGCTGTAGTCAATCTAGTCTTAAGTTCTTGGAAAGATTTTTCACAAGTCTCATTCCACACAAACTTGACACCCTTCTTCCTAGTCAACGTAGTCAAAGGTGCAGCTAGTCTAGAGAAGTCCCTTACGAAGCGTCAATAGTACCCTGCTAACCCCAAGAAACTCCAGATCTCAAAAACATTCTTGAGTTGTTCCCAATCCTGTACCGCGTCTATCTTTGAGGAGTCTACAGTCACTCCTTCACTCGACACTACGTGCCCCAAAAATTTTACCTTGGTAAGCCAAAACTCGCACTTATCAAATTTGGTATACAAATGGTGCTCCTTAAGCAATTCAAGCATTACCCGTAAGTGAGCCTCATGTTCCTCCTCGAAGGTTGAATAGATTAAGATGTCATCCACAAAGACAACCACAAAAAGGTCTAAGTATTCTCGGAAGATTCGGTTAATCAAATCCATAAAGGAAGCCGGTGCATTAGTCAACCTAAAAGGCATTACAAGGAATTCATAGTGGCCATAACGCGTACGAAAGGTCATTTTCTGGATGTCCTCCTCCCGAACCCTCAACTGATGATACCTCGACCTCAAATCGATCTTTGAGAAGCAACGAGACCCTCTAAGTTGGTCAAACAAATTATTTATTCTAGGTAGAGGATACTTGTTCTTAATGGTAACTCGATTCAACTTGCGATAATCAATACACAACCGCAACGATCCATCGTTTTGCTTCGCAAAGAGAGCCAGTGCTCCCCAAGGCGATGTACTAGGGCGAATGAAGCCCTTGTCTAAAAGTTCTTGGAGTTAAATCTTTAACTCATGTAATTCGGCTGGTGCAAATCTATATGGTGACATGGAAATCGGTGCCATGCCAGGCACTAATTCGATGGGGAACTCTATCTCCCGGTGGGGTGGCAAACTAGTAACATCCTCGGGAAAGACCTCCGAGTATTCATGAACTACCCTTGGTAATTCAACACGGGCCCCTTCACTCTCACCATTCAAGAGTGTTGCAAGAAGGCCACTAAGCTTGCTCATACTACAAGGGTCAAAGACTGGTGACAAGACCCTATCAACTTGGTTCCCCAGAAAGTAAAAATAATCACCACCTGAGGTGCAAACCGTAACTCTTTGAGGGTAACAATCTATCACAACTCGGTACGAACATAACCAGTCCATGCCTAGAATGACATCAAAACTCCACATGTCTAGCAATACAAAAGCAAACGGAAGTTGACGCCCGACAACTTCTATCTCATAATCATGACACCCCCGGTCTAAATCAATCATATCCCCAACAGGTGACTCTACTCTGAGCAGAGACGCTAACTGTGTCACCTCTAACCCTAATGCAGAAACAAAAGCAGTAGATATAAATGAATGAGATACACCCTTGTCTATCAATACATTAGCCAAAGTATTGCACACAACAAAAATACCTCTCACAACTGAGGTTCCTGGTAACTGTTTTGGCGCGGTAACAACATATACACGCCCCTGTGGCCCCTGATGAACTTGCTCCTCCCTTGGAGCATAGGCCTGATGTACTGACTGAGCCGAAGTGGCTCCCTGATTTGCTCGTGAAGCTTGAGCTGAATGAGCCTGCTGGTGACTCTGAGTCTGTTTCGACCCTGATGCGCCAAATGTGCCTCCCAACTGTGGGCAAGTTCTCTTCATATGCCCTGGTTGACCACACTGATAACAATTAAATCCTTGGCCTCTAGTTTGAGACTGAGACTGACTCTGAGATCAGTTAGGTGGTGGCGGTAACATCAGCTGCCTTCCTTCTTTCTGTGGGCACAAAAAGGCTTTGTGACCTGGTTGGCCACACTTGAAACATGAAAAAACACTTGAAACATGAAAAACCACTCGATGCACTTTTTCTCGGGCTCGCACTAGGCAAGGGAAAAGTGGATCTAGACTGTTGTGGTTGGGACTGGGGTGGAAAAGTGTTCCTGCTCTTTTTGTTTTGTCTATAGTCTCCTTGAGACTCCTAGCCCCTAGACTTCAAACCTTGAAGCCTCTCCTCCTCGGCTTGTATAGAAATCTCTACGTGTGCTGCCAACACCACAAGATGGTCACAATTCCAAATCATATTTGCCAACAATCTTGAAGAAGATCTTGGTTCTCAACTTCTTCTCAAACTCTATGCAACGGCGCTCTTTCGTTGCCACTGACTCCGGTGTAAACCTGGACAAACTAGAGAAGACCGCTTCAAACTCAGCCACAAACATGTTAAGTTGTCTGAGGTCTTGAAACTCTTGCCTTAATCTCTCCCAAGCAGTGGGAGGTAAATACTTATCTTGAAAAGCAACCACGAAGGCTTCCAATGACGGCTCCACTCTACCCTTGGCATATTTCCACCATTGGCCCGCATCTCCTTTAAGGTAGTAACTCGCTAGAGTCACTCTCAACTTGCTATCATCAATGTGAAGCATCTCAAATGTCTTCACAATTTGTTCGAGCCACTCATCCGCTTTTTTAGGCTCCGGGCCACTATGGAATTCATCCGGTTTGGCTCGCAAAAACTCCCTAGTAAGAAAACCCGTAGCATTCTCTCGGGCTTGGTTCTCAACCCTCAACAAATTCATAGGCCCTGCTATCTCTCGAGCTAGGGTCCCTATTGCGATGTGACCCATTGGTTCGACCACATTAGCATGGCCTGACTCTTCTTCTTGTACCGGGACCTCTTGGACCAGTACCTCATGCACACCTCGGTGAGCCCTACCACGTCTCTCACCTCTACCGCCATGGGCTTGACCTCTTTCTGACATCCTATAAAGGATAATAGAAATAATTTAGCACACTAACCCATATGTGCCCGTAACTTGCCTCACACGTTTAATCACATTAATTCTATATTTTTCTCTACTATGTAGACATTTAAATTGTCACTCCACATAAGCACTTAGTCATGTAAACATATACGGATTATCCTTTCATGATGAAGTTCGTCCCACGAAAAACCAAGAATTCTTAGTAGAACGAGTATTGATCAAGTACCCTTTTAAGCAGATCTCAAGGAATTTAACAGGCGCAAACAACATCCCAAAAGTTCAATCCCATACCTATATCACCACATAAGCATGTTATCACATAGTCACAGAAACCATAACATCATCCTATCATGCAACTTCCTATCATGCAGCATGAACCCACTGTGGTAAAATAACCACTTCCCACGAGCTCCAAGTATTCGAACCCGGTAACTCTGATACCAAGTTGTAACGCCCCAATTTTTCATACCCAAATGATAATACAATAATCATGGTTCTTTAAAGTAAAACTGAAAGCAAATCATCATGCTTGCAATACATGATACAAATAATCCTCATGCGATAATACATTCACCTCAAATCAAGATGACATAAACAAATAAGTACCCTCATGGGTTTACAAGTTTCCAAGGCTTAGACCCGGTTACACAAATCGGTTATTCAAACCATACAAATATGGCCCTTGGCTTACAAAATAGAGTCACGCAAAGTGAGAGCATTGTACTCCCAGTACACACATTTCCACGCCCTCTGTCACGACCCTAACCCGCCCCCGTGGGTTAAGGACGTAACCGACCAGTAATCATGAGATTACCTACGGCCTCAAACTGATCCAAACGTATTTTAACAGAGTTAATGGGGGCCAAACGGAAGCAAATCAAAACTTTCTCCATAGAGCTGTGCTTACATGGCACATCAAAACAACCATATACATAGACATTAATAACTCACAATAATAAAATAGTAGCATGAGTTCTGTATAAACGGGATCATACAAGTCCAAGTCAACCCATCAAAACTATACACAGAATTACACAAAGTCTTCGCCATCATGACAACATAAAATAGACAACAAAAAGGCAAAGACAGGTGTCATGCGTGAGACACGAGGGCTGACTCTCCAAAACTTGGGTTGTTCTACACAGGCTTCACTGAGGCTGGGTCTGGACCTCTCTTGGCTCACCTACAAAGACATGAATGAGTGTGAGCGATAGCCCAGTGAATAATATCAATTACAGAATTTATGCGACAAGACGTAGAACAACATTTTCCAAACGGCCTTGGGCCCAATTCATATCTATAGTTAACATATATAAGGGTAATTTAAATCAAGTAACCATAGTTCCGTACATACTGGCCTTTGGCCCATTTAGATTTACATTCATGATGAAACGGCCTTCGGCCCATTCGATTATGTCAAAACGGCCTTTGGCCCAATCATATATGTCAAAACGGCCTTTAGCCCACTCATTCATTTCAAAACGGCCTTTGGCCCACTCATTCATGTCAGAACGGCCTTCGGCCCATACATTCATATCAAAACGACCTTTGGTCCATCCATGTTCATCAAAACGACCTTTGGTCCATTCATGTTTAACAAAACGACCTTGGGTCCATTTATGCTTATCAAAATGACCTTGGGTCCATTTATGCGTACGTATCAGACTTACGTCCACAATCCCAAATAGCAATTCATAAAGCTAAAAAGGGAGTAAACAATTGGACAATCACAAGCATTCAAATATCGATATTACTCACAGTGATCGGTTTGTGGATTCGCCCTGGAGCTTGACCCTACACATTTCATGAACACAAAAGGGTCATTAACAGTTCAATCCACTCCTTAATTCACATGTTCCTCTTTAGGCTTTATTATTAACTCATTAACTCATTTACAATGTTTAACATATGCCTAAGAGTGCTTGCAAGTGAAAGAGAACGGAAAACAGAACACAAAATGCAAAAACAGGATTTCAAAAAATAGGGTCCCCGCTCAAGCGTGGACTTTCCTGCTCGAGCGGACCCCTTGGTCTGCAAAGGTACTGGTTGCCTTCAATTCCCGCTCGAGCGCGAACTCGGCCGCTCGAGCGGACTTCCTGCTTACATAGCTCCCCGCTCGAGCATCAACTTCCCCGCTCGAGCGGAACCCAGGTCTGCAGAAAATGCTGGGAGCTCGATTTCTCTGCTCGAGCGGCGGTTTCCCCCGCTCGAGCGGGCACCAAACTTTCTGGGTTTCCCAGAACTGTTCTTGAGCTTCAAATACACATTTAAACTGATATTTCTTGCATTTCACAGCCCATAGCACTCATATACATCTACCAACATGATATAAACACCAAATTACAACATATTGAAGCTCAATTCCCATGAATCAATCACATGCAAACCCAAATTATACCAAACTTACTTCCAATACATTAAATTCATGCATTTAAGCTTCATATCCTCATCAATCATGCATGCATGTCAATTCTTGACTCCATTTCTATTTCAAATGGTACAAATGGTGCTTCTAACCATGAAGCTCAACAAAACTATGCTTGCATGTATGATTCAACACTCATATTTCCATATTCAACTTAGCACATGCTTGATTATACAAAATCATGGTGATCCTATACATGCGTGTGTATATTAACTCCAATTTCTTCAATTATAGTACAACTCTTGTTCTTGATCACCAATTAACCTTTAATACACAAAATCACAAGTTCAAACTCATGAATTCAAGACCAAAAGCTTACCTAGAGGTTCAATCTTCCAAACTATAGCAATTTCTTGAGTTCAATCCTCCAATCCTTCACAAATTTGAGCCAAACACCCAACTCTCCTCTTTTTCCTCTCTCTAGCCGACCCCCTTCTCTATCTCTTGGGTTTAATTTAGCCAAGAAGAGTAACAAAGAGGGTTTTTGAGTGTATAGTGCCCCACTAAGTCACAATATAATAATATAGAGTAATTGGGCACCAATTCATTAATTTAATCAGTTTAATTTGACCCGAAACAATTTCTAATTAAATTTCACCGTAGGCTCTAAAAATTTCGCTAATCACAATGGCGTAATCAATTTCGGGTTCCGTGGCCGATAAGGCCTCCAATTTAATTTCTGAAGCAGAAAAAAAATCAAACAGATATTCCTACGGTGAAAAGATAGAATTTCAAAATCACATGTATTCACATAATGACACATAAAATCATGCTAAACACATAATCATACTCAAATTAAGGACCAATTAGCGTATTACAGAATAGGGGTATCACACCCTCGGTTGGGCGGAATCACCTCGTCTTTTCCTGCATAGTAATCCCGTAGGGTGAGCATAAAGTCCAATAGGAAATTATTAACAAAGTATATACATTTTATACAAGTCTCAAGAGATGAATGCATATGCCATGCTATGTCTTTTTGCAAATAAATTACATCTTCATCTTTTGAAAATCATCATGCTCCATGATGCCATGCAATTCCATTGTTCAAAACTTAACAATTTAATTTAAGGGGCGGTAAATATGACTCTGGTAATCTCTAGGTCGGTGTCTGCAAGTAGACTACACAAGTACTACCAATTTGTCATTTTTACCAGTATTAACCAAAAGGCTCGACACCGCTACTCTGTCATTTTTACTAGTATTAACTGAAAGGCTCGACACCTCTAATCTACACCACCTTTCAAGACTTACCACCATATTCACCCCAAAACCATTTCATGAATGCTTGTTTCTCAACATTCTTTTCTCAATGCAAAGTTTTCAAATTTAATTTCAAGCCTCTCATAAATCAAATGAATTGATATGCCAATGTATCAACTAATAATGCAATGCAACATTTGTTTCATGTTCAATCCTCCCACACAATATACCATTGTGATCAAAACCCCAAACTTCCTCTTTTCAATACCATTTCGCAAGATGCATATACATATACACTTATATTTCAATTTATTCAAGGAACAACATATTTTCTATACTTTGAGCATTCTCAACAACTTAGCCATTTCAAGACTATAACAACATTTCTCTGTTTTAGAACAACAATTTCCAAAACACCCATTTATTTGGCACACAAATAAATATGACAACATCTTTCAAGAATTTTGAACATCTTTTAAAAACCCCAAATTGCTAGGTTTTCTCACCAAAACCATTCATTTTCAAATGTTTGAGAAAATCTCACCAAAAATATCTTTCTTTGATCAACATAGTTTGAAGCCCTCAATTTTTATTTAGAAGGAACAAGAAAGTAAACCCACTTTCAAAATCATCCATCTTCTTGGTTCACAATCAATTTTCAAAACAATTCAAAAGATGATTTCGAAAATCATTTAAATCTTACAAAAACATATATATAACTCAAAGAAAATCCCTACCACAAGTTTGAAGAAGAAACGAGTTGAAAACCCCAAATCAACGACGATGAAATTCGATCTCCACTACACACAACGTAGCCCTCGCCTAGATAACCAACTTTCATGAAGAACTTGGATCTAAATCCCAATGGATTTGGAGAAATCAAAGATCTTGTGAGGTTTTTGGTAGGAAATGTAGAGAGAAGGAAGAGGAAATGTTTTTAGAGAGAGAGATATACAAAAAGTGACATTCAATCAGCCCAAAGAGAGAAGAAAACTGCAAAATCCGGATCTACCTAACTTCCCACACATGCGGAGCCTATTCCCACACGTACGGCCTCCTTCCCCCGCACCTCATCCCGCACCTGCTTTTTTAGTAGTGTGCTGCACCCAAGGTGAGCTACTAGGGTGTATAAAACCCATGTCTAACAACTCTTGCAATTGCTTCTTCAAAACAAGCAACTCTGTTGGAGCGAATCTATATGGTGACATGGAAATGGGTGTCATGCCTGGCACCAAGTCTATAGAAAACTTGACCTCACGATGAGGAGGTAATTTAGTGAGGTTCTCTGGAAAGACATCTAAATACATACAAATCACACTAGAAAATACTCTTCACACTTCACCATTTCCATCATTCGTTAAGGTTGCAAGAAGAGAAGTGAATTTGCCTCGACTATGAGAGTCAAATAAAGGTAGTAAAAGTCTATCAGTTTTATCCCCCAGAAAATAGAAACAGTCACCACCAGTAGTACACATTGTAACTTTGCCACAATAACAATCTATAATGGCACGATAAGAGGACAACCAGTCCATACCAAGGATGACGTCAAAACCCATCATATCTAATAACACCAAACTCAAAGGGAGTCAGCAATCAACGACTTCAATCACACACTTGCGACACCCATGATTCAAAACAATCTTAATCCCAACTGGTGATTCTACCACAAGAGAAGATTCTAATGGTTCAGTATCTAACCCCAACATGGATGCAAATGTAGATGCTATGAATGAATGAGATGCTGTAGTATCTATCAACACGTTAGCCTAAGTATTATATATAAGATATGTACCTCGCATCACCAATGGTCCAATCGACTGTTTGGAGGCGGTAACTGCGTAGAATCTCCCTTAGGGTCTCTGTTCACTTTGATCACCTCTTTGATGATAGGCATGTAGCACAGACTATGCGAAGGTGGCCCCATATATGGCTCTAGAATCTTGTCCAGACTGAACTGGCTGATGAGTCTATCTTTGGCTCTATCTTGCCTGAACCCTTAAGCACTGGCCATTCTGGCAATCTAGGTACAAAACTTCTTTATATAACTCGGCTGACCACATTGATAACAAACGGGTGATTGACCTCCACCCAAAGTCTGACTCTGAGGACGAGTAGAAGGTTGATGTTGTTGGTTACCCCTCAGTGGACATGTAATAGACTTGTGACCCTGCTCACCACATCGATAACAAGCGATCCCACTTTGTCCTGTACTGTCTGTACTCTTTCTCGACATAGGATTGGATGACACGGCTGGTAATGAAGGTAGATGAGAAGACGTCAAACCTTTGAACTTCTTGGATGCCATAGAGCCCCTTCAAGATTCTGAGAAACCTTGTCTCTTAAGCCATCACCTCTTCTTTTCTCCTTCAAGCATAATCTCAACATGTGTCGTGGACTCCACTAGCGTATCATAATCCCGAATCATGTTTTCTATCACCTTCATCAAAATTCCCGACCCCAGCCTCTTCTCAAACTTTAAACATCGACGCTCTTCTATAGCCACAAGGTTCAGTGCAAAACGGGATAGGCTAGTGAAGGTAGCCTCAAACTTCGCTACTATGGAGTTGGATTGTTCAAGTTTCTCAAACTCCCTCTTTAAACGTTCCCTCGCAGTAGGAGGAATGTATTTCTCCTAAAGGCATGAGAAAACACCTCTCAAGTATGTTCAATTCAACCCTTGGCATATTTCTACCATTGGCGGCATCCTCCTTCAATTGATAACTGGCAAGTGCCACCTGAAGTTCACTCTCATGAATGTCCAAAATCGTGAAAGATTTGGTGAATTGCTCAAGCCATTCCTCTGCCTTTAATGGTTCAGCCCCAAGAAATTCAGATGGATTTGAGAGAAAGAATTCCTTCTTTAGGAATGAAGCCTAAGTCTCCCTTTCGATAGTCCTAGCCGCTTACTTGACTTTATGAATATCCATTGACTCCCTAAGAGCCTCGACCATCTCTCGAGCTAGCACTCCCATAGCATCTTAGGCTGGTGGAGCGGCCACATTATTTTGACCCACTCCTTCTTCTTGAGAAGGGATCTCTAATTGAGCCGAAATATCCTGACCACCTCGACAAGGTCTGCCATGACCCTTACCACGTCCAGACATCCTATATAAGAGTAAATGTGGACAAGATTAAATCAAAATTCGCATACTAGTTCATCACTTCTCACATCATTTCTCCTTAAGTCTCAATCTCATTCTTAACACATAAACATGTAAACAAATAGAACACATACAAATCCCTCTCACAAGATATCAACTCATTCCACGACGCTTAAGGATTTCCCAATGGAAAAAGCATTGATTAGATGCCTTTCCAAAGGGACTTCAATGAATGTAGTGGAGACAAGTCATATCCTAATGGATTGACCCCATACATACCTAATCACATAAACACATAGTCAAGTAAGACAACCAACCCCTCATTCAAGCATGACAACCCAATGTGACAAAAGTCACTTCCCACGAGCTCCAGATATTCAACCTGGTTAGCTTTGATCCCAAATTTGTAACACGCCAGAAACAATTCCCAAATGACAACAACACAATTCAATCCAACATTTCTCTTTCTCAATGAACTATACATTTCAATTTACAAAATTACAAGTTACAGATCATATTTCAATAAATTAGAGAAAATGACAAAAAAAAATACATTGTCCACTGAGTTTGCTAAGTACATTATGCTAATTGATGCAAATGATATACAATTTGAAAATAAAAGTATTAAAGAAGTTCAACGGTTCTATTACAATTTTTAAGTTCACAAAAATTTAGATACTAAAAGAGATAGACATCTTTTTCTTCTTCATTGGCAAGGCTGGGGCTCTTTATGTCCTGAAATATTGTTAGCAGATAGGAATGAGCAATTGCCCAGTAGTGAATATATTTAACCAAGTATATGAATATTTGATTTAAAATATGCATGATCTCCATCAATACCCATGAATTTACATTATTTAAAAATTTATAACACAACACACAATTCAACATTCAATCTCTACATTTTTTCATCCTAACACGGATGGCCAGTGGACACCTCAAACCTTCCATTTTTTTCATCCTCACACGAACCAACAAATGGACACATCATAACATCCCCACATTCGTCGTCCTCATACGAACTGAGCAGTTGGCACCTCAACACATTCCCACATTTGTCGTTCTCAAACGAACCGGGCAAGTAGGCATCTCAAACACATTCAAAAACAATAACACCTTAACACATCACAAAGACCCTCCAATTTTACTTATCAATTATCCATTAAGTCAATTCAATAACTGTGAAATCTTGTATTTTTGAGGTATTAATATTTTAGTGAAAGATATTGGTGGTAGTTTGGTGGTGAGATTTTCATATGAGAGCCTAACTTATTTTTCTCCATTTGTTTTATCTCTTTTACCTCCATTTCATTATTACCATTATTCATCTCTTTTATTTATTTATTCTTTTAGTTTGCTTGTGCTCCAAATAAATGTTCTTTTCTTTCCCTCCAAGCAACCTTTCTTTGCCTACAAGTCAATTATCTTTCTTTCTCTCCAAGTTTACTTGGAGGCTACTCTTTGTTTTGCCTATAAATTTGAACTCATCCTCTCGACTTCTTTCTATGGTTCTTCTTCTTGGTCCATTCGTATCTCTCTCTATTTCTTTAGGATCAAAATTTCTATATTAGATTTAGAGTATTTAGAGTGAGAGTTAGCATTTTATTCAAGAGGAGAATTGTAGATTTTGTTAAACTTTGCATACCTTTTGGATCCATAACCTTTGGAGATGTACAGTGGTATAGCAGATGATTAAAGCATTGGTGTTGTAGGGATTTTGCATCAAGTGGTCATAGAATTGTTTTGAGATAATTCAGGTGGTATACAATATGCGTTCTCTAAATCTTTTTGCAAAGAGTATTTATTTTAATTACTTCTCATTTGTATTCCTCTATATTATACTGGTCACATGTTAAATTTTGTGGAATCATTTTTGTTGACACGTTTGATTATTCTAGTTATTTGATAAATTTTGTAAAGTTATTTTGTGTAGTTAGTGTTGATTTGTCTGGCTAAATGACGTGAAAATGCTCCATACATGGATCGAGTGAACCTTGCCAATAGCTTGGACCAATAGCCCGGATAAGTGGTTGCGCTTGGGTGAGATGGGCGAGGCCGGTCACTGGTCATATACTGAGTAGGACTGGGTATTTGGTCTTGGATAAATTATCATATGTCGAGTTGATTGTTTGTGCAATTTGGTAAATTGCTTGGTGTCTCAAATCGAATTGTTTATGCCATGTTGTAAATTGTTAGATCTCTGTTGATTTATTCTCTATTCGAGCATTGTTATTCCCGTTATATTGTATACTTCCCGAATTAATTTATTTTTCAGGTGTGGAGCAAATCTAGTGGCGATTGGAATTGAAGTATTTAAAGGATTATTGAGTTGGAGATTTTTGGACCCGCCACTATATATTATTTTTGGAGATTTATATAAATTATAAATTATAGACATTTGTGTAATTATTTTAGAGCCAATTTGTATTTTTGAGGTTATTAGCTAGTTAGAATTTTAAATCTGAGGTTGATTTGATTTATTAACAGCCTGGAAACCCTTAGGTTTACACATTAAAATTTGGGGCTTTTCCTTCCAAGTATCAATTTTCCTTAATTCATGTCTATTTACTCAAATTTTCATAATTGGTTACTTAACCCATCATCAATTTCACACAAAACACATCATCAACACAAAATCCATATATATATATACATCATCTATCTCAATAGTCACATACACCTTAAGATTCACACACCGTTAAACCAAAATATAAATATATAAGGGTAAAGATATTCTTACCTCAAGGATTACAAGTAGAGAGATGAAGATCCGCGCAATGAACTTCCGAAATAACATGATCTAATCGATTCATAACGTAGCTCTTGGTGAGGGTAACAACTTTAATAAAGGCCCAAAGATTGATTCTTACTATTACTAGATGAAATCTAGGGTTTTCAAGCTAGGATTTTGGAAGAAGGGCTGTTAGAGAGAGAAGGAGTGCAAAAATAATAAGCTAAAAAAGTGTTTAGATTGCATTATAACTTTGCTACCCCGAACAGACCGCTTGAGCAAACTTTTCATCGCTTGAGCGAAGTGCTAAAATACAAAGAGATCGCTCGAGCGGTAAATGCATGGTCTTAGAAGTTTTGCAGAGCTAAAGTGAGAATACTGGGAGCTTGAATTTTATGCTTAAGAGGCCTTGCCTTTGCTCGAGTGGTCTCGCCTACAAACATGCGAGATACTGGAAACTGCAAATCTATGCTCAAGCAACTACAAAATCAGCTGTTACAAAAAAAAAAGGCTTGCACAGCCCGACCCACGTCCTGAGCCCGTGGCCCAGGCCCGTGATCCTATTCTAAGTGGGCTTGGGCTTGGTTTTGGACATAATTTTTTACCACGTGGCCCGACCCGACCCAAAATTTGGTGGGAGCCTTAATGGCCCGCGGGTGGGCCAACCCGAGCCAGGCCAAAATTAGATCTCTAGATTGGGATTATTTCGACAATTGGAATCAGAGAAACATAGAATCTTTCAAAAGCTTCAAAACCCTACTCTAAAACCCATGCAAGATCAATGATTAAAGTGTAAAGTTGAACAAATTGGTGATACAATTCAACATCACTGGCGTGTTTTATTATCTTCTCACAACCCCTTATCCATCACAAACATTAAAGCTATTTTCTTTCCTTCTCTATTTAATTTTTATTTTTATTTTTTGAGAAAATTTCAATTTCACCCTTATAGTTTGCCTTGATGATCAATTACACCCCAGACTTTGAATAATTTCAATTTTACCCTAAAGTTTTTGAAATCGTATCAATTTGCCCTTCTATTGACACATTTAAATGGAAAACGTTAACCATAAATTTCAAAATAAAGATGCAAACTCACCCTCTCTTCCTCTTTCTCATCATTCCCTGAATTACCTAAATCCCTCCGCCACCCTCATTCTTTCTCTTCCGCCGTCATCTTTCACAAACTAGTAACACTCAAGATATCTAAAAGAACACTTCGTCGGAGCCAATTCACATTGATAAAAACACCTCTCATCTCCTCCATCTATGTCCCTACAACCTCTCTAATCTCACATTTTGCCATCGCTTTTCTACCCTGGCTCCGCCCTCACTCTCTCTACAAAACCCGTTTGAGAAATTCTCACACCAGCCACCAGCACAGGCACCATTAGCCTCAATCCACATTCAATCTACTTGATTTTCGCCATAAAAGCCTTCGGAGGACTCTAACAAGCCATCATAACGTGCCACGACTTATCGAAAAGCCCTGAATCTCCCACAATTTGAAACCCAATTTCATTATCGTCTTCTTCATTTTCATCATTGAGGAATGATCAGAGGAGATTGGTAAAGAGATAGGGGTGGAGATTTCCAAGGAAGAGGAAGGGCTTTTTGAGGAAGTTTCGCTAATCGGGGAAGAGGATTTAGGTGATGTTATCGGATGTGGCGAGGTTGAGGGTGTCATAGTATGCTTGGAAGTGGTGGTGGTGCATTCTGACGTGGGTGAAAGGTAAACTTGATGGTGGCAAGGGAGTGGAGCTTGATCGCTGGAGGAGAAGGAGGCGGCTTTTCCTGAGGGTTTCAATCCATTCGATGTAGAAGTCTTTGAATGGATGAGAGGTCTTCTTGCGATTGAATAGAGCTATTTCAATGAATCCTCCATTGATGAGAAATTAGGAAGATGTAGAGAGAGATGAGGGCACTTATAGGCTATTTTCTTCATCTTGGAAAGATTGGATTGATGTGCTTTGAAGGGTTGTTGTTGTTCTTGGGTAAGTTTGGGTTTTTGGTGGCAGAGCGGGAAACAGATGGAGAATGAGGGCTACTGGAGGAAGAAGTGGAAGGGGTGAAGAAAGAGGGTGAGTTTGGGTATGAGAGGGTAAGTTTGCATATTTGTTTTGAAATTTGGAGTCAAAATGTAATTATTATTATTATTATTATTATTTTACTTTTTCTATTTAAATGTGATGGTAGGGGACAAATAGATACGGTTTCAAAAAATTTGAGGGTAAAATTGAAATTATTCGAAGTCTAGGGGTGTAATTGATCATCGAGGCAAAGTATAAGGGTAAAAATGAAATTTTCTTTTTCTTTCTTTCTTTCTTTCTTTTTCTTTCTTTTTTTTTAAAACTAATTAAAGAGCTATCATATTTTTGGACTTAAAAAAAAAAAAAAAAAAAGGTGTCTTTTGTTTTGTGGGTGTTGATTTCCTACCTCACAACCAAACAAATCTCCTCGTTGAGATCTAGAGAACTTAGATGGAGAGCACACAAAAGAATAGATTAAGCCAAACACCTGCATACAAGAAGATAAGATATACCACGGTGGCTTGTCCACCCGAGGGCACTTCAATGATCAAGTTGATACCTTATCTCACAAGATATCAATTCAAGTAAACAACTCACAAGAAAAAGCATACCTCAGACCTATGGGGGTGCCTTACTTTTATAATTATTAGTGTCCAACTTCTCTTAAAAATATTACTTCATAGGACTCTATCCTTTACAGGCTCTCAAGAGTCCATCCTTACCCAAACAGGTAGTCCTGCATCATCTAGGACTCTTGTCCTTTATCTGAATATGTCGAATTCTGATATAATTGCATCATATCTTGGTAACATGGTCCATCCACGTGGCACCTTGGCCCACAATCTTGGCCACGTGGACACCCTTAAAATATGTCCCCCAACTGCCTGCTAAGTTCTATTACCTTGACAATCTGAGGTAATAGAACCTATATCGTCTGACCTCTTAACATGTCGACTAAACAACATGCTGGAAGATGCTCTCTGATCAAGATCATGACTTGTCAACATCAAGAAATAAGGACTCAAGTGTCCACTCATCAAGAATCAAGAACCAACATGTTCTCTCATTCAAATCCAACGTCTCAACCGAGATCGCACTACTAGCCGAAGTCATCGCCAGCTAGTTCAAGAACTCAAGACTCCAACATGACTTACGTGCTCTTTTTCTTCACACTGCATATCGTCTCTAACTCATTCTCCTTGCTTGATGTTAGCCATCTATTCTTACTAAGTTCCCACAGACGGCGCTAAATTGTGGGTGTTGGTTTTTGACCTCATAACCAAACAGATCTCATTGCCAAGATCTAGAGAATTTAGCTGGAGAGCACATGACAGAATATATTAAGCTGAACACCTGCACACAAGAGGGTGAGAAATACTGCGATGGCTCGTCCGCCTGGAGGCACTCCGACGATCAAGTCAGTTAACTTATCTCTCAGAGATATCGACACAAGTAAATTACTCACAATGAGAAAAAGGTTACCTTAGACCCACAGGGGTGGCTTACTTTCATAACCAGTAATGCCCTCGTCCCCTAGAAGTCTCACTTCATAGGACTCAAGCACAACATCTATCCCGGACTCTTAGTTAGATAAGAATATGATCTCATTAAAGAGTCTCATCTCTATTCGAACTAAGTGCTTCAACTTATCTAGGATTCTTATCCTCTATCCGAATATCTCGAGCGCCAATATTACCACACATATCTCGGCAATATTATAACAACCTTGATAATATGACTCGTCTACATGGCACCTCGCCTGACTATCTCGGCCATGTGGACAATTCCAAAAATATGTCCCCACATGTTTATTTGTTGAACTATTATAAAGTCTCATATTTGCTTCAAGTTACCAGCTCTGTTTTTGCTATTTTGTTTGATTATGATTTTTTAGTTTTTTTTAAAGTTTTTTGGATGTTATAATTACGTGATTATTTATTTTTTTAAAATTTTATATTTTTCTCTCATTGGTGATTTGATTTGTAATGGTTGACAATTGTCAATATGATGATAATAAATTTTTTTATGAGCTACATAAAACAAATAATTTTGTTCAAGTGTGATATTTAAGTAAATTTTAATAATTGTACATGAAAATAGCCTTTTTTATAGGTGCTGTCAAATATCAAAATAATAATAATAATAATAATAATAATAATAATAATAATAATAATAATCTTTTTATCATACTTTTTTTAAATAATTTTTTTATGTGTATGGAAGGCCTATATATAGAGTTTGTTTTGTGTTCCAAAAAAAGTCAGAGCGGACCTACTCTACAAGTGCATAAGCTTGGATTTATGCCCAACGCACAAGGAAAATAAAAATTTTAAGATCAAGGTTCTTTTCGGTCTGAGATTGGATCGGAATGTATTGTCGGATTAGATTTCTGTCAATTGTAAATATAATTTTTAAAATAAATTATTTACAAAAATTTGATCCGATCAAGTAGCTATCGATATCTGATCAACGTGATTTTTTATAAGAATAAAGTATTTAACGAGTTCTATACATTAAACAATTCAAATTATTAAAATAGGATCTGTGATGAGCTCCACAGGCCCAACAATATCGTTCAATCCACAAAATAAAGTGAAAACAAACATGATCCAAAATTTTAACTAGTTAAGACAGCACAAAGATCTAAAAAATTTAGAAAAAAAGAAGGGAAAAAAAAAGAGAATCTAGAAGGAACAAAAACAACTAATAGTAATAGATGCTTGCACAATTTTACACAATTTTACTTTTATATTTTGCCTCAATTTTTAATGATATTCATAGAATTTTAATTTTAATTTTACTTTTAAAATTTTTGAAATCATATTGTCCCATACTATCAAATTTAAATGGAAGAAATAAAAAAAAAAAAAATATATATATTTTAATCTCAAATTTCAAAAGAAAGATTCAAATTCATTCTCCCTTCCTCTCTTTTATCAATCCCTAAATTACCTAAATCTCTCTGCCACCCTCCTCCTCCCTCCTTTCGTCATCATCTTTCCCACCATCGCCACCACCAAAAGCCCTTTGCACTGAATACATCAAACAATCGAGAATTTCAAGAGTCCGAATCATCTGCCGTGGTTTCTTGCGGCAACTCCTTGTGGCGATCCAAAACGACGTCGTTTTGGACCCTCTTTTTTTTTTTTTCCTCTTTCCTTTCCTTTCCCTTTTTTGCTTTCTGTCTCATTTGCTGAGAACACTAATCCTCAAAACAGAGATGGGACGAACAAAGAGAGTCAGAGGCGACGTCAATCGGTGAGTCAGCAAACCTTTGTGTTTGATTTCATCTAGGGTTTGATTTCTCATGTGTTTGATTTCTTGGGTTTTTTGTTCAAAACAAAGATTTCTTGGGTTTTCTAAGCTCCAAAGATGAACAAGAAGATTGAAAGATAATCAACTTCTTTCAAACACAAGAAAGCACTATACAACACTAAGGAGAAAAGGGCTTTATTCTCTTCCTTTCACTCTCTCCTTGCTTTGAAGATGGACTATGTATTACAACAACAGAACTTTTGAATAATATACACATAGCGAAAGTCGTAATTTCAATTTCAACACTTCAAACACCCAAAATTTCATAAACCCATCACACAAATCACCCAAAATTATATAAAACCAAAGAAATCAGAAATATATACATACATGTAATATACATATATATATACATAAAATAGAATAAAGCAGAACATCTTCAAGTTGTAGTTCATCCTTCGCCGGTTGTCGTTTTCATCCTTCTCCGGTTGTCATCGTTTGTTCTTCGCCGGTTATCGTTGTTCCTCGTTCATTTGTTCGTTGATGTTGATCCAGATTCATGGGTGTGACAACCCTCACCACTGATTACTGCTAAACTGTGACTGAACATGATAAGTAACTGATTAGACTGAAATTCTGAATTGATTGCCTGAGTGTATTGGTTTAAATGCATCTCTATCTGTTTGCCATAAATTGATCTGTTCATGTTTTAAGTTTCGAACTGTAAATTGAAGGCCTTATCGGCGGCCGAATTTGAAATTGATTAGTGTTATGTGTTAATTAGAATTTATGTGATTTTGTGGTAGATTTAATTGAAATTTGATTTGGAATGATTAAATTGGATTAAATAATGTTAAATTACATTAGTTTGGCTTTATTATCAAATTGCCACTTAGTGGACAATCCTAGACCATTCTTTTTCTACTTCCCTCATGTTTGATATGCCATTCATTTCCTCTAGAGACCAAAAACGTGAGAGAGAGCTCGAGAGTTGGAAGTAAGCTTGAGTTCATCAAAATTTGTTGGAGAACTAGAAGAATTGAAGGAAATTTACATATTTGAGCTTCCATACCTAGAATTGAAGACCTAAGGTAGGAGAATCATCTTCTTGAACTTGAATTCTAGTTGTATCTTGCATGGTCCATGAGCCATTAGTGATCTAAGTCTAGAATTGGTTTTAAATTGTTGAATTGAAGCTTGAATCATGCATGCATGTACACATTGGTGAGTTTTGAGGTTGTTTTCATGGAAATTCTTATGTGCATGTTTACACTCTAGTTATAGCTCATGAATTCATCGTGTTTTTGAAAGTTTTGACTCATTTGATCAAGTATTTGAAGCTTTGATTTCAATTGAACACTTGCATGTTACATATATATTATGTTCATGAAGTTTTGTTTGGATTTGTGTTTAATTGAACTACCTTTGGGCTTTGATTTTGAAAATTGATCTTTGAAACATGTCATATTATGAGTTTTAAAGTGTTTTCTAGAAAATTGGCCCAAAAGAATCGAATTTGATGCTTTAAATGTTGAATTTGAGCTTGGAGGTTCAATCTGGAAATTCCAGATTTTGGACCCACGCTCGAGCGTAAGACTTCACGCTCGAGCGTACACTCTGAGTACATGCATCCCGCTCGAGCGAGGAAAGTAACGCTCGAGCGTGAAATGCGTGTATCCAGTACTTTTCATATGTTTACAGTCCGCTCGAGCGAGGGAATGCACGCTCGAGCGAGGACTTGTGTCTCACGCTCGAGTGGAGGTCGAGCGCCCATCGAGCATGAATTGCATGCATCCAGTACTTTTGCTTGAGTTTACAGTCTGCTCGAGTGAAGGAAGTCATGCTCAAGTGGAGATCCTTTGTCTGCATGTCTACTCGAGCGTAGAAAGCCACGCTCGAGTGAGACCACTGTTTTCTGAAAATTTTGAAAAGTATTTTAAAGTGCATCTTTGCATCCTCTTTCCATCCTAGGCATTCCTAGGCCATGTTTAACGCATCTTAATGAGGATATTGATGTAGAACCACACTGAGTCAAGATAGGGACTAAGTTGTTGATTCCCAAGTGTGTAACTTAGTGTGTGTTCGTTTTGTAACTGTGTAGGGTTGGCATCCGAGGATGCTCACTAGCCTCTCTGTAGCCCAGTACTCTGTGAGTAACAATGTTGTAAAGATATGTTCAATCATGAATATTTTCTAAATGATCTACTGTATTGCTTTCTGAAATGATATTTCTTATTGAATGAATGTTTGTCCTATTTATGAACTGAATTCGTGGCATCCATAGCAATTTACTATTACTATATTGTTACTGCTACTGTTACAGAGATCTCTATCGGTTCCCATGTTTGGAACCATTACTGTTTACTGTTATGATGGCCATCAACTGACTGTTCGGTCTATTAAGACCTACTGTACTATTTTGCTATTGGATGTACCACATATAACTGCTATGGTTTCTAAATGACTGATATGACTGCTTAATGACTAAAAGGACATTCATTCTTAACCTCTTTACACATTTGTTATTCACTGGGCTTTAGCTTACTGTTTATATTTATATGTAGGTGTCCAGGCATCGGACTGAAGCTAGGAGCGTCGGGTTAACTCCCTTTTTGTTAAGCCAACCATTGTGCCTCACCTCGAGGTTCCAAGTCTGATCGAGCTAAGGTTGTTTTAGGGTGTCTCAGTTTCACCCTTCCGTCTCTATTTTGTAATACTGTTTAAGACTTGTACTGTACTGTGCTAATTAGGGATTTGGTCCCTAACCTGAATGTTGTACATATGATATATATATGTTTTGCTTATGAATATGAATATGTTATCTGTAGACACCCCATTTTTGACCGTCCTCAAGACTTGGACGTCACCATTTGAACACTCAGTGATCACCCATGTTCGTGTTCGTCTTGAGTTCTCGGAGGTTTCGGTTGCGCGCCTTACCTCAAGACCTCTCGACTTGTTTTCTTTGTGCTTGGTTATGCACCAAACACTTGTGTTTTTGCTTCTGAGGGCAGGGAATGGCTTGTTGGCCATCCCCACACCTCACCGGCCTTGGCTTGAGGCCACTGGCCCTGTTTTCTTGCTACCGGCCAAAGGTGTTGGCCAGTCGGCAATAGTTTTGGTCGGCCGGCCATTTTTGTTGGTCAATCGGCCATATTTTCCAGCCAACCCCTTGCCATCTGCTTTTGGCAGATATTTTATGCCAGCTGTCACAGTTGGCATCCACATTACACCCCCTCCATACACGTGTATGGAGGGATTTGCTCCTTTGTGTTAGCTTCTCCAAGAAGCTTAGGAATTGAATTCCTATAAGATGGGAGGCCCTCCTCCCTTCTTAGAGGTTCTGAAATTTAGGGTTAGAGGTTTTATATCTATCTATCTCTATATCTCCCTCTCTTTTGATTTGTGTGTGTAATAGTGTTCTAAAGGGTGTTTTGTTCATATTTTTGCACTAAAGCACATAGTGTTACACTATCCCTTAGTTGCTGAGGTGCTAAGGAGTTGTTTTCAGAGTTCTTGGGCTTGTTTTGATCCAAGGAAGGTGTTGGAGTGGTGTTCTTGAAGAGGTTCTTCAAAGGTGAGAACCTACCTTCTTTATTCCCCATTTTTGCACAAGCTTTTAGCCTATCTTGTTTATTGTTTTAAGCTTCGACTATAACTGATAAAAGTTCTAATTTCGTGTACTTTAGAACTTTGTTTAAGGTCACTTTGAGGTTTGGGGTTGTCTCCCCCCTCCAAGGCCTTGTTAGGCCTTGTTTTAGGCCATACCTTTTGGCCATTGTTTTGGTCTTTGCATGACCTCTCTACCACTGAAATTCAGAGGATTTTTAGTGGTGGAGAGGTGGTTTTGAGGTCCAAAATTGGAGAGGGTCATCCCCTCTCCTTGTTGTCTTTAATGCTTGCATAAATGGCTTATGTGTTAGCATGTGTGTTTAGTTTGTTTTAGCTCCATTTTAGCATGTATTAGGCTTTTTTTTTTGCCATGATACACCTCTGTTTTAAGTTGGTTTAGACATGCCATGTATGCTTTCTACACTTGTCTTGTAATCCCAAGATTTGGTCTTAACATGCATGATGTTGTAACATGTGTTTTTAGCATGATTTTGACTTAACTCCATGAAGCTTCTAGCTTTTTTTTAACATGCTAAAGCTCTGATTTTGGTTATTTTGATCGTCCATGCCTTGCTTTGTATAGCCACCATACAATTTAGCTTGTTAGCTTTGAGTGTCCAAGTTGCTAGCATGCTCTATGTGGATCATTTCAGTGGTTTAGCATCACTTAGAATGTCATTTCAGTCCATATTTCATGCTTATAAACTTACACTTATCACTCATTTAATGTCTTAAAGAGTTTGTGTTTTATGCCTCATGAATGTGTCATTGTGTATGCCATCATGCTTAGGTCATTGGGATGCCATCTAAGTGGGTTTTTGGGCTCATTTTGGCATGTTATAACTCTGTTTTGGGTCACTTAAATCATGCCATGTTTGGTTGTATTAGGTGTAGTGTAACACTCCTTTAATGGCCTTGCATGCCTCATGACTTTGCCCCTTTGTTTTAGCTTGTTTTGGCTTTGGTCATTGCATGTTTTAGGCTCACTTTAGCATGATTTAGGATTGTTTTGGGTTATACTTTCCATATGCTCTTTGTTTTGTGTAGCTTTGGTTCAAGTCCCTTGATTAGTCTTAGGCTTTAAGCCTTAAACATGCCATGCTTGACTTGTTTATGTGATTTGGCATCACTCCTAGCTTCATTTCAGGGCATGTAATGTTGTCACATTTGCATGCTTTCCATTCCTTTTAAGTGTTCTTAAAAGTTACCCTTTTATGCTTAAGTGTTTGGCCAATTATCATGCATGTTTATATGTGCATTTGCCCTCATGCCCTTAGCATTTTGGCCACTATTTTGGACCTATTAGAGAGCTGTCCATCTTGGTGTAAGTCCATCCTTTGCATGTTGTTGCATGCTCGCCTTGTATGTTGTTGTATATTTGGCCCATTGCATATTGTTGTATGCTTAAGTTGCATTTTGCATGCTTGTTAGCTTGCATTTTGTCATGTGTTTGATATGAAGTCACATGCTTGTTTGCATGCTTGCCTTTGCATATTGTTATATGCTAATTGCCTTGTGTAACATTGTTACTTGCATGCTCATTTTACATTAACTTGCTTGCACGTCTAGGTTGCATAGCATTAAGCATGCATCCCTTGCCCCTTGATAAACCATGATAGAGGTTGAGGGCCGCTCATTTGTTTTGTGTGCATTTCATTTGACATTAAAATGCACACTTGGCACCCTTGGGCCATCATGCATTGAAATGCGTGATTGGTGGCCCGAGGGTCGAGGGTTACACTACCTTGAGTTCATAACATGATAGGGAGGGTGGTCGTGCAAACATTGCTTTGAAAATGCATTGCCATGCCTTGTCTGTCCTCTGCTGCAGCAAAACAGGATTCTGCAGGAAAAGATGGCCGGTCGGCCATCTTCAGTGCTGGCCGGCTATGTATTGTTGGCCGATGGCCCAACTTTTGGTCAGTGACTATATTTCCATGGCCGGTGGTCCCATCTCTTAGCCGGTGACATCCCTTAGTGCTCAGGGAGTGGTTCTAAAGCTTCTTTGGGACTTGTGCAGCTTTTAGAGGTATAAAACAATTAAATAGAGGCAACATGAGCATGGCGATGGATTTCCGAGCAAAGCCGAGCATGCATGCATTCATCCCTCTTCCCGAGGCTGTTTTACTGCTTTTCATAGCTTAGTTAATTTGTTTAATTAGTTAAGTGTTTTGTAATAATTAATTAGCCTGTTAGTTAGTTAATTAGTTAATTTGTACTATTCATTCGGACCCTCTGTCGAGAGGGCGAATTGTGTAATAAGCGTGCATGTGTGTGATGCATGTCTTCCCACCTCCATTTCTTTCTCCCTTCTATTTAACCGTTTACGATGGTTAGATTTAGGGCATATTTCAATTAGCATACTTATGCTCCATATGTTTACATTCATGCATCTGTATTGCATGCACGGGGCTTGGCGCATCATGCTAATTGCATTGTATTTCAATTCCAACTTGAATACGTGTATCGAGTTGTCGCGTTTCACATGCCATTCTTAGACTGGCCAAGCCTATTCTAGTTGCATTTCGCATGCGTTGCATTAGCCATATTAACATGAACTAGGATCATGCATTGATTTCTAACTAGTTCTTTATTTTGGCTCGGAGTACACTGTGAGTGTTTATGCTTTAGCATACTGCATGTATGTTAATGTTGCCATGAAAGCATGCTTGCCATGAGGCTAACTGTTTATCTGCTATAACTGCCTGAATGCTTGTGGGTGAAGGTTGGATTGCTTGAATTGGAATAATTCGTCAAAATCCGTGTTTTAGCCTACTTGCGGGTAGCACCTTCAAACCATTTTTAAACAAACGGATATGCGATGCTTTGTTCCAAATTAGGTGATCTAGTCTATACTTGTGTTGTGCGCATCACATAGTAATTCTAGCTAATTAAATGGAATAAGAGCACATATGTTTTCAAAAACAAGATATCATGTTTAGTAGTGGCCGATCTTTGATTGGGCGAGCGGGAGTGCTCATAGTTGACCTTCCTCAATTGTACCTAAGTTCCTGAGCCGAGGCAACTTTGGTGATGACGGACACGTGGCCCTAGGCAACGAGTCAGGGTTTCCTAAATTTCCTCAAAATAAAATATTTAGGTGGCGACTCTGTATCTGGCAAAGCAGTCCATGTTTGGCACTTCTTTCTTAAAAATCAGTTTTCCAAAACGATTTGCTGGACTTAGACTCTTTGGTGATTTATCAATCTTGCATTGCCCTTTGCGAGATCAGATTAAGAACCGTGACATTTGAGTCCGAACTGTAGTGAGTCCCAATGAACAAAACGGGATTTTCCCGGGACGTTCGGGAACGTCTACATTATCGAAAAGCCTGTTTGCATACAAATTGTCACAACTCATTGGATATCTTTTATTATTATTTTGGCTTCCCTCAGCCCCTGTACTCTGTATTACTGTCTTTACTGTTAAGCAGGCCTTCGGTAGTCACGGATTACTGGCCTGTTACGGTGCTAAACCCATAAGGGCGGGTTTGGGTCGTGACAATGGGTCTCATAGGTCTTTTTCTTACTTTCAAAGGATTTTTTTTTATTCTCTGTGGCCTTGCTTCATTGCCGTCTCTGCGGTGTATGAGTTAGGTTCTCGCCGTGATGTCACCTCGCCGCCCTCGACCTCCTTTGTTTCGCCTTCGCCTTCGCCTCTATCTCTCTCTGTTAGTCTCTCTTTTGTTTTGAGGATAAGGGTTTTCAGCAAATGAGAGAGAAAGCAAAAGAGGGGAAAGGAAGAAAAGAAAAAAAAAAACAAAAAACAAAAAACAAAAAAAAAAAAAAGAAAAGAAAAGAAAAGAAAAGAAAGGGTCCAAAACAATGTCATTTTGGACGGCCGCAGCAAGCACCGCAGGGAATCACGGCAGACAATCCAGACTCGAATTTCAAACCCATCACAAAAAAAAAAAAAAAAACAAGTACTCCCCCCCCTCCAAAAATATATATATATATATAAATGAAAGTAAAACAAGCCCAAATCACTGAATCACAAAACCAACAATCAAAGAAAGTCAGAATGTGGATATTGTTTCAAACCAGAGCTTATTTATAGTGTACCCACTAACCATTGCATTCCACTGAAACAAATTCTTCCTCTGTAATTGATCAAACACCAATAAGGAATTTGAAGGAGACCCACAAATGGAATACATCGTAATGATTCGGGTATTGAGAACAAAGTCATTTCTGAATTGGGTCGATCTTTGAAGCATCTCGTAGACTTTTCGATCTATTTCAATTTCATTGTGCTGACCACATCCTTGTAATAACACATTCAATGGCTCGAATTTTGGAGTCGAATCAAAAGAGATATTATCAAAGTTTTGTTGCAACAAGGATAGAACTTCGACAAGGTTTTCGGAGTGGCAAAGCTTGGTTAGTTAATAGGTTGAAGTATGAGTTGGAGTGACAGAGTTTTTTGGGGATGTTTGGGTATAGGGGAAAAGAGATGATTGTGGAATGCAAATTGAATGGAGAGAGTTTTTGGTGTTTGATTTCTAGGTGGTTCTGCGGAAGGGATATTGGTGATGGTAATGGTGGCGGTGGTGGTGGCAGCGGCGGCGACCGTGAGATAGGGAATAGAGTGGTGGCGCCACCAGAGCCATGTAGTTTTATAGCAACTAGTCCCAGACCTTCAGGTACAATTTCGGGCTTCATCGGAGACTTGGAAAAGATGACACCTTCGCCAGAGAGCCATTGCTAGAAGGTTTGGATCACCGGGGGTGGTGGTAGGTCAGTTTCAAGAGAGAGCAGAGAGTTTACAGAGAGATGGGTTTTAAAATGGAGGGTTTGTTTGTTTCTTGGGAAAGTTGTTTGATTTGGGGGATTTTTGGGAGGGGAAAGAAAAGCAGAGGAAGACGAAGGTAGAGAGAAGAGAGTGGTCATTATGAAATTTCTTAATCGAAGGAGATAGGAGGGTGGCTGATTTCCCTGACTAGACCATTTTTATAACTTTAGTCTCCATTTAGGGTGGATTTTCATCTTCATTCTCATAGAGTTCGAGATGGGACTGGATGGTGCTGTTCGACTAGTGGAGGCTCATCACGGGTCTCATTTTGATAATTCTAACCACTTAATGTGTAAAACTCGTCGAGTACTATATGCCTGTAAAAAATTATGTTGATCGGATATCGATAACTATCTTATCAGATCAGTTTTTTGTCAATTTTTAATTTGTTCACCGTCTATTTTTTTTTTATACAAAACTGATTTTATCACATGGGTACCGATATCCGATCAACGTGATTTTTTTACAGGCATATAGTACTCAACGAGATTTACACATTGAACTATACAGATTATCAAAACGGGACCCGTAATGGGCCCATACGGGCTGAACAATACCGTCCAGTTCGATCTCGGACTGGAGGCAAACTGCTCCCTTCTCATAATAGCGTAAAATGAATTTAACAATGTCGTTTTTCAGAAAATGACTTTTGAAAGCTGTGTTTTGCGATTAAAATAATAACAAAATTTGAACACAAAAAATGACTTTGAAAAAGTCGGTTTTAATTAAGTTTTAATTAATTTTGAATTAACTGTTTTTACACTATTTTTTTTTAATTTATATTTTGAACATAAATATTTTTTGACCAAAAATATTTTTAATACAAAAATGATTTTTAAAAATCGTTTTATAAAACGGATTTAGAAAAACCGTTTTCACAATTTTTTTTCCGTTTGTCCCGTGTGGGAAGGTTGGACATGGGAACCAAAAGAAGAGTGAGAGAGAGTAGCAATTCTAATGCATTCAAAGACGGGTTTCTTTAGAAAACCATAACATAGAAAAGAAAAAAAAAAAAAAAAAAACATAATCCATATAATACTCCAACGAAGACTTAGGGTTTGTTTAGTTTGTATCTCAAGATATAATTTTTAAGAAAATTTTTTAAAATTTTGTTTGGTGAAAATTTTTTGAATTTTTTTTTTCAAAATCACTCTCTCTCTCCTACACATCAATGAATTACTTTTTAAAACAGAAAATTTGTTTGGTTATGAATTTTGAAATTTAAAAAAAAAAAAGTTTTGAAAGGAGTTTTTAAATTTTGAAAAAGTTTTAAGTTTTGAAAAGAGTCTCAAATCGTAATCAAACACATAACTCAAAACTCAATTCAAAAATTATTTTCAGAACTCATAATCAAACACATAACTCGAAACTCCACATTACTTTCAAAACTCTACACTCAAATCGTAACTAAATACATAAGAAAAAAATAAAAATATTTTAAAATATTTTTATAAAATAAAATAAAATATTTAAAATAAAATTTATATAGTTAAAATTTTTTAAAAAAAAGTATTTAATTTTTGAGATAAATTTTTTAAAAAAAAAATTTGAGGAGAGAGTTTAGTAACTTTTTTAGTTTGTTTAGTTGTATATTTTTAAAGAAAAATGCTATAAACCCCAAATAATCTACCAAATGTTTTACCAAATCTCTCATGTGGATGTGAGACCCACACAAATGCACATGTGTGTGGGTCCCACACCCGAGATTTGATAAAACATTTGTTAGATTATTTGGGGTCTCTAGCATTACTCATTTTGAAAATAGTTTGGGAGTTTGGGATGATTTGATATTTGTGGTGAAGTGGTTTGGAAATACTCTTGGATCCAATTGGACACTCTTGATCCTCTGATTGCTACCTGAAAAAGTGATGAACACTCTGGTCGGGGATGCCAGAATTAGCACTTCGATGGACAAGTCAGTATTCTCTCTAATTTACTTATGTCTCAAGTTATCTTTTTGTTTTCACATATCTCTCTTTGGTTGACATTCCTCCATTTTTTATATTACATCTAGGCCCAAGGGTCGGGCCCACTCTTGATCTCGCACATAATTACTTAGTCGGCTTTCTAGTTGAGTGTTAGCTCACATTCGGCTCCTTATATGGCCGATTCGCATATTTGACTTCATGAGCCCCCTGGTCAAGGCCAAATTACCTTCGGCCTGATGTCTCAAATGCCTTGGCTTTCCTCATTGATTATATTCGGCCACCACAATTGCCCCCCCAACATCCGACTAATACCAGTTAGTCGGCATGTTTCGTTTTGCATATGGAAAGTAAAAAATACGGGGCATGCCCTTCTTTCAATACCAAAGCGTCAGAATGAACACGGTTTAGAAATCATTATAACTTCCTGCCCCTTCGTACACGTTGCTCATTTAACGCGATATGAAACCGCGTTGTCCATTCGAATATTTTTTTGAATATGCAAGGCTTTTTAGTTGTTTCCCAGTATCACTCCTTCTTCATGACCTCTGTGATTTCTGTCTACTTCACATTGTCCTTCTCTCTCTAACCTGTAAGTTCTTCTCTTATTTGTATTTCTTCCTCATTCCAGCTCCCATTTTCTTGTTCATTTTTAGTTAGCATATTTTCTATTTCGATTTGAATGGTGAAGCATTTGAAAGCTCTTCTTTCTAGGGACTGTGTTTCTGCCTTTCGACGTCATTTCTCAATTCCAGATGATATCCATCTGTCACTTGTGGCAGCCAGCGTAGTTGATATGGAGAGGACTGATGCAAGTACGATCATTTTTTCTCTTCTGTCAATCACTAAGGGCGGAGTCCGTTTCCTTCTTCGTCCGTTTTTTAGGGCCATTCTTTGCTATTGTGGTTTACTCCCTTCACAGCCAAACGTAAATTTTTACCGAATCATAATGGGCATTATAGAATTAAATTGCCGACTTAGGATTAATCTAGGAATCCCTACTATTCGACATTGTTATGCCTTGGCGAAGTCTTTTGGTCGACAGGGATGCTTTTTTCTCAGGGCTAAGGACACTGATCACCATTTGGTGACTATGCTTGCCAGCTCTAGTAAGCGTGTTGATGATGTCATGGTTGTTGTCCGAGGCAACTAGGAATTCGGCGAAGGCGAATATCGCCTGGACCTTGTGCCTAGACAAAAAGGCGAACCAGGTGGCCGTATAGACCCCTTTCTTTTTCCTTTGCGCATTTCTTATATGTTTATTTAGCTTCGGTTTCATGTACTTATCTTTTCGTTTGTGCAGGTAACGATCTGAAGAAAGCACTCACTTCAGCTGACGATGCTGTGTTTGAGCAAGTCAAAACCGCGCTCAAATTCTTTGGCCGTCCAAACCTTCAAAAGCAAGGGTGGGCCACCCACGTGCTACTGCAATACGACCCAACGTATTCAACCTTTTTGGTTGCAGATCATATCCCAATTCAAAAAGGTGAACAGAATTTTACGGCACTCATCTTCCCAAATTTCACGAGCCTCAGGGACATCGGCCTTGAAGGTTCAGATTTAGACCCAGACGGTGAAGTCAGCGATCAGGTCGCTGGGCAGCCGAGCCAGTCCAACTCAGACAGGTCTGAGGGCCATTTGGGGGAGGAAGTTGACGAAGCTCTGAATTTGGCTTTTAAAGAAGTCTGCTTCGACCTCCTATCCACCTTAGGCCGAATTGACACATCTTTAGAAGACGACATTTTCACCGATCTAGGAGACCTACCCAGCACAGACCTTGAAAACATGGCTTGGGAATCGCTCGCATAGATGGCGAGTAAGTAAAATGCTCAGAAGACGGCAGCTCGAAGGAGGGCCAAAACCACTAGATCTGAACCCCCACCGCATGTTCTTGTTGAGGAGATGGAGCAAGAAACTATTGTGGCCAACTCAATCATTGAACAACAACCGGGCAATTTATTTGCCAAACAAAGAAGGGAGAAACGCCCCGCTGAGGTTGAGGTCGACTCTACAGAACAATTAACCGATAAATGACCTTGAATAGAAGAGTCCCAAGACTTGGCGGCGCCGTTTATCATCCAACCCAGAATGAAGAATTCGCCGGTTTCTGCCAATGCGTCAGTTATGAAAGACCCCATCGTAGCCCTAAGCGTGGCTTCGTCGATTTCTTTGCCGATGGACAAGGCTGTGTTCTATGCAAAACCAGACGTGGTTTCGATAGCATTAGCTGCTCAGTTGGTGGTATTGGTACGTAATTGGCAAACTTCATACTTCGTTTCTTTTGTATGTCGACTAACTTGCCCATGTTTTGTTTCAGGCGGCGAGCAGAATCACAGAAATTAACCGTCGTCACTATGACGCTATCGAGCAAATCGGCTTACTCAAGATCGAATCCAAAAAAGGGAAAGCTAAAGAGGCGAAAGAAGTCATCGACTCAGAGATTTCCAGGGCATTCGATGCCGGAGAGAACGCGGCCATGGAGAAGTATGTGGAGGAGGTATTGAAGTTTGAGAACCGGGGCTTCATACACAGCTGGCTTAAAGCCCTGGCGGCCACTAATGTGACATTGGAGCAGTCGACTCCATACAAGCAGCTGGAGGTTGAGCCGTTAGAGTCTGACCCTGAAGAATAAATAGTGCTAGCGTAATTTTGCTTTATGTTAGGTATTGTCTATATGTAGTTTTTTGTTTGCTCATTTTGTTTAGAAGTCATTCGTAGGGCAGTTTTCATGTGTAAAATGATGGTTGTTTGTATTCAATTTATTAATGAAAATCACATTTTTGTCTCTCTTCTGTATTCGCTAATTTAAATTAATGGCTAAGTAGGACAATGTAGCATAATTTGACATTAAATCTACCCTTGCGACATTTGGCTATAACATAATCTACCAAATAAAACATATGGCCCAATGCTAAGCTTGATTGGCCAAGTGACGTAATATGCCGAGTAGACTCACATGTTTTCCTTTACCCCATTTGGATGTCGTTAAATAGCCAAATAAAACATATGGCTCAATGACTTGCCCTATTTGGATGTCGTTGTAGAGCCGAATAAAACATACAACCCAATGCTAAGCTCATCTAGCCAAGTGGGGTAGTGTATTGTGATTCGGCTATAACATAAGATGTCGAGTAGATTCACATATTTGCCCTTGTCCCATTTGGACATGTCGCTCAAGAGACGAATAAAATATACGGCCGAATGCTAAGCTCGTCTCACCAAGTGTGGCAGTGTATCATGATTCGGCTATAACATAAGATGCGAAGTAGACTCACATATTCGCCCTCGCCGTATTTGGACGTCGTTGAAGAGCCAAATAAAACATATGGCTCAATGACTTGTACCATTTGGACATATCGTTCCAGACCCAAGTATAGACGCGGAGTAAGCTGCGGGTTGCATCAGAAATGCTGCATCCGTAATTAATGAACGTGGTATCTAGTATTTAAGAGGTCCTAGGCGTTGTGGAACAGATCTGGCACAAATGACGAAAGGGGTAGTCAATAATTTGAGAACAAGCAGAAACTTGAGTGTGAACGGTGGTCGTGAGCGGGGGCCATAGATGGCTCAGAGATTATTCTTCAAAAGTAAAGAAGAAAGAAGGAGCTTGGTGGAGCTGGATGCTGAAATGCATCGTGCTGCTGAGGGCAAAGCTCAAAGAACAGGAAACGTGATAGTAGAGGGGAAAGAGAGACGTCGATCGCCCAGACGTCGAAGTAGGTCCTCCAGAAGAGGTGAAGTAGCGAAGTCCCCCAAAGATGGGAGCAACGAGGGGGCTCAAAGACTGTGAGTGGGCATGCTACTACGCGAAGTCAGCAGAGCAGACCACCCCGCCCGCTGAGCTTTTCGATCTTTATTGGGAACAAACCAATGACCGAAACAGACTCAATAGTCCATGACCTAATGTGGCGGTGGAATTCACATGGCAAATATTTTTGCCAGAGGTGCAACAGTCGCTTGTTGGCCGAGGTGATTACGAGATTTTCAGGAAAGGTATACATGGGGCGATTTGAGCCCGCTGAGCTTTTCGGTCTTTATTGGGAACAAACCAATGACCGAAACGGACTCAATAGTCCATGATCCTAATGTGGCGGTGGAATTCACACGGCAAATATTTTCGCCAGAGGTGCAACAGTCGCTTGTCGGCCGAGGTGATTACGAGATTTTCAGGGAAGGTATACATGGGGCGATTTGAGGATTTTACAGCGTGTATGAAGTTGGCATGCGCCTGCGCCCGGCGAAAAGAGAGCTCGAGCAGAGGGAGGGGTGCATTTAGGATTTGGAGCGCTGCGCGAAAAAAGTCGAGAGTGAGCTAAAAAAGGCCAAGGAGGCTAAGACACAGTCGGCGTGTGCCACAAACCCGATTGTCATGGACAGAGCCAACCAACGCCTGCTGGATCATGCTATGGTCGATAGAGAAATGGCAAGTATGTTCGCCAAAGAGGCTATAAGAACTCGGGCCTATGAAGAAGGCTTTTTTGACGGCTGAAAAATCAACATTGAAAAGACTAAGAAAAAATTGGCAAAAGATGTTTGTTGATACCAGGACCGTGGCTTCAAGCACAGTTGAATTAGGGCTTTACGAGCCGCGGGCGTCGACTCGGCGTCTCTGTTATATAAAGAGTACAAGTTTCCCTTTGAGGCTTCTGATGCGGAGAAGACAGATGACAAAGAGAAAGGCGCCGAACCGGAGAAAGCCTAAATATTGTAATTTACATTCTAGGACTCATGTACTGGCAGGAAGAAGTTGTTTTAGTTGAAATAAAAATTCATTGTTCTTGTAGTCAAACAGTGCATTTTTGTGTTCGAATTTTATTCTATTGCCCTTAGCTTGAATCTTTTGAACTGTGTGATTATTAGTTCTCGTAAATTGACTGCTCTATTTAGGCAATGTACTTATTTGAAAAACCTTCAGTTGATGCTCCGAATCCGGAGGCTTATTCGGCCGAAACGTGAACATGCACGAAGGGCTTGCCGAATTCGAAGGTTTATTCAGCCTAAATGTGATCATGAATGAAAGGCGCTCCGAATCCAGAGTCATAAGTGGCCAATCATGATATTTATGAAGGGCGCTCCAAATTCGGAGGCTTATTCGGCCCCAATGTGAACATGCATGATGGGCGCACTGAATCCAGAGTTTTATGTGGTCAATCGTGATATCTACGAAAGGCACTTCGAATTTAGAGGCTTATTCGTCCCAAACATGAACATATACGAAGGGCGCTCCGAATCCGAAGTCTTACGTGGCCAATCATTATATCCACAAAGGGCGTTTCGAATTTGGAGGCTGATTCGGCCCGAACGTGAATGTGCACAAAGGGCGCTCCGAATCCGGAGTCTTACATGGCCAATCGTGATATCCATGAAAGGCGCTATGATTTCAGAGGCTTATTCGGCCCAAACGTGAATATGCACGAAGGACACTCCGAATCCGGAGTCTTATATCATTTAACCATTTTTGATGAGACGGTGATAAAAAAGGCATATTGCATTTACGGAATATGTATATGTGTACATGTTAGCATAGCAGCACAAAGCAAAAATGAACTGGCATGTCATACAAATTGGCCTACTGATTAAATTTATGCAAGTGGGTTGAGTTCCAGGGTTCTGCTAAACTTCTACCAGCCATGTCTGAAAGCTGATATGTCCCCGTTCCGGTAATTGAATCAATCTGGTATAGGCCGTTCCAGTTGAGGCCCAATTTACCGTCTGTCGGACTTTTAGTAGCAGGAAGCACTTTCTTGAGGACCAGTTCTCCAGGTGTATAACGATGCAACTACACGCGCTGGTTATACGACTTGGCGAGCTGCTGCTGATATCGCGCCATGCACGCAAGAGCATGATCTTGGTGTTCTTCAATCAAAGTCAGATCTAAGGCCAACATCATGTCATTACGGCTCATGTCAAAAACCTTGGATTTTAGTGTGGGTAGGCCGATTTCAAGAGGGATAATAGCCTGTGTCCCAAAGCACAAAGCGAACGGCGTTTCTCCAGTAGATCGCCTTGGAGTAGTATAATGAGCCCACAACACACCGAGTAATTCTTCAACCCATTTGCCTTTGGCCTTTTCTAATCGTTTCTTGATGCCATCTAGGATCACTTTATTAGAGGCCTCAGCCTGACCGTTTCTTTATGGGTATGTCAGCAAGGAAAAATAGGGCCGAATACCATATGTGTTACATAACTCCCGATAGACACCACAATCGAATTGGATGCCATTGTCGGAGACAAGTGCTCTTGGTATGCTGAATTGTGTTATGATGTTTTTCCATACAAAACGTTTAACATCGACATCTCAAATATGTGTTAATGCCTCTGCTTTGACCCACTTTGTAAAATAATCTGTTGCGACGATCAGGAATCGCTTGTTTCCTAAGGCCCGCGGTAATGATCCGATGATATCAAGTTCCCATTGAGAGAACGACCAAGGACTAGTAATGGAATTTAATTCTTCGGCAGACAGATGAGTTAAAGGGGAAAACTTTTAGCATTATTCGCACTTCTTACGTAGTTCTTGGCATCTGTTCGCATGATTGGCCAATAATACCCCCACGTTATGGCTTGTTGGGCCAATGAGCGTCCTCCAAAAGAGGCACCACAGCTACTTTCATGTATTTCAGCCAAGAGTTCCTCAACTTTGTCTAGGTGAACACACTCTAGGTACGGCCCAGAGAGAGATTTTTTGTAAAGCTTTCCCTGCGGATCCAGATAATATCGCAGGGCTTTATTTCGCAACTTGTGGACTTCTTTCTTATCCTTTGGGAGCTGTTCTGAGGAAAGAAATGCAGCGATAGGATCCATCCAACTTGGTCCTGGTTCAATGATGTTAATCTGAACTGGTTTAGGAGAGGTGATGCTCTGCTTACTTCGATTGTTCGTTTGACTTTTGAGTTCATGGCGGAGGCTAGGCAAGCAAGGGCATCTGCATGCGTGTTCTGATCTTGGGTTATCTGTTTTAACTTGTGGTGGTCGAATTTTGTGAGCAAGAAATTTTCTGTTTTCATGTAGGCTACCATGCGGTCATTTCTAGCTACATATTCCCCTTTTAATTGGTTGATGACTAACTTCGAGTCACAGAAAACAAGTAACCGTTGTGCAGTAAGGTGAAGCGTGTTACGAAGGCTGGTTAGCAATGCTTCATATTCGGCCTCGTTATTTGATGCATCAAAGCCCAGTTTGACTGCTTGCTTAATTATTGCCCCTTCGGGGGTCATGATTACTACACATGCCCCGCTACCACGTTGGTTGGATGATCCGTCACAGTACATTTGCCAAATATCTCCAACATATATTCGCCAATTGGGTTTAGGTTGGACTTGATCGAACTTGAAGTCAGAATGGCATCCCGTGAACTTGGCTACAAAGTCGGCGAGCACCTGCCCTTAATGGCAGTTCTGGCAAAAATTGGATATCATACTGGCCGAGTTCCAAAGCCAATTTTGAGACTCGTCCAAATGCTTCCGTGCTACGAAGCGCTGACCGGAAAGGATAGTCCGTTAATATCCCTGTGCTGTGAGCCTGAAAATAGTGCATCAACTTTCTTGCAGCCACTATGAGAGCGAGGATGAGCTTTTCCAGTGGAAGGTATCAAGTTTTGGTGTCGACCATTGCCTTGCCTACATATTAAAATGGTCGCTGCTCCTCGAGTTCTTCCTTTAGTAGCACGGCGCTGACCGCCCGGTTGGATATCGCCAAATACAAGATGAGCGGATTGCCTACCGATGGGTGTAGACACCCCATTTTTGACCGTCCTCAAGACTTGGACGTCACCGCTTGAACACTCGGTGATTATCCATGTTCGTGTTCATTTGGAGTTCCCGGAGTTCTCGGCTACGCGCCTTGCCTCAGGACCTCCGAACTTGACCGTTTTGTGTCTGGTTTTGCACCAAACACCTGTGTTTTGCCTTGGAGGGGCAGGGAATGCTTTGTGAAGCATCCCCACACACCACCGGCAGTGGCTAGAGGCCACCGGTTAGTTGTTGTTGCCATCGGCACTATATTGTGCCGGTCGGCACTATTTTGTGCCGGTCGGCACTCATTTTGGCAAAATGACCATTTTGCCCTGCCGATCACTTTACAGCTGTTTTTGGAGATATTTTCAGACAGCTTTCTGGCTTTTGTTTCCCTCCATACACGTGTATGGAGGGATGAGCCCTTTGATGCCTTAACTTGTAAGTTTTGGTTGCCTACAAGGAGAGGCTTCTTCTCTTGGCTCAAGGGTTAGCAAACTTAGACATTTTTAGAGAAAAAGACAGAGAGGAAGCTCTGGTTCTAGGTTAGGTTTTGTGTATCTATCCTATCTCTCTCTTTCTCTTTTGTTTTGTACACTAGGTGTTTGTGACTTACTATTGCTCACCAACACCTAGTGTTTCACCTTTCTCTTGGAACTGGGGTGCTAAGGGCTTGTTCTTGGTGTTCTTGGCTGGTTTGAAGCTTAAAGAGGCATCAAGGTCACCATTGTTGGAGTTGATCATCAAGGGTAAGAAACTACCCCTTTTTCCCCCATTCTTGCATTCCATTTTTGCCTAGTTTAAAACAGTTTTTGTGCTTAGTCTATAACACATAAAAGTTCTATTTTTTAAGCCTCTTCATTGTTTATTAAGAGTGCTTGGTGGTTTGGGTAGGTTTGACCACCCTTAGACCTTGAAAAGGGCCCCATTTTGTGCTATTTTGTTGAGATCCGGGACCTTGGTGCTTGGGCCTCTTCACCACTAAAATCTTGAGGGATTTCAGTGGTGAAGATGGTGCCTTGAGGTCCCAAGAAGGAAAGGGCCACCCCCTCTCCTTGATGTCCTTGAAAAGGGCAAGATTTGGCCTCTTAAGGGAGCATAGTTTTGATTGTTTGTTGAGCATGTCTTGGCTGCATTTTATGTTTATTATGCCCTAATATGACATTGCTAAGTGTTGGTTTTAGCACTCTTTGCATGCCTTGCATAGTTGCTTTGTAATGCCTTAATAGTCCCTTAACATGCCTAGGTTGTATGCCTTTATTTCTAGCATGTTTTAGGCTTAGATCCATGAAGCTTGTATGCTCATTTTGCCATGCATGAGGTCTGTCCATGCTTGTCTTGGACGATCATGACTTGTATCTCATAGCTCCTTTGCATTTGGCTTGTTGGCCTTAAGAGCATGAGAGTGTAGCATGCCTTGCTTGCTTTATTTTTGATGGTTTGGAACCATTTAACATGCTATTTCAGTCCCTTCGGTATGTTTGTATGCTTGCCTTAGTGGCCTCTTTAATGCTTTTAAAGCATGTGTTGAATGCTCCATTTATTGGTCATGTTGCATGCCTTTGTGCTTAAGCCTCTTAGATGCCATCTAAGTAGCCATTTGGCTTTGTTTTAACATGCTAAAACTCTGTTTTAGGTTGTTCAATGCATGCCATATTTGTTTTGCATAAGTGTAGTTCAATGCTTCCATGACTTGCCTCAAGTGTTGAACCTATGTTGCATGCATTTGTTTATCTTGCTTAAACATGATTTGGCATCATTTCATAGCGTGATTTTCAGAGCCTAAATTGCATGCTAGTAGTCCATTATTGTACCCCTTTAAGTGTGCTTAAGGGTTGTTTGTTATGCTTAAGTGTTGGTGCCTTAATTTGTGCATGTGTGCATGTGTGTTCGGCCCTCATGATTTAGCATTTTGGCCACTATTTTGAGCCTTTTTAGAGTTGCCCAATTCATGTCTAAGTCCATCCTCCATTCGATTCGCATGCTTGCCTTGTATGCTTACTTGCATGTTTGCATTGTATTGCCATATTGCATACTAGTTGACATGCTTAAGACTTCATTGCATTGACATGCATGCTAAGCCTCTTGACCATGTCATGATGGAGGTTTAGCACCCTTGTTTGTTTGTTTGCATTACATGCATTTGAAATCAAAATTGCACTCTTGGTTCTTTGGGCCATCATGCATCGAGATGCGTGATTGGTGGTCCGAGAACTGAGGCACATCTTCCTTTGAGTCAAAAACATGATAAGGAGTGTGTTTGGTGCATACATGCTTTGAATTACATTGCCATGCAAGTTGTGTCCTCTGCTGCTGTGAGTTGCAGGTTCTGCAGGCATTTTGTGCCGATCGGCACTGTTTAGTGCCGACCGGCAGTCTACTGGCAGCCGATGGATGAATTCAGTGCCGGTGGCCACATCCTTCAGCCGGTGGTGTTCTACCCCAGCCGGTGGTAATCTCCAGTGCCCAAGGAAGTATTCCTGAAGTTTTGGCAGTCTTCTGAGATGGAAAGCAGGGAAAACAGAGGCAATCATGCATGGCAATGCGATTCCGAGCGAGTTCCGGGCATGGGATGCATCTTGCCCTCTTCCCGAGGCATTTACTGCTTTAATTAACTTAGTTAATTTGTTAATTAATTTAGTGAATTTGTAATATTTAATTAGCTTGCGTAGTTAATTAATCTGTAATATTTATTCGGTCCCTCCGTGTGAGGGCGTAATTGTAATAAGTGTGGGTGAGTGGTGTGTATGTCTTCCAACCCCCATTTCTTTCTCCCTTTTATTTACCTGCTTATGATGGTAGATTAGGGCATTTTTAAGATTAGCATACCTTATGCAATGCATGCGTGCATTCATGCATTTGTTTACATGCATCGGGCTCGGTACATCATACAAACTGCATCGTACTTTCAGCTCCAAATTGAATACATGTTATTTGTAGCATTCCATATGCCATGTTTAGGGTTAGCCGAGCCTACTCTAAATTGCATCCTCGCTTGTGTTGCATTAGCCACTTAACATGAACTAGGACATGCATGTTTGCTAACTAGTTTATTGTTTTGGCACAGAGTACGATGTAAGTATTTTACGCTTTAGCATACCACATGCGTGTGAATGTTGCCATGACAGTATGCTTACCATGCGGCTAAATGCTTATGTGAGATAAACTGCTTGAATGCCTGTGGGTGGAGGTTGGATTGCTTGAGTTGGAATAACTCGTTGAAATCCGTATTTTAGCCTACTCGCGAGTAGCAATTTCAAATTATTTTCAAAAGAAACGGATATGCAATGTTTGTTTCCAAATTAGGCGATCTAGTCTATACTTGTTTGCTGTGTGCATAACATAGTAATTTTAGGCCAATAATTGGAATAAGAGCATGTAATGTTTTCAAAATCGGATATCACGGTTAGTAGAGGCCGGTCTTCGGACCGGGCGAAAGGGGGTGCTCATAGCTGACCTTCCCCGATCGTACCCAAGTTCCCGAGCCAAGATCACTTTGGTAATGACGGACACGTGGCCTTCGGCACCGAGTCAGGGTTTCCTAAATTTCCCATTTTAAAATATTTAGGTGGCGACTCTGTAATCTGGCAAAGCAGTCCATGTTTGGCACTACTTTTCAAAAAATCTGTTTTTCTTCAAAACGATTTGCCGGATTTGGACTCTTTGGTTCAAGATTAAGAACCGACACAAATCGAGTCCGAACTGTAGTAAACCCAATATGAACGGAATGGGACCTAACCCTCCCGGGGCGTTCGGGGACGTCTACAGTTTCTGGCGACTCTGCTGGGGATTTTAGAGAGCTTGACTCGAACTCGTGATATCCTGTTTTGACTACACTTATGTGTTTCTTTGCATTGCATGTGCATTGGTGCGCCTAGGACACCGTGTTGGCCATCTGCTATTCCTGAGCGGTTTGCCGAAGGCTTGTCTTGTCAAGGCATGTCCATAAGGCTGACCGGTTGCGGGCTCTGCCAGTATGGGAACACAAACCCTGGTTTTACCGGGGCACCCTTTTCGACCATTCGACCTAGTGCATATTCGGAATCCATAGTGACCATTCCAAACTAGGACAGGTTGCTTACCCGATATTAGGTTGTTTGAAACCGCTGTGTGCGTAGTAAAACCCTAGCTCCTGACAAAATAGGACAGGGAAACCCTACCCCAACATAGGGGTGTATTGGCTCTCTTTCAGCTGTTATGTGCTTTTAGAGTGTATCTCTACAGGAACGCACATATCAGTTTGCAAGATTTGGGTATCCGGCCCGAGGGCACCGGTATCGGTGTTGTTGAGAATTAGCTGTGTCTGCGGGTATCAGTTCAGTTTTGAATAGCGATTCTGGGGAACAGTGATCAGTGGTAGAGTGCAGTTGATCGGCTACACCCGTGTTTAATCTGTTTGGGGTTGAAATGCTGCTTGTTTTTCGTTTCAGTTCAGAGATTCAGAGAGTTGATCCAGAACAGCTAGTGTCTTCTCCTTGCTGAGGCAGAACTGAACATGACGCAGAACTCAGAAGAGATTGTGGTCATGACGGCCGCGTTGAGTCAGGGAACCACCCTACAGGATGAGACTACTGTTGATATGCCGCATCCGCCCAGGTCGCCTGCCGCACATCCAATTTGGACCCCTCAACTATATCAGGCTCGCGAGCCCACCACATTTGAATTAATGGGAATGATAGGTGATCTTCAAAGATCCGTGGCGGATCTCGCCTATGGGATGTCTGTTTCGCCGCCAGCTGCACCATATGCCGGAGGCTTTATGCCCCAAGAGCCCCCGCTACTGGGACGAATTGTAATTGAACTCAGCCAACCGGAGATGGCCTCCAACTATGGCAACGACGCAGCAAACCAAGTTCTAGACCAGGCTGAGGCCGGAGACAAAGGTAAAATGAAGGCAGATGCCGACCCTATCGAACAACTACTGTGGGCAGTAGAGGCTTTGAAAGCCGGGGGAATGAACAAGCAACAGATATCCGCAGTCATGTCAAAAGCTGTGGAGAATGCTTTCCCTACTCCGCCTGAGGGCAGTTCCAGTCAATCAGAGAATCGGGATAGGCCCCGTCATGCCAAAACAGTTCTTCCCGCTCCCAATCTCGCATCTGGGAAGGATCAGAAACCCAAGGCCGCACCCGCCGATCCGTTCGCTAGTATATCTAGCAAGAGTGCTCAGGCCCCAAAATACCTACCCCGAGGGCGCAGGGTCTTCCATGCTCTCTACATGCCATTGTCCAAGGCACTTCAGATCCTTGCCAAGAAGGGACACCTTAAACCTCTAGAGCCTCGGCCTCTCCCAAAGAATCTCCCCGCCACGCATGATGCTTCCCTGTACTGTGCGTACCATCAGTAGACTGGCCATGCCACTGATAACTGCTTCCGCCTCCGTCATGAGGTACAAGACTTGATTGACAACGAGGTTATCCTCCCGCCCACCTCAGCAAAATCCGTCACCACTCAGTTGTTGGATTTCGAGGACACAGATACTGCAAGTATGTAATCAGAAGGTAGACCGCCTGCGGGCAGTGTCTGGTACATTCTTGGATATGGCGTTTGGTACGCATTTTTGAGCACCTGCCAATGCTAGTTTTGTAAATCCTGACTTGGGTGTCGAGTCAGTCTTTTGTTTTGTTTTTGAGTCTGTCTCTCTGTATTGAGTCAGTCTTTTCCTTACAGAGTCTGTCTTGCTGTAACAAGTCAGTCCCTTTTTGTATAGTATACCAGGTGATTTCGGGGTTGTTGCCTCAAACACCGTTTTGTCTTTCAATTAGTTGTTTTTGCTGCTTGAGTTTGTTTCTGCCGAGGAGCCAATTATGCCAACAAATCTGAATGAAACAGCTGCAGCTATCATGGGCCGAATTTGTTGCTATTCGAGCCAGCCGTGCCAGAGATGTGAATGGAACGACAGTGCATTTCGCCTGCTCTCTTGTGCCTTAAACATTGTCGTAATGACCTAAGCTTTTCATAAAACCCTTTTCGAACACTGTGGTGATGAAAACGAAGAGGAAATAATTCCTCGGGTTTTATAAAATTTTGATCATTTTGAGAGAAAGAGAGGCCTGTTAAGCTTTTAATGAATGAAATCATGCTTGTCGACATGGGTACTAAGAAGGACCCTAGCCTGATCCAGACTGGTTCCACACTATCTTCAACACGAGCGATTTGTCGCTTTCTTAAAAACTTTCAAAAACAAAACATTTTGCGCAGTCTTGCGAAGACCTGTGTGGAACCGCTCTTGAGATGGTGCAGCCCAAGATTGCTCTCGGTCTCAAGTTTCAATTCATTTGTTACAAATTGGATCTGTTCAAAACATTCAGTGCCATGAAACGCCTATGTGGCCCAATTCGAAGCAGCCCTCGAGCAAGAGGCATCAAAGTCTGATCAGGAAGATCATATCCTACTAAGCAAAGCTCGAGAAGTAACCGTGATGGATTTTTTTCTGCAAGTCAATACAACAGTCGTTCTCCTGGATACGGAGAGGCTTCAATCTCAAAACCATTTGGCATGGGCGTGCTACACTTTACCCTTTGAGAGGCTCGCTGGGCTGAAAACCCGGAAGGGCGGCCCGGGCAAAAGTTGGAGCAAAGAAAAAGAAAAGCAAAAAAAAGAAAACAAAGAAAAAAGAAAAATACAAAAGAGAAAAGAAAATGCAAAAAATAATAAAAGATGAAAATGCAAAAGAAAAAGAAGAAAAACAAAGCTCGCAAGGCCGAAAACCTGCCACAGGCGCCTTGGCAAAAATTGGAGCCTAAACAGTGAAGGTTAAAATACCCGAGTGTACCTTAACCGGAACTACGTAAGGCTTGATTCCCATGTTCGGGATATGTAGGCAACTTCATCTTGAAGTCCAGCCCCCAACGCTTCCATAGCATCTCAGTCCATGTCATGGTTTTGATCACTTTTGCCTCCTCCGAATCCAATATCTTGATTGCAGCGACCTGGAATTACGTGACCAACTTCATCTTGAAGTCCAAACCACCAACACCTTCTAGATGACTGTGTCCATATATTGATTCAAGCCATCTTCGACTCCTCCGTGCCTGAGGGTCCGATCGTCATCAACAAAGACTGGCTTACGACGTGCCGCGGCATCATCCAAACAAGGGGCAACTTTCCGTTGCCATGCAGTGTCATAAGTCGCCCTGAGTTACCGTCTAAATCAGGGGCAACTTTCCGTTGCCTTATCCCCCCTTTAAGCCAGGAGCAATTTCCCATTGCCTCCGATCCGAGGTTGCGTATCTCGAGGGTAAGTTCTACGCTTGTTGAGCATTGATTGTTTGCAAAAATAGTTTTTGAAAATTTTCACTGAGGTTGAAAACTATTTTTAAAACTTATAATCAAACATACAATTCAAAACTCTTTTCAAAACACTATTTTTTAAAAAAATAAAAAAAATATTTTTTATTTTGTTTTTCAAAATTATTTTTAAAATTATGATTTGAGTGTGGAGTCATATTTTGAGTTATAAATTTTAAAAAGAAAAAATTTGTTTGATTATGAGTTTTAAAATGAATTTTGAGTTGTAGTTTGAAATTTTTTTGATTAATTTTTTTTCAATATTTAAAACAATTTTAATTTTATTTTTTAAGATAAACATTTTATATTTTAAATATTTATTTATTTATTTTAATGTGCATTGTATTTTATAAATTTGTGTGTTGTATTTTTTTAAATATTTTGAATATATTTTTCAAATAATAAAAAAATTAAAAAAAAAATTATATTTTATTTTAAATATATAATTTTTATTTTAAATAATTTTATTTTTATTTTAAATATTTATTTTTTTAGTTATGTATTTGGCTACGATTTAAGTGTAGAGTTTTGAAAGTAGTATAAAGTTTTGAATTATGTGTTTGATTATGAGTTTAAAAATAGTTTTTGAATTGAGTTTTGAATTATGTGTTTGGTTATGAGTTTAAAAATAGTTTTTGAATTGAGTTTTGAGTTATGTATTTTGTTATGATTCAAGTGTGGAGTTGTATTTTGAGTTTAAAATATTAAAAAAATTAAATGTTTACAAAATAAAATAAAATATTTAAAATAAAAAAGTAAATAAATATTATATATTTAAAAGAAAAAAATAAAATTTTCTTAAACATTTTTAAATATTAAAATAAAAATTCAAGAAATTTCAAAATACAACTCAAAATTCAAAAACTCAAAACTCAAAATACAACTTAAATCTCTTTTCAAAATTCAAAATTTATTTATTTATTTTTTTTCAAAACTCATAACCAAACAAATTTTCTTTTTTTAAAACTCAACTCATAACTCCACACTTAAATCACAATTTCATACTCAAATCATAATTCTAAAAATAAACCAAAAACAACAATAAACACTAAATTTAAATTCAAAATCTATCATAGAAAGGTGAGAAAAATCCACAAGAAAATTGAATGTTTTTTTTTTCCCCTTTATTTTTTGGGTACAATTAATAAATTTGCTGAAAATTGAAAGCATTTTGGCCTTATCAAGTTTTCATCTAGGTGGCTGAAGAACCACTCAAATTGATGAGAAATTAAAACCAGACAATAATAGAAGCATGGTATCAAGCATATTTGAATTTAAGAACCACAAAAGAAACCAGACTTACACTAATGAAATGATGACAAGTTATTCAGCAAAGCGTAAAACGTTACACCAGAAAGATCATAAGAAGATAAGGAAAAATACACACACACACTTACAGATCCCACATGAGCAAATTTTACATATTCAAATAAGAACTAAAATTGCAGTTATTTATTAAATGCTCAGCCGACGAAGACAATATGAGAACCATAGCAGCATAGTCCCCCAAGCATCCTCGGAGAAAATAGGGTAGTCATAAGAATGCTTTGGTTTACTAGTCTTTCCTGCACAAACAGAATTGAAACCAAAAAAAAAAAAAAACATAAAAACCTATGAGAAATCTAACATAGATTTTTCTAAAGTTGTAATAAATATGTTTTGTCTAGGAGACACAAAGCTCAATTCTCAAATAGCATTGTTGGGAGACTCACCTTTGGATGTCATGTTTTCTTAGTCCTTGCTCAACCCAGCTTTTCGTAAGCATTTTTTATCTTACACAATTCGTTAACTACATATTGAATCTGCATTCGATCTCTTGGTGATTCCATAGAACATGCAATTCCAATTCTCAACACAGAAACCAGGTTGTCCTTGAGCCAACTTATTGGCTCATCTTCTGATAGAATGCGAGGATCCACAATCTCCATCACTTGGTCAGGCAAAGCACTCTCAACGAAGCTATGAAGACTTAGACCATCTGTAAATACATTATCGGTAGGTTTTTTACCTGTTAACATCTCCAAGAGAAGAATCCCATAGCTATACACATCGGCTAGTGGAGAAGCTCTATTGCCCGTGGCATACTCTGCAAATTGATTCGTGTGTTAGTACACTTTAGTTTGCAAACTGAAAATCTGATTAATTCACAAAGTTGTAATCCTAAAATAATTTTTAAAATATAACCCAATTGTAGTTGGAAGAAACAATATGGTTGAGGGCATCTATTATGTTGTTTTTTTTCACATATATTAATTACAATTTTTCTTTTTCTTTTTCTTTTTCTTTTTCTCTGTGCAAGTGAGGTAGGAAGGTCATAACGTCAAGAAAACTGCATGCAATATGTTATATTTAGAAAAATGAACACTGTCTTATGACCAAATCAAACATAAATGGGTTTAGCACAAACAAGTTGTGGTGGTTTACAGGAAGTTTCCATCACTGTCTCTGCAAGTTCAATGAATGGTCGGGATACTGTTTTGTAGGGCCCTATTCTGGTAGTTTTATGTAGAAAAAAAAGTTTTTTTAGGTTGGATATACTCGCACAACTGCTGCGAAATATAGGCAAATGCTCATATAACAAAGCTACAAGGAAATGATTCCACGAGTCTTTTACAAAAAAATTAGATTTTTCAAGGGTGCCTCCCACCCACTTTATGTGTGTGAATTTATATTGTTGGGCTATTGCCTGCATTTTGAAACAATACAAACCAATGTCCCAACAATAAATCTCTCTACACTAGACGATACACCAAATCATCCTAAAATGCCGTGTCTTATATGAAACTAACCAGTAAAAATAATCTAGATGAAACTTGAAATTGATGTTTTTTAGGTCTCTGGCATATATGATGTAGGTTGGCAAATGATTAAACTGATTGTAAATCTTTAGGCTTAACTCACAACCTAGCTCAAAGCAGTACTTTCACTAGCTGAAACAACCAAGTCCAATGTCAACTTGAAAATTCAATCCAACAAACACTGTTTTATCAAAGGCATTGCCCAAGTTTAGTAAATTTATCCTTATCTAGTTTGAGAATTTCTATTTCTTAATCAGCACAGTCAAGAATTAAGATAAACTGAGTTAGCTTTGGAATATGTTTTAATTAGGAAGTTATGAGAAAGACATGTTTTGAAGACCATGTTATACAACACATCAGGGAGCATTCATTGGCTTGTGTTTCAAAAAGCATTTAAAGCAAAAGGATATCAAAACAAATGCACAGCATGTAGTAAGCCTGTAGGAAGGGTAATGTTTATTCCAGCGCTTTTGTGGTTGCATGATTATGGGGATTAAAAGTGAACCCATACCTGGAGCAACATAGCCTATGGTTCCCCTTACTGCAGTTGAATTGCTCTGGTATTGAGCCTCCTCACTTGAAACGGTGGAGATAATTTTTGCTAACCCAAAGTCTCCAACATGAGCAGTCATCTCATCATCCAAGAGAACATTACTTGGCTTCAAATCACCATGAATAATTGTCGAATCACAATGACAGTGAAGATACTCAATTGCAGAAGCAACATCTATGGCAATGTTCAGCCTATGAATAAACTTTAGATTGCTGGATTCTTCTTCCTGCCCTTCATTTTGGACTCCATCTTTGTGCAGCCATTTCTCTAAGCTTCCATTGACCATAAACTCATATACCAAAGCCATAAATTCATTACCTTGGAAATCCATACTAGAACAAACACTCAAAATTTTCAATACATTTCTATGCCGTATGCTTCTTAGTGCTTTGCATTCTGACATGAAGCTCTTAGAAGCTCCTCTGTGCTCGAGACTGAGCACTTTCACTGCCACTATTGTCTGAACCTGATTGAGAATTCCTTTGTAAACAGAACCATAGTTTCCAACACCAATTAGATTGTCCTTAGAAAATCCATCAGTGGCTTTGAGAAGCTCTGCATAAGAAACCCGTAACAGATGGTGCTTGAGCGATGGCATGGAAAAGGCTTTTTTTCTTGAAATGCGTCGCGGATGAAGGAATATGAAAAATAAGCAAACCAACATTGTTAAGCATAACACAAGAACAACAACGATGAGTATGACTTTCTTCTTGTGAGAAAACTTATTGCTGTTGGACTTTGAGGACAGGCAAGGAGGAAGATTCAAGGGTGGAATGCCACCACATAGATCACTATTACCAACCACTGAAATAGCACTTCCATTTTGAAAAACTCCTTTCATTGGAACTTCCCCATGTAGCTTGTTAAAAGATAGATTCAACTTTTCTAAGTGGAGCTCACCTAGATAACTTGGGATCAACCCAGATAAATTGTTGTGTGAAAGATCCAACTCTCGTAAACCCCTTAGCTCTCTCAAACTTTGAGGTATCATTCCTTGAAATGAATTACCTTCCAAATGAAGCCATTCCAAGCTCAAACAATTGCTCAGAGAGTTTGGAATAGGTCCTGATAATCTATTATTGGACACATCCAACTTTCCAAGATTTTTCAGAGACCCAACGTCTGATGGAAGACCACCAGTCAATCTGTTGTTAGCTAAGCTAAAGAAAATTGAAATGGAGGAGAGTCTCATAATTTCAGTGGGTATTGAACCATTGAGATTATTATGAGAAAGATCTAATAGCAACAAGCTATGACAATTGCCGAGACTCGGAGGTATGCTTCCATAGATATTGTTTTGCCCCAAGTCGAGACTATTTAACAAAGTCAAGTTCCCTACTGAGGATGGTAGCTGTGTGAAATTGTTTCTGTAAAAATTAAGTTTATGCAAATTATAAAGTTTTCCAATGGTGGTAGGAATAGGGCCACTAAGTTGATTCTGTTCCATTTGGAAGTCAGTGAGACCAAGAAGGTTCCCAATACCTGAAGGCATGCTGCCATGTATTTGATTGCCTGCCATGTCAATGATGATAATCGCAGAAGAGAGATTAGCTATGGACTCCGGCATTGGACCTCTGAGAAGATTGATTTTCACGTCAATATATTGTAAATGCGTGCAATTTGTTAATGATGAAATAAAACTGAGGTCATCTTGCAGCCTATTCCCACCAAGGACCAAATTTCGGAGGCTTAAAAGTCTTCCAAGATCTCTTGGTATTGGCCCGACAAAATCATTCAGATGGAGGACTATTTGTTGAAGTCCGGAAGCATTTGACAATGAAGTAGGAAGTGGTCCTATAAACCGATTCTCTGCAAGAAGAAGATCGTTGAGATTGGGAAGGCTTAAGCCTATATCAGAAGGGATGTATCCATGAAGTTGGTTATGGTACATATCAAACTCAGAGATACTAGAGATGTTGTAGATGCCTCCAGGAATTGTACCAGATAGACTGTTGAAGGACAATTGGACAAGTGTGAGGCCTTGAAGTTGGGCAATTTCCTTTGGAATATCTCCTTGCAACCCACAGTCGCTTAATGAAAGTAATGAAAGAACTGAAAGGTTGCCAAGCGAAGGAGGGATGGTTCCTGCTAAAAGGTTGTTATAACTTAAGCCCAAACCTTTAAGCTTTGACAAAGATCCTATCTCGGCCGGGATGTTTCCAGTCAAGTTGTTGTCGATCAAGTTAAGGATTTCAAGATTTGAGCATCGGGAAAGGTTGGTGGGTATTTCACCGTTAAATGAATTATTGCTGAGTACTATGTTTCGAAGCCGAAACAAATGACTAATCTCTTGTGGGATTGGGCCATGGAAGCTATTGTTTTGAAGGACGATGGTTTTGAGAAAGGAGAGGTTCCCAATATGAGGTGAGAGCGATCCTACCAGGCCTTGCGAGCTTAGTTTCAACTTCACGACTCTATCAGGATGTCGACGACTGCACCAAATGCCATTCCAATCACAGTAGTGCACTGAATCATTCCAGGATCTCAAGGCCCCAATTGGGTCTTGATCAATTGCAGCCTTGAAAGCAATCAAAGCTAATCTATCTGTCTCATTCACCAAGCAAGTGGCAGCGGTGCTGCTGAAGAAGCACCACCACACACAGGCAGTGTAGAGAACACTAACCCACTTTGCCATTACTTTGTTTCCAATGAATCGAGTATGTTTTTTTTTAGGATGCTTTATGTAACTAAATAGTTTGGGTAATTCCTTTTATGGTTATTGCCCTTGTGAAATTTGAACCATTAGAAACGTTAGATAAAACAGAGCCATCTGAAAGACTTTGAACATGGTTTGCAACACGACAGTAAATTGCCTTTAGACCCATTACTCTTCACGTTTGCTTGATTGCAGGGATTGTGTTGGATGGATTAGACCCATTTCCTCTCCACGTTTGCTTGATTGCAGGGATTGGGTTGGATGGATCATGAGTATGAGAAAATTGAATAAAAAAATTAATAATGTATTAATATTAAATTAAACATGCAAACTAAAGGGTGTTTGTTTGTACACCTTTAAATTAATAATACAATAATATGTATTATTTTATGATTTTGTGTGTTTTTATACATTTTAATAAGTGTTTATATAAAATTATTATAAATAATATATTATAATTTAACTTTATAATAAGAGAAAGTCTTCTGTGAATGATCACCATATACATATATATTAGAAAATATAATTTAGAATATTTGGGTAATTTTTTTTAGAGTAAATTATAAATACACCTCTTAAAAGTTGTTTAAAATACAGATTGTTTCTTGTGATTTAAAAAATTATAAATACTCATTTGTCACAATTTTTTTATTTAACAAAATTAATTAAAAAAATAAAATTCATAATTACTCTCCTATATAATAATAAAATTAACTAAATTATTAATTGAAACATATTTCTTACATCATTAAAAACTATTAATTGATTTCACGATTTATTATTAAAATAGATAATCTGTTATAAAATTAAAAATCTCAAAAAATAGAATATAATTTTCAAAATCATGTATAAGAGTGATTCATATTTTAATTAAATCTTATAGGGTATATTTGTAACTTACCTTTCTTTTTATACCGTATTATCCTTGTGAAATTTGAACCATTAAAAAGTTGGGTAAATTATATATACATCCCATGAAGTTTGTTTAAAGTACAAATTATTTCCGTGGTTTAAAAAATTACAAATATCTTTTGTTAAAAAAAAATTTATTTAACAGAATTAATTAAAAAAATAAAATTCATAATTGCTCTCCTACACCATAATAAAATTACCTAAATTGTTAATTGAAACATATTTCTAACATCATTAAAAACTGTTAATTAATTTGATAATTTATTAATAAAATGGGTGATTTGTTATGAAATTAGAAATCTCGAGGGGTAAAATGTAATTTTAAAAATTATAAAGAACAATTTATATTTTAATTAAATCTTAAGAGATATATTTATAATTTATTCTAAAAAGTTATTTGAAAGACCTCAAATAACGTTTGCAACACGACACTAAATTGCCTAGAGAATAAGGTATTAGACTTAGACCTATTGTTTGACAAATTAGATTAGATGGATGTAACATTCCGTATTTTTGAAGTATTAGTATTTAGTGAATGGTATTAGTGATTTATTATGATAATTTAATGGTGAGATTTTTAGATAAGAATTTAATTTTAAATTATTTATTTGTATTTATCTTATCTCTTTTATATCTATGATATTGTTGTTTATTCTAATATAATAATATATAAACTTTTCCCTAGCCTTTTCCTATCACGTGAAGAAAAAAAAAACCGTGGGCTGTTAACCCACAGTACCCCCAAACCCACCCTTCAATCCTTTCACCTTTTCATTTCTTTTGATTTTTTTAATCTTCTATCATTCCATCATTTCTTCTACTTTTAATTGTTTTAATATTTTCTTTCTCCCCTTGATTCCTATATAAATGGGTAGAGTGAGGGAGCTCTTCACATTTCCTCATTCTTCATTCATTATCTTCATTCAACTCGTCCTTTCTCATAAATTATATAGAGTAGAAATATTAAGTTTAAATATGAGAATATTTAGAGTAAAAATGAGTATTTTTTTTTGGAGTTGTAGATTTTATTAAATTATACATACTTTATGTTTTAGAAGTTTGATCAAAGTTATTTTTGGAGATTCATGGAGCAATTTCAGATTTTTGGTGATGGAATTAATTATTTTGAGGTAAATTCGGATTGTATACAATATGCTCTATTTAAATCTCTTTGCAAAGAGTTCTCTTATTTTAAATTATCCTCAATTTGTAATCTACTTGATTATTGTGGTAAAATCATTTATTGTCGAATCGTTGATATTCTGATCATTTGGTAAAATTTTCTACAAATATTTTAGTATTGAAATGGTGATTTGTCTGACTGAATGACATGGAAATACTCTGTACATGGATCAAGTGAATCTTATTAATTGTTTACACCAATATGCCCGGAAAAGCGTAGAGCTTGGGTGAGGTGGGTGAATAAATGAATTTATTCACTGGTCATGTACTGAGTAGGACCGGGTATTTGGTCCTAGACAAATTATGGTTGATTTGTTGTGCAATTTGGTAAATTGCTTTATTATCGTGTCGTTGATTTGATGTCATAAATTGTTGGATTCCTGATAAATTATTTTGTATCCGAGCCTTGTATTCCTGTCGTATTGTATACTTCCCGAATTAATTTATTTTTCAAGTGCGGAACAGATTTTAGCGGAGCTCAAAATTGAGATTAAAAAGATTGATTAATACAGAGATTTGGGACCCGCCACTATAATTATTAAATTTGGAGATAGTTATAATATTGTTTATTTTGGAGATAATTAGAATATTTGGAGGATATTGTACCATTTAGAGACGATTTTGTAGTTATTATTTTGGGGGCAAACTTGTATATTTTTTTGAGGCTATTTTAGTGTATTTAACGACCCAGAAGTGGGGCGTTACAATGGATTATGAATATAATAAAATTGAATAAATAGATTAATAATATAATGGTGTTAAATTAGATATATAAGATAAAAAGTATTTATTTGTACATTTCTAAATTAATAATACAATAATATGTATTATTTTACGATTTTATATATTTTAAATATTTATATAAAATTATTATAAATAATATATTATAATTGAACTTTATATAATATATATATATAATATTATTATAATAAGAGAGTCTTCGGTGAATGATCACTATATATATATATATATATTAGCGTATGTTCCTACTTGCAGGCACGATATAATTAATAATGAAATTAAAATATAAATTAAAATAAAATTATTAAATTAAATCCATTTAAGAAACATAATGTTAAGATTAATTTGGATAAATTATATTAAATTGGATAAATTACATTTTAAGATCAAGTATTATATACACATTTATCATTGCAAAACATTTACAAATGGTAACATTAAAAGCAAATTGAATTGTGGAATTGTTAATTGAAGACTTCGAACAATGTTTGCAACACGGTAGTTAATTGCCCAGACAATAAGGTACTAGTAGACCCATTGCACTCAAATTTTGTCTGACAGATAAGGTTACATCGATTATGACCATGGTAAAATTGAATAAGAAGATTAATAATAGGGTAAATTATTAATATCTCTTCGAGATTTGATTAAAATATGATTTTTTTTTTTTTGATGTTTAAGAAATTACATCTCATCCCCTGAGGTTTATATTTGCATAACAAATTGTCCCATGAAGTTTATATTTGTATAACAAATTGTCCCCTCATTTGTTATGTAAATATAAACCTCAAGGGACAATTTATAATTTTCCAAACTTCAGGAAGAATTAATATTTTAGTCAAACGTCGAGGGGTATTGGTAATTTGTCCTTAATAATATAGTGGTATTAAAATAAAGATGTAAAATAAAGAGTGTTTGTTTGTACACCTTTAAATTAATAATATAGTAATATATATTATGTTATGATTTTATCCGTTTTTATATATTTTAAGTATTTGTACAAAATTATTATAAATAATATATTATAATTTAACTTTATAAATAAGAGAAAGTCTTCAGTGAATGATCACCATATATATATATATATTTATATAATAAGGCAAAAGACTTTTTGAAAATGTCTTAAAATGTATGAGAGATACATTTTAAATCAAAGGTTTAGATTCATTCTAATAAATATCAATGGTTGAGATGTGTTTGATTCCCGCCCAAACGCTCATCTCTCTCTCACTCCCACGTCTGCCCAAACAGATGCCTCTCTTTACACATTCTCTCTCTACACATCTGGCCCTCTCTACACGTTCTCTCTCTACACGTTCGCTTATCGCCGCCATTGAAGGGGAAGGTCAAACTTGGCTCATCGACACCTACCCTCCTCGCACTCGCACCCACTCCCTGCAAATGATCTCTTTGAGCCCCACAATTCATTCTCCCAATCCCAATCAGACGGCTGAAGATGATGATCAACCCATTTCCCGGCGAATCCAACGGCTGTCCTTGTACGTAAACCCACCGCCGATTCATCCTGACCGTCAAGTGATCGACGCCCTCGAGCTGCAATCGTGCGCGAGCAGGACGAAGCTGAGCGTGAGCACCCAACAGCTGTCGGACTACATGAAAGGGAAGCACAGGGACATACAAGAGAGGGTTTTTGAGTACTTCAATTCTAGGCCCGATCTTTAGACTCCGGTTGAGATCTCCAAGGACGATCATCGAGAGTTATGTATGAGGCAGCTTCTGGGTCTGGTCAGAGAAGCTGGGATTAGGCCTTTTAGGTACGTTGCTAATGACCCTTCCAAGTATTTTTCCATTGTTGAGGCTGTTGGCAGTGTTGACTTGTCGCTCGGTATCAAGATGGGGGTTCAGTACAGGTATTTTCTTTTCTCTGTATACTATAATAGTAAAACCCTTTTCCCTTTTTGGGTTTTTGCTTTTGAAATTTGAATTTTGTGTTTTGTACTTCTATGTGGTATTGGGTTTAAGACTCTCTGATTTCATCTTTTGGGGATTATATTATATTACTACTGTATTGGATTTTGAGTCGAATGGAAATTGGGTTGTGTTTATTGAAATTATTGTTCAGGCAATTTGCTCATTTGGTTGCCTCGGGAATACATATTTGGCCTCTTGGTTGTGGATTAATTATGCTTATTTGATTTAAAAAAATTGTATCTTTAGTAGTCATATTATACATTGATTTTGAAATAGTGAATTCAAACTAATAATCTGCTTCAGTGGCTTTTCTATACCACACTGGTTTAATTCAATTCAAATTGCTGTTTTTAAAATTGCTAGCACATTTTTATTTTATTAATCGTAGTAGAGTTCAACGCTTAGTAGACACTCTTATGCCTGTCAATGCTATAATCACACACTAATTACTCTTAGCCACTCACCTTCTTAAAGAAGTAAACATTGTTTGCTTGGTCCAACGTTTGTATAGCGATTTCATATTTTTCATCTACTAATTACTTACAGGGAGAGATGATACTTTGTCAATTTGAATTGTTGGGTCATTTAGTAGTATTTTTTTTTGGATTAATCCTAAGAGCTATTAAATTAGTTCCTAAAGTTTGATCCATGCTTTTTCTAAGTTGTTGATCCCATATCTGGATCAATAATCATTTCTAAATGCTTTTGAATTTTTCTACCTATGGTTTTTTCTACCAATGGATTTTTCTTTTCTTGATGCTTGTAAAATACCCCTTAAGTTGGTATTATCTCAAAGTCCAAATTCGTTTGTACACCTTTGTGATGTGTCCTGCACTTCTATACATGGTTGTTTCCCTCAATTGTAAGTCTCCTTTGCAACTTTTCAGATGTTCCCCTAGCACTATCATTTGTTCACGTTTGTAGAACAAATGAGGTGTAATTCAGTGATGAATGCAGTAGTCAGACTCTGTCATTTTTTGATTATAGGAAATGGCTGCTACGGATTATTTAGAAAATTGGATTTAGTCAGGGATCTGTTAGAAAATTGGATTCGTTGCTGCAATGCAAACCCATTGTTGATTGAGTTCCGCTCATCGCCGCCATTGAAGATCGACACCCACCCTCCTGGCTGCACCCATCCCTCTTTGCTCGGCTCCCCATCGTTGCTTCAATTCAAACCCATCGTTCTTCGGTTCAACAGAGGTAAGTGCTTCAATTCAAACCCATCGTTGCTTCAATTCAAACCCATCCCTCTTTGTTTATGGGTCATTTACATTGGGCTCCATAGTAAAACCCACAAAACTGATGACAATGTTGAGATTGTTAGGAGTGCGCACAGAACTGAATGAACACATTTAAGGTTAATTGTGAAATTGATTTTTGATTACTGTTCCTGAACTGAATGAACAATGCTCTGCATTTTGTGGATGTATGTAGATAATTGATTTTTTATTTTTGATTACTGAACTGAATGAACACAACTACTGTTTGAACAACAACATGAATTGTGATTACTGTTCCTGAAAATTAGATTGGAATTGGAATCAGCTTTTCATCAAACAATGCTCTGCATTTTGTGGATGTATGTAGATAATTACAATTTCTTTCGTTTATCATTTTTGAAAGAAAATTAAATTTTTACGAATTTACTAATTTACGTAATTTTATATAAAATTACATATAAATGTATTACACAAAGAAATATTTCCTCCTTTTGAATTGTAGGGTGCTTGGAACCATGGTAGAAGTCATAATTTTTTTTAACTTTTATTAAAATTATATCAAAAAAATTAATTTTTAGCCGGTCTTGCGGACACAAATTTAATTTAAAAATTCCAAAAGAGGAAACTATTAAGAAATTCAATTGCTTTGAATTTTTTTTTTTTTTTGGGCCTTTCTAGACTTCTTTTCAAACTTTTTTTTTTTAAAAAAAAATTATTTTTTCAATCCATCTAATCCAGTAAAATTCAAAATCCTAAAGCTTATTTACATTTTTCTTTAAATTCAGTAACGACGCAAAATAAGTCCAAAAAAAAGAAAAAGAAAAAAAATCTTATAAAATGCTAAAGGCAGCCATGAGACTGTAAATAGTGTTGACGTGTGTAAAACTTGAATGTACCATGGCTTTGCTCTTCTTCTGTTCTATCCTGTTCACCGGTCCTAATTTCTCTTTTCATTGCAGGCCGTAACGACGACAATGACCTTACTCTTCTTCCAAGATTTATAGAGAGTGTGTGCTATTATTAAAGGAGAGAGAGAGAGAGAGAGAGAGAGAGAGAGATTGATTGATTGATTGATATTTATAAACAGAAAAAACTATACGTATATATGTATCTATTTTTATATATTACATAGGGAATTTTAGAGAGAGAAATGTTGGGTCTGGAGCAGGTAGCTAATATGGAGAAGGATTTTGATTCAAAGCTAAGGATTGAAAGTAATTCTTCCAATGGAGGGAACATACCCAGATCTAAGAGCTTTGAATTGGGCAGTATCTATGGCGTTGGTTCTTATTCCAAGGTCTCATTTTTCTTCATCATATTAAATTTTTTTATTGTATTTATTTATATTTATTAATTATTATTATTATTGTAATTATTATTATTATTATTGTGAATTAATTTGATTTATGTTGATTTATTATGGTGTTTTGATGATTTATGTTCATTAGAGGTTAATTTGAATGTCATATTTCATCTATCTTTTTAGGGTTAGTTTAGATTGTTTATGGGTCATTTAAATTGGGTTTGAACATTATTAGCTAAAAATACAAAAAATCAGCTTTTAACCAACTTTTCAAAACAACTCATAATTATTAGGATTGGTTATAATAAGTGTACATTAAGATTAAAGTATTTTCGGGTGCAAAGCCAGTACCAGTGTTTGATTTTGGATTTTTGAATGGATTAATTATTTTTTTGCTGCTCAATCACTTTGCAGCAAAGCGTGTCCCAGACACGCTAATTTAGCTTTGTATCTAGGTAATCGTCTATTTACTTATAGGCTTTTCTCTTTTCTTTTTCTTTTTCTTCTTCTTCTTTTATTTTTTTTATTTTTTTTTCTTATATTAATTATAAGTATATGTTAAAGTTTGGTAGGCTTATATGCCACCAAACTGGTTTCCATGTTTTTTTAAAAAAATTTGGTGGGTTTGGATCCGGATCAACATTCTTTATTTGTTTATTTATATTTTTAAATTGAATGTCTAAATCTAGGGAATCACTATCCTCAATTGGGATAGTAATCCCATCTATAAAATAAGGGAGAAGGGTTTTAGAAAATGTGTAATTTATCTTAGAGATACATTTTGATCCAATGGTTTAAATTGTTTCATCTAAACTTTGATGGTTGATATTTCCCGCCCAAATGCTCTTTGAGCATCAACGGTTGAGATCAATTACCATCAAGATCTAATGGTCCAAAATGTAAATTGAAGAAAATCTCTCTCTCTCTCTCTCTCTCCTCTCTGTCACAGGTACTCATCTCCTCTCTCACTCTGATTTCAATTTTTGAACTCTCTCTCTCTCTCTACCTGTATCGAAGCCCATCCCAGTGTGACGACCACCGACCATCGCAACGTCGATGACCAGCGACCACCTCTCCTCTGTGTGTCATCCTTTCTCGACGACACCATTGACCACCTCCTCTCCTCTCACCTTCCTCTTTCGTCTCTCTCCCCTTGCAAGGTAGACTAGAACTTCTAACTTTTGCAATTCATGATGTTTTTGTGGGTTTGGTTGTAAAGTTGCAATTCATGATATTTTTTTGCTTGAATCTGAATATTTTTGTGGGTTTGTAAAGTTGAATCTGGATATTTTTGTTGAATCTGGATGTTTGGTTGGTTGAATCTGAATATTTTTTTGCTTGAATCTGAATATTTTTCTGGGTGTTTGGTTGGGTTGATGTTTTTGTGATATTGTATGTTTGCATTACCTGTGTGTGTTCTGTGGCAATTGAAAGGATGGTACAACAAAGATGATGTCGTTGCTGAGTGGAAGGAAGTGAAAGGGGATATGTATTTAGACGTCCATTGTTATGTGAGCGGGCCTAATCTCTTACTAGACCTCGCTGCAAAGTTTTGATACCACATATTCTCAAAGGAGTTGCCATTGGTAAGTTCAACTAGGCAACACCGATACCTCATCTATGTAGAAAGCACTTGACACATCCAAAGAAACAAATGATAGAAATTTGATAGGTTTTAGACCTTATTATCAGCAATTCAATGAGTTGGAATGCTGAGTTTTAGACCTTATTGAGGATTTTAATTTTTAATTGAATAGATTATTGAGTTGGGATGGATGATTTATAGCTGAACTCTTCTCTGTCATGACATGGCAGGTTCTTAAGGCTGTGATGCATGGTGATTCTCTGCTTTTCACTGAGCATCAAGAATTATTGGATGCATTTGTTCGAGTTTATTTCCATTCCAGTTTGAAGAAATACAATCGCGTGGAATGTTGTGGCCCACTTAAGGATGCTGCACAGGTACTTTAACCCGCGCACGTATGACTAATACACTGAGACATATCTTAGATTGAAGAATGTTAGATAAAATGCCCTTTTCTTAGCAACCATGCCTTACCAAGCTAGCACATGTTTGTTTGTAATGCCACCCTTTAATAATCGATCAAATTACAACCAAATGCAAATTCTATAATTTCCATAAATGATCCAGAGCTGAACTTTCATTTGAATTTGATCATATAAAGTTTTGAACAATCAATTATGACTGTTTAATGTTACAATCATAGAAACAGTTTAATGCATATGAACAATAGTTTTGAACAATAGTTTTGAACAATCAATTCTATAAATTAATGTCACAATTAATTCTATAGTTTTGAACAATCAACCAAATGCAAATTCTATATATGCATATGAACAATCACAGAAACAGTACAGTGTAATGCTAGATTGAAATCTCAGCAACCCAGCAAAGGGTTTTGTTTTAACAATTGGTTACTACAATACCCAGGAGAAAGTTTTGATATTTTTTGGGTGTTGTTTTGTTGTTCAGAATTTGTGAATTTTGTTGCTGCATTTTAGGAAAGGAAAGTTGTGTTTGGTAGGATTCACTAAACAGTGAAACATGTTCAGTTTAAGTGTTGAATTTGGTGTTTCTACTAAATCACTGGTTGAGGAAGTTTATGGTTCAAATTGGATTTTTATCTCATCCCTATGTTTAACATTTCCAGAGATATGATATTTACTGGCCCTGTTTGGTAGAGCTATGGGAAAGTGCTTATAGCTTATGCCTAAACAGCTTATAGCTTATAACTATGAACATAAGCTGATTTCTGACTTATAAATTAAGCATCTTCTGCCCCACTCAAAGAATAAGCTGATTTCTGACTTCCAAAAAGCTATAAGCTATAAGTTATAAGCTAAACCAAATACATCAAAATAGCTTAAATTAAGCTGAAAGCTGAAGTAAGCAGCTTTTAAGCTGCACCAAACAGGGCCACTGTTAGCTTTGGCCTTCCTGAATTTGCATTTTCTTAGCCTAGCAAAAGAAAAGAAAAGAAAAAGCAAGGGGGATTAGAAAGGAATTTTGCAACTCACATGTGAGTTAAATCTCTCAGTAATGTAGCATCACTCTGCTAAATTTTAATCCAAATAAAAAAAAAAAAAAAAAAACTAAAGAAAACAAATTGGCAGCAATCTACAAATCTGACCTATTAGAGGTGTTTTAAATTATTTGTTTTCTTGAGCTACATTCACCAAGGATTAGTAAAACAATGGAGTCATGAATGAAGTGTTTAGGCATATAGACAATTACTTAAAGTGATTATGGGCACTGTATAGTCGATTAGGCTACTGAGTTTTATTTACATGGACAATTCGATTTGAATTGATTAGATTCACTGCTTAATTTAAAAAGGCCAGCTTCTTATAGTTTCAATACATGTTTCTGTTTAGAACACATTATGATGTATTGAAGGCTAATATGGCAACATAGCTTCATCGATTGCTTCCTTGCAAGTACTAGACTATAGCATATTATTTTGGATGCTAAACTCTGAGCTAATTTTTGCAGAGCAAGCTCTCATTTATCAAGGTGGATATGGAGGAGATTATGGTGGAATGTCTAATGAATTTCAGAGGTGAGGTTCAATAATGACTTACAAAATATTGATTTTCCAAGGACCTATTCAATAATTAATTGGGGTGATAACTTCATATTTTTTTAATAATTGTAGGTTCAATTGCCCTTGCATTGGGGCTCTATTGTTTTAGCTAAGAATGAAAGAAAAAAGGCTGATTGGGATGCCATGGGAGGAGGATACGTTACTATGCTTCTTTTTTTTCAACACTATTTATTGAGTGTTAACACATCTATTGACAATTTAAGCTTTTGGGATAACTAGTGTTCCATCCGTTAATGAATGAGAGCAAGGTCACATGTGAGTGGGAGTGTTAAGGATACAAATAATGAAGTTACCCATGCATGTTGATGAAGTTACTCCTTTCTCTAACAGCATAAGCTTTTAATGTGATGGTAGTGAAACTTGCTTGGTTGTAGCAAACAAGGAGACTGGCTGAGGATTTTTTCTATGTCTTTACTTACGGTAGACGGTTTAATAGGATTAGGTAGTTCTTTTGATTTGCTACATTGTGTTTTAGTTGAGAGTGAAGTGGCCTTTGATATGACAATAAATAAATTCTTTCCTAAGCTTTTATGCTTGAAATTCCTTTACTGAATACTGATTGTGAGCATATTTTCTTGCTGTAGGTGCGAACAATTTGATTCCCATGGAAATTGCACTTAAAATTGCTGAGAAAATCAGAGCACGTGAGAGGTTTGCAGCTTATATTGTTATTCCGATATGGCTAGAAGGCAATCCAACAGGTGCTGCTACACAAAGGATTTTATTTTGGCAGGTAGGAACCAATTATGACTTCAACGCATAGCATTGTACTTCTGCATTTTAAAGGCAACTTCAGAGATGGATAACTTTGTTGCTTTTTTTTTTTCATTGGATTAATTTATTTCCGATGGGAAATCAAAAAATTCTATTAATCTGCCCATCAGTGTATATACTTCAAAAGGATCAATTTTTGATTTTGAAATTATCTCTCATTTATTGTACAGAACAAAACAATGCAAATGATGTATGAGACCATTTACAAGGCTTTAGTGGAGGTTGGGCTTTAGAATGAATACACCCCACAAGACTATTTGAACTTATGTTCACATTTGGAAAGCACTTGTGTGCATTATTTGTTGTTTGTTGTTTGGTCTTAAATTATAGATGATTGGTTGGTGTGCATTGTTTGTTGTTTTGTTTTAATTAAATTATTTTAGAATTGCAGAGCACTGGCGTGCATTGTTTGGTATCCAATTTTAATTTTTTAGAATTGTAGAATATTAGCTGATGTGCATTGTTTGGTTAATTTTATTTTATTATAATTGCAGAACATTAGTTTACCATTTTAATTTTAATGAACATTATAAATTTTATATGTTTATTTTTAATTGAATTCTGTGGAGGGTATGGTACAAGCAAAAATTATTAAAAGTTCTTTAAGAAGAAAAAATGTTGCAGACTCCACATGTTTTAACATGATACGTATATAAATTACAAATATATTTCGATCTCAATATTATTTACACCGTGCCTTTAGGCACGGGGCATACGCTAGTATATATATTATAAAATATAATTTAGAATAGTTTGGGTAATTCTTTTTAGGGTAAATTATAAATACATTCCTTGAAATTTATTTAAAATACAGATTACTCCTATAATTTGAAAAATTACAAATACTCTCTTGTTAGAATTTTGTTATTTAACAAAATTAACTAAAAAAATAAAATTCATAATTGCTCTCCTATATAATAATAAAATTAACTAAATTATTAATTGAAACATATTTCTAACATTGTTAAAAACTATTGATTGATTTCATGATTTATTAATAAAATTAGCCATTTGTTATAAAATTAAAAACCTCAAAAGGTGAAATATAATTTTCAAAACCATAAGTGTGATTTGTATTTTAATTAAATCTCATGGGGTATATTTGTAATTTATCCTTCTTTTCATGGCGTACTATCCTTGTGAAATTTGAACCATTAAAAAGTTTAATGAAACTAACAATGATACGTCTCCTTAATTTTGTAGTTCTAATTGAGTTTTAATGACGTGAAAATTCAAAAAAAAAAAAAAAAAAATCAAATTCAAAATATCATATTAATAGGTGGAGCCCACCCCTACGATTCCTTTAAAGCTTCCAAACATTTTTCTTGATGAAACAGAGCCATCTGACAGACCTCAAACAACGTTTGCAACACGACAATAAATTGCCTAGACAGTAAGGTACTAGACATAGACCCATTGCTCTCTTGCCCCGTTTGTTTTGGAGTGTAAAGAATGGGATGGGATTAGGATAGAAATGAGACTATTTAGTGTTATATTTGTTTGTAGAGTTGGAAAAAGAATTAGGATAGAAGAGGGGATTAAGATGGAGGTTGGAAGGGGGATTGAAATGAAAGATGTAGAGGTAGTATTAGAAAAATAGTGAGGGGATTAGAAATTTTTTTTATTTTTTTATTTTTTACATATTGGGAATTTTTTTTGAACATTAATTTTTTATTTTTTGTATTTTTTTATTTGTTTTATTATTTTATATAAAAATAATTTAACAATTCCTATACTAACAACTATCATCAAAACAAATACAATTTTATTTAATCCCCTCACGATCAATCCTCTCGCTAACAATTCCCTCACTATGAATCCTTTCTATTCTACCTTTGAAAACAAACAGGGCATCTATATTTGTTTGATGGATTAAGTTAAATGAATTATGAATATGATAAAATTGAATAAAGAGATTCATAATGTAATAGTATTAAATTAGACATGTAAGATAAAGAGTATTTGTTTGTACATTTCTGAATTAATAATACAATAATATGTATTATTTTAAGATTTTATGTACTTTTATATATTTTAAGCATTTATATAAAATTATTATAAATAATATTATTATAATAAGAGAGTCTTTCGTGAATGATCACCATAAATATATTATAAAATATAATTTAGAATAGTTTGGATAATTCTTTTTACGGCGCATTGTTCTTGTGAAATTTGAACCATTAAAAAGTTTGATGAAACACAACCATGTGAAAGATCTCGAACAACAACGTTTGCAACACGACAGTAAATTGTCTAGACAACAATGTACTTAGACTTAGACCCATTGATCTCTATGTTTATTTAACAAATTAGGTTAGATGGTTATGATTGTACTAAAATTGAGTGAGGAGATTAATAATATAATAGTATTAAATTAGAGATGTAAGATAAAGAGTGTTTATTTGTACATTTCTAAATTAATAATACAATAATATGTATTATTTTATGATTTTATGTGCTTTATATATTTTAAGTGTTTATATAAAATTATTATAAATAATATATTATAATTTAATTTTATAACATATATATATATGATATTATTATAATATGAGAATTCGGTGAATGATCACCATATATATATGTTATGTATTAAATGATATATATATATTATAAAATATAATATAAAATAAAATAAATAGTAATACTAAGAGCATTTCTAATGGTTTGTCATTGGAATTGCCAAAGCCATTTTATAGCAGGTGTGGAGCAAAAGTGATTCTCCAATGGTAAGCTTTGACAACTGTTATATTTGGTAAATGCCAAAACTTGTGCCAAATTGGTACAAGTTTTGGCAGTTGCCAAATATGCGAATTCACAAAAACCAACCGTTTCCTCCCTCATTTTCTCCCACCCTATAATGGTTCTAGTTTAGACCTGACCCTTTTCTTACTCTCAGATCTGGGATTCCGTACCGTTAGCTGTTGTTCAAGCTCTTTCATCATCTTATTGATAGTTGAGTTAAGTTGTTAATGTTGGACAATCTTCAAAGTATTCAAGGAAAGAATTAAAGAAAGGAAATAGGCTGTCTGATTACAAAAATCAAAACAATATATAACAAAATAAATAAAACAACAGATTCTTATTTTGTTACAAAAACAAAATCAAAATCTGATAAAGAAAAATAAATAAAACAGAAAAGAAAACTAATCATTTACCTTATTAGTTTCTTGAACAAATTTTTGATTAAGTTCAGTGTTCAACATTGTATCCTTAAGACAGATTTGTCCTCTCCTCGGTGTTTTTAGATTGTGGACGTCTATCTCCTAAGATAAAATGATCAATAACGAATAGTAGCAGCACTACAAACTATTCGCACAACGAACACACTTTGTGTTTACACTCTTTCTCATAGAAAAAAAAAATGCAGCAAAATGTAGAGAGTAATAACAGAATTGAGGACGAAAAATTAAGTGAAAATCCAAATGAGGAACTTGTCTATTTATAGGTGCAATGATGGCTTTTCAATTTTGAATTCATCAGGTAGCAAACCTGTTTGAATAGGTTTAGTACCTATTCAGTTTGAATTAAATAGATACATAACGTATTTGAATTTAAATTGAACAGGTAGGAACTTGTTGGGTTTGAACTGAACATATTTGAATCTGTTCGGACAAGTATGGAACCTATACAAAAAATTTAAAGAGGTGCAAGCCAAAATGTGAATTTTTCCAATATGAAATTTGGAAACAAAACCAGACAGAATTTATTTTCCAAACAAAAAATAAAATTCAAATGTTTTTGGCCCCAAAAGAATTAGTATTGGACCCTACAAGCCCAACCCAACCTCACATCATGCACCCGTGCCCAAGCACAGCCCAGCCCACCCGACCAAACGGACGGCGGCGGCGGCGTGCGCATGTGCATATGTGATTGTTTTAGGTCCAATGGGTCTAGCCCACTTTGCCCATAACCTCACTCTTCCACAAAACTTGGTTACCCCTTGGAGCCCTCTCCAAGTTCCAAACCCAAGCCTTATAAACCCACACAAAGTTCACCCACCAAACCAATGTGGGACAAACCTTAACTCAAACTTTTATGAAAATTCTACCAAACACACCATTTTCATGGAGCCCATTTTGGTATCAATTTTTCATTCACCCGATAATGGTTTTGACCAATCAAATATACTACATAAATCACAGTACGACATAGAACGCGTTATCACTTAGACCTGCTAATTTTGGCACATGGGTCCCACCTAAAAATTAGACCAAATTTTGAAAAAAATCTATTTTTTCTCAAACCATTTATTACAATCCCCCACCTAAATGGAATTTGATGACAACAAAAAGGCAACAATATGCAGAATTTGTCGAAAGAGTATAAATTGAAAATATGTTGCATCAGGATAGGTAGTTTTCGGCTTTGAACTTTCCCTAGTAATAACCTATCGGACTTACTAGCTAACTAATGAACGCGATGCCTTGAATTGTCAGCCGTTTGTGTAAGCCAAGACAATAGATTTCACACAAATTATCTTCTGACACATCGTGGTTCTCACGGTTATGTTCATTTTGGCCTTGAACACTCCTAGATGTTCATGAGTGCTTCTAGAGAATTTAGCCTCCTCATTCTCATAGAACCAGCTCCAGTTCGACACTCAGATAGGTGATTCTTATTGTGAGTATCTCTTACACTCGTCTTGATTTTTATGCCTAAATCAAGATATAAGTAATTATTAAAAGCAAAACTTATCTTTAAACCTCTACATGTTACAGATATCACTCTCATCATATGAATGGGTAGGAAATTTTAATCCCTTGGTAATTTCTGGCGAGCTACACATAACTTAGTTGTCCCTTTGAACTTAGTTCTTGGGATCTCTAGTCATCCAAGTAGGGTTACCATTATGATGACTCTTATGTAATAGCTTTAATTCCATCCCCTTCGATGAACTATACACTTGCTCTTTAGTTAAACCTTTCATTAACGGATCCGCAATATTCTTTTTAGATTTTATATAATCTATTGAGATTATTCCACTTAAGCACAATTGTCTTACGGTATTATGTCGACGACGAATATGTCGTGACTTACCATACATATGAGTCTATGCCCTGCCTATTGCAAATTGACTATCACAATGAATGCAAATAGCTAGCACAGGTTTTGGTCATATTGGAATGTCTTCTAGGAAGTGGCAAACCCATTCTGCTTCTTCTCCTGCTTTGTCTAAAGCAATGAACTCAGATTCCATTGTAGATCGTGCGATGCATGTTCAAAAAACACAGCATTCCTTGATTCTATAATAGTGCTCACATGTATATCAGGCATTTCTGATTTATAAGTCAGAAACCGATATGCAATACTATTATGCGCATAACTGTAGACGCGCCCGAACGTCCCTGGAAAATCCCGTTTTGTTCATTAGGCTCACTATAGTTCGGACTCAAATGTCACGGTTCTTAATCTGATCTTGCAAAGTGCAATGTGAGATTGATAAATCACTAAAGAGTCTAAATCCGACAAATCATTTTGAAAAACTGATTTTTAGAAAGAAGTGCCAAACATGGACTGCTTTGCCAGATACAAAGTCGCCACCTAAATATTTTATTTTGGGGGAATTTAGGAAACCCTGACTCGTGCCTAAGGCCACGTGTCCATCGTCACCAAAGTTGCCTCAGCTCGGGAACTTGGGTACGATTGGGGAAGGTCATTTCATGAGCACCCCCGCTCGCTCGATCAAAGATCGGCCACTACTAAGCATGATATCTTGTTTTTGAAAACACATGTGCTCTTGTTCCGGTTATTAACCTAGAATTACTATGTGATGCGCACAACATACAAGTATAGACTAGATTGCGTAAGTTGGAACAAAGCAACCCAACCTTCACTCACAGGCATTCAGGCAGTTATATCACATAAGCACATAGCCTCATGGTAAGCATGCTATCATGGCAGTCACTCACACGCATGCAAGGATGCTAAAGCATAAACACTTACCGAGTACTCCGAGCCAAAGAAAGAAACTAATTAGAAAACATGCATAAATCCTAACTAGGCTGAGATACCTAATGGAACACATGCAAGAATGCAACTAAGATAGGCTCGGCTATTCTAAGATGGCATGTGAGATGCTACAGGTAACATGTATTCAACTTGGAATTGAAATACGATGCAGTTAGTATGATGCGCCGAGCTCGGTGCATGCAAAACAGATGAATGGATGCAAACATACGAGCATAAGGATGCTAATTGAAACGTGCCCTAAAGCTAACCATCATAAGCTGGTAAATAAAAGGGAGAAAGACGTGGGGTTGGAAGACATACATCATACACACGCACACTTATTACAACATTGCCCTCTCTCGGAGGGTTCGAATAAATAATACAGAATCGAATTAACTAATTATTACACAACACTAGCTAATTAACAAAATTACTAAACTAGCATGCAAACTATGTAAAATGGGTTGCCTTAGCTCTGCTTTGAATGATAAAGGATGCATGCATGCTCGAGTCGCCTTGTCGGGAAATCCATCGCGATGCCCCGGCTCGCCTTTGTTTGCAATTGATTTCAGAAACTTGCACAAAGCTCCAAGGAGATGAAACTCTACCCTGGGAATCTAGGGGGAGGCTGCCGACCAGCTATAGGCATTTGAGACCACCTACCGACCACCCTTGGTGGTGAAAACTAGAAAAGGTGGTCGGCCGACCAGTTTCTTCTCCTGGTTTTTGTATTTTCTGCAACAAAGGCAAGAGAGAGAGAAAGCAAGGTATTTGCAACACATGTGTGCACGACCACGCTCCTCATCATTGCATAAGCTTTAGGGAGTGTAGTCCTTGATCCTTGGGCCACCAATCACGTAGTTCGATGCATGATGGCCGAGGAGTTGGATTGCACGACTCAATGTGAAATGAATGCACATATAAACACATAAATGCCTAAACTCCATCATGTGTTAGTCAAGAGTGTCGGCGATTGAGAATCAAGACACATTTCATCACTTGAAGTATGAAACGTCCCTCGTTTCACGTGTTTGGACTAACTCCTATTCCAAACACAATGCAACAAGTAGAATGGCATGCACAATGCAACCTCAAGCATGCAATCCTAAGGCGATGCAACCAAGTCATGCAAACATGCAAAGGATGACGTGCAAACGTGCAAACTAGCATACGCAATGCTATGAACTAACAATGGCATACTCAATGCACATGATACTATATGTCATACACAATGCACATGTGAAGACTATCATACACAATGAAGTGAACAAGGCATGCGCAATGCAATGATCAAGCATGCGACAATGCCGCATACTCAATGCTATGAACTACAATGGCATACTTGATGCAAAATGGACTTAAACCAAAATGAATGGGCCTCAGCCACACCCAAATCAGTCGCCATACATGATGAAAATGAGGCAACAAAACACATGCAAACATGCAAGATGTAAGGGCCCAAACCCTAGGGCACAAGATACAACTGTATGAAAGCACGGAAAGGATGAAATATGGCATACAACAACACATGTTCTAGCTCTGAAATGACATACAAAATGGTCCCGAATCATGCAAACAACTCATGTTATGCATGTTGAATGGCTCAAATACCGAAACTAGTGAAGTGCATTACACTAGAGGTATGTAAAGCAATGCCCAAATGAACAAACCAACCCCAAACAGTCCATATGTAGGCCCAAAATAGTGGCAAAATGGACTAAGATGATAGCTTGAAATGCACAAAAATGAAGCTCATGCAATGGCCCATAAATGAGGTATACAAGCACAACTCTCAAACGCATTTAAAGAGTGGAAAACATGGGAACATGGCACAAGTATAAGCTTTGAAATAACATGCTCAATGATGCCAAGACATGGAAACACCTCAAGTTAAGCATGCAAGGGGCTCCAAAACTCAAGGCTAGGCAAGGATATTACCCTACAAGTATGCATGACAAGCATCATTCGACCAAGAGGCCTAAAAAAAGAGCTAAGGCAGCCCAAAATATGAACAAAATCAGTTTGAAGTATGGCCAAAATATGCTAGAATAGAGGGCCAAAACAACATGCATTGTGAGCTAGTGAACATGAGTTATACTACAAGCATATGAAGCATGTGAAGGAATACCAAACCAAGAAAAAACAGAGTCATGGCATGCCAAATGATGGCCAAAAACCCACTAAAACAAGACCAATACATGCAAGAATAACATGCTCCTTTGATAAGCCATGAAAGGGATTACTCTACACATGCAAGAAGCAAGAAAAAGGGGACCAAACCAGCCATGGTTAGAGCCTAGGAAGGTCCTAGAAGTCACCAAAAAGTGCCTGAACTAGGCCTCCAAATGGTATAAACATATGCTCCTTTGGTAGGCCAAAAATGCTAGTAAACAAGACAACAAGAGAGAGGGTCACCCCTCTCTGATTTAGGCCCTCAAAACCATATGCTCACCACTGAAAATCCACTAGATTTCAATGGTAGGAAGGCCAAGCAAAGATTAAATCAAAGGCTTTATGGCATGGCACAAAACAAGGCTATTTAAAGCATGCAAAAGGGTAGATGACCTTCAACACCAAAATGGTCTTAAAAAAACATCAAAAGGACCTCAAAACAAGACTTTTTTTAGTTGACAACAAAGCTCAAATAAGCATGCAAGTTTGGCTAAGAGAGTGATCAAGACAAAGCTTTAAAAGAGGGAAAAGAGATTACTCTTGAAGCTCAGCAAAACCAGTAACTTCTCCAGCCCAAAACCAACTCTTTAACCTCTGAAAATACCCTCCAAGAACCTCAGATCAATGGTGGAGTTGTGTGTCTATGAGGTGTGGTGCAATAGGCCAAGAATAATGCACTTTTTGAACCCAAAATGTAGAGATATAGAGAGGGATATATATTTTGCCTTATCAAATTTTTTTGGAACCTGGTATAAGGAGAGGGAGGCCCTCTCTTATAGAGGAGCAAAGGTTCAAGCTTCCTCAAGAAGCTAGAGCAAAGGTTCAAGCTTCCTCAAGAAGCTAAAGCATGGGTGCAAATCCTCCATACACAGGTATGGAGGATACAGTCTGTGCCTTCCAGCTGGCACAACTGGCATCTGCTCACAGAGACAAAACTGGAGGGAGCAGGGCGGCCAGTTAAGGTGGTCGGCCGACAACTTCCCCTGGTCGGCTGACTAGGGTGAGTGGTCTTCCCTAAGGAAAAGTGGTCGGCCAGCCCATTTGATGGTCTCCCAACTGAATGCAAGCTAGTGATATGGTGGGAGACCAGCAAATGTGGCTCAAAAATTAAGGAGACCAGTTTCCCGACAAGAAAATCGACTGGCGGAGAGAGAAGTGGTCTCCAAGAGAAAAGGTGGTCTCCCACCCTTGTACCACCTTCCAAACAATGAAAACAAGGTTCATGCCAAAAATGAACCAACACCGATGCAAAACGAGGGTTTGGGGGGCAAAACGCGCGGTCGGGTGCCCCGAAAACAGGCTGTTAAGCACCAAAACTGGTGTGTGACCACAAAGGTGGTCTCTCGGGCTGCAGTGTCCCTCTAGACAAAGGAAACAAGGTGTGTGCCAAAAATCGTGCCAAACGGAGAATGTTAAGCGGTCTCGAACCGAGGCGCGCGGCTGACGGCTCCGAAAACCAAAAACTGGTCTCCAAACGAGAACAGTGACCTATGACCATGAAAAGTAGTCTACGACTACTGAGAGATGGTCTACAAGACCTCTCCCTCCCTCCACGAAGAGAAAACAAGACTTAGTCCGCAGACCGAGTCAAAGTACAAAGAGTCCCGAGGTCCGGAGGTGAGGCTCTCAGCCAAGAACTCCGAAACCTCGAAACGAGCATAACATGCGCAATGACCGAGTGCTCAATCGATGACATCTGAGTCTTAAGGTCAGTCAAAAATGGGATGTCTACAATAACCAATAAACACGCAATCCACTGTTTTTGGTCCTATTTTAGTCTTTTTCGGAACATGAACTTCTACCTTTGCCAAACACCCCTACACTTTTAAGTATTTGTAGGAAGGTGGTTGACTTTTCCCCAATTCATAAGGACTGTTATTTGTGTTCTTATGGGGTATTCTATTAACAATATAATTAGCAGACAATATTGCTTTCCCTCACAAGTTCTGTGGTAAGCTTGAACTTAGTAACATGACATTTATCATTTTTTGAGGATTCTATTATTTCTTTCTGCAATTCCATTTTGTTGTGGAAAATAGGGTGTTGTAGTTTGATGAATAATGCCATGTTGTGTACAAAATTTATTTAAAGGTGCATCATATTCATCACCCCTATCACTTCTAACCATTTTAATGGTTTTACCAAGTTGATTTTCAATTTCAATTTTGTGGAGTTTAAACATTTCCAAGGCTTCATCTTTACTTCTAAGTAAATATACATAATAATATCTTGTGCAATCATCGATAAATGTTATGAAATACTTTTTGCCTCCTCTAGTTTGAACAAATTTAAGATCACACACAATAATATGAATTAATTCTAGATGTTCGGTTTCTCTTTCAATCGATTTAAAAGGAGCCTTAGTTAGTTTTGCTTCTACACATATCTCACATTTGTGATTAAGATCAATTTCAAACTTTGGTATATAATCCAAACTAATTAGTCTACACAAAACATCAAAATTCACATGTCCTAATCTACCATGCCATAAATTTGACTCAAGAATATAAGTAAAAGTTGTGTTATTCTTATTAATAGTAGATTTTGGTACAATAGTCAATACATTCAACTTGAAGAGACCATCACTCATGTATCCGTTACATACATACATACCACTCTTTGCTAATACAAATTTATCAGACTCAAATACAAGCCTAAAACCATCTTTACTTAACAAAGAACCAGAAACTAAATTCTTTTAGATGTTTGGTATATGCAACACGTTGTTGAGGGTCAGTTCCTTTTCCAATGTCATCTTCAAGATTACTTTCCTTTGTCTAGCCATAGCAAAAGTAAATGAATTTCCCATGAATAGTTGCCCACCATTTGCAGCCTCATTATAAGTAGTGAACATCTTTTTGTTTGCGCAAATGTATCGAGTTGCCCCAATGTCAACCCACCACTCTTTGGGATTTCTAACCAAATTAGCCTCAGACACCACAATAAAGAGATTGATGTCATTTACCCCGTCAAAGATATAATCTAATTCTGTCATATTGGTTTGATTGGTGGTCTTTTTGCTTGTACTTCCGCGATCCTTTTTAGAGTGTCAGCAATCAGAGGCATGATGTCCAGTCTTGCCATAGTTATAGCATTTACCTTTGAATTTTTTATTGTCATTGTTGTCACCTTATTTAGGACCATCTCCAGCAAACTTTCTTTTCTTGTTATGTGGTTTGGGCACTTGTTCAACCACATTAGCCTTGAACTCAATGGGATTTTTACCATTCCTTTTTTCAACCATACAGTTATCTTCCTCAATTCTTAGTCTTACAATAAGTTCATCCATGGTGATCTCTTTGCATTTATGTTTTAAATAATTTTTGAAATCTTTCCAAGCCGGTGGTAATTTTTCCACTAATGCAGCAACTTGAAAAGACTTACTAAGAGACATTCCTTCAACATAAATATCATGCAAAATTAATTGAAAACTTTGAACTTGAGAAATTACTATTTGGGAGTCTACCATAATAAAATCCAAAAATTTACAGATAACAAATTTCTTTGTGCCAGCATCTTCTGCCTTGTATTTTTTCTCCAAAGAATCCCATAATTCTTTTGCTGTTTTTAGAGGACTGTAAACATTATACAGCATGTTGTCTAGGCCATTGAGGATGTAGTTTTTGCACAGAAAATCAGAATGCTTCCAGGCATCTACAACAACAATAACAACCTGCTGATCAATTTCATCATCTTTAAGCACTAGAGCCTCTTCACGAAGAAATTGGGAAAGATTCAGAGTTATAAGATAGAATAGCATTTTCTGCTGCAATCTCTTAAACTCGGTACCATTAAATTTTTTTTGATTTTTCTCCATGATTTATTGAAACTTGAACATGGTTCTGAATCGGAATTAGAGTACCATTTTCAGTTGCAGTAGCCATAACCAAAACAAAAATTAATTTTCTAGTTACTAAAACCAAAAAAATAAATTATAACACAAAATAATTTTATTTTTCCTAGTTATTAAAACCAGAAAAATAAAACACAACACAATAATTTCCTTGTTACAAAAACCAAAAAAATTATTTTATTGGATTCAAATAAATCAAGTTTATAAAATGAATTTTATTAATACAATTAAGACACAAAAGGTTCTGTCTTAAGATTGTTGGACAATCTTCAAAGAATTCAAGAAAAGAATTAAAGAAATGAGAGAGGCTGTTTGATTACAAAAATCAAAACAACATATATATATATATATAAACAACAGATTCTTATTTTGTTACAAAAACAAAATCAAAATCTAATAAAGAAAAATAAATAAAACAGAAAAGAAAACTAATCGCTTACCTTATTACTTTCTCAAACAAATTTTTGATCAAGTCTAGTGTTTAACACTGTATCCTTAAGACAGATTCGTCCTCTTCTCGGCTTTCAAATTGTGGACGTCTATCTCCCATGGTGAAATAATCAAATAACGAATAGTAGCAACACTACAAACTATTCGCACAACAAACACACTTTGCGTTTACACTCTTTCTCATAGAAAAAAACAATGCAGCAAAATGTAGAGAGTAATAACAGAATTGAGGATGAAAAATTGAGTGAAAATCCAAATAAGGAACTTGTCTGTTTATAGGTGCAATGGTGGCTTTTCAGTTTTGAATTCAATAGGTGGCAAACTTGTTTGAATAGGTATAGTACCTATTCAGTTTGAATTAAACAGATGCAAAATCTATTTGAATTTAAATTAAATAGGTAGGAACCTGTTGGGATTGAACTGAACATATTTGAATATGTTCGGACAGGTATGGAACCTGTAGAAAACATTTGAAGAGGTACAAGCCATAATTTGAAATTTTCCAATCTAAAATTTGAAAACAAAACTGGACAGAATTTATTTTTCAAACAAAAAAATAAAATTCAAATGTTTTTGGCCCAAAAAGAATTAGTATTGGGCTGGACAAGCCCAACCCAACCTCACACCATGCACCCGCATCTAAGCCCAGCCCGCCCGACCGATCGAATGGACAGCGGCGGCGGTACGCGCGCGAGTGTGTGTTTTTTTTGGCTCCAATGGGTCTAGCCCACTTTGCCCATAACCTCACCTTTCCACAAAACTTGGGTACCCCTTGGGGCCCTCCCCAAGTTCCAAACCCAAGCCTTATAAACCCACACAAAGTTTGCCCACCAAACCAATGTGAGACAAACCTTAACTCAAACTTTTATGGAAATTTTACCAAACATACCATTTTCATGGAGCCTATTTTACCACTTAGACCCGTCAACTTTGGCGCATGGGTCCCATCTAAAAATTAGACCAAAGTTTGGAAAAAATATGTTTTTTCCCAAACCATTTCTTACAGTTAATTGTGTTTGAAATAAGTTGGGAGTTAATTTTTCAAAAGAGTTACTGTCTGTTTCACTGTGGGTTTACTCGAGCGATGTTTTGGTCGCTCGAGCGGTCTTTGAGATGTCTCAGTATTTTTGCAGGCCTGTAAAACTTCTAGGAATGGGTGATCTTCACTTGAGCGGTCTTTTTATTGCTCAAACAGTTTTTTGAGGGTCATTGTGCGCTCGAGCTGTGGCTTTGGTCACTCGAGTAGTGTCACTTATTGTGTTTGACGCTCGGGCGGTGGCTTTGGTCGCTCGAGTAGTGTCATTTATTGTGTCTGATGCTCAAGCCGTGGTTTGGTCGTTCAAGCACTCTAAGCGTATATCAATTCGTGAAAAAAAGAGATTTTAGTCACTTTTTCACTTACTTACTTTCTCTCTCTCTCTCTCTCTCTCTAAGACACTCAAAACCCTAATTTCTTTACCATCTCTCTCTAGTTCTTGCCTTAAAACCCCAAATGCTCATAATCCATTGATTTCTCCACCATAGTTCCTTGGAGAAAAAGGTAGAGCTCATCGAAAGTTTCGTTTTAATCGGAAAGGATCTCGTTTTTGGCTTTGTTAAACTTTCACCCTTGCTCTCTTCCTCTTCTAGTCTTAAGGTAGAAATTTCTTCAACCTTTTGTATGATTTTTAACTTAGTTATTTGTTCTTTGAAATGGTTAGTAATTTGGGGATTTTGGGTTAAACCTTGGGTTTGATTCAAATAAATTCTTGAGAAATGTTGTGGGAGTGTATAAAATGTTGGGTTGTATTGAAATGTTGGAATTTCCTTACTTAAATGTGATTTTGAAATTAAAGGATGTTTTGTTTGAAAATCTTTGATAATTGATTTATGAACGAAAAAAAGGAATGTTGTGTTAAACCTTGGGTTTGATTCAAATAAATTCTTGAGAAATGTTGTGGGAGTGTATAAAATGTTGGGTTGTATTGAAATGTTGGAATTTCCTTACTTAAATGTGATTTTGAAATTAAAGGATGTTTTGTTTGAAAATCTTTGATAATTGATTTATGAACGAAAAAAAGGAATGTTGGGATTGAGATGATAAGAAGAGTGTATCTGTTGATAATAAGAGTGGAGTTGGATATATATTATCGCTCCCATTTTGAAAATTATGACATTATATCTGTTGTTGAAAAATTATTTGTTGAGTAGAAATATCTATTTTGGGCTATTGGTGGAGGATATCATTAATTGTTGTATAAATTGCATGAGAATTAGGTGAATGGAAACTAATTACTCATATATCTTACATTAAGCATTATTTCATACTTAAAAATTGAAAATGTATTGTTTTGAGAAAAAGTGGTGTATACCTTAGTGAATCTGGTTAGGGGGTGTGCTTGTGGTTATTATGTTGGCTTGTGTGTCTTTGCTGAAAGTCGAGAAACCCACGCAATTAGGTGCCAATCCTTCCAGTTAGTACTGGTAAAATGGCTTTGTAGTGCTCGTATAGTCTACTGGCAGACATGTATCTAGAGATTTCTAGTGTTTTGTATCCATTGCCCTATTTTCTAATAGAAAAGGATATTTTTCATGAATTGATATTTAATATTGGCATACATTATTTTGAGATGGAAAAAGTATAATGTTTGGCAAATGGCATACATATGCATTCACCTTATGACTTCGTTAAGTTTTATAGATTGTGTTAAAGTATCTACACTGGGCTTTAGCTCACCCTATGTGGAAAACAACTTTCAGGTGCTGATAATATGCCTCGACTAAGGACATAGCTTTGGAGGACGTGGAGCCAAGAGTTTCTTTTTGTTTCTTTTCTGTAATTATTTTGTACAAGCCTTGGACTTTATTTGTATTGAGTTAAACTTACTTTTGTTGTACCCAAGCATTGAGTTTGAAAGATATAGCCATTAGGGCATAAACTTATCTATACATCCTTTTGTTTAGATTCCTTTACAATTGGAATATGCTATAGATTCAAGATCTAAAATTTATGAATGTATACACACATATCTTATCTTGTGTACGATTGAGGAGTATCAATGAAATGTTAATGTCACGACCCCAACCCGCCCCTAGAAGGTCGGCGCCGAGATGGCCAGTAACCCGAGGTTACCAAAGGCCACTTTCAAGATCACACACACAAATCAGAGTAAACATATGGGGCTTACAAATGCGGAAGCAATAAAATTAGATTACCAGTGGTCCATGGGAGCAGTGCTTAATTCAATTGAAATGACATACATCTTTCAATAGTTCAGATACATCAAATCGAGTACAAAAATTACATCTTGACCAAAAGGCTTCTCGGCCATCAATACAAAATACAATGAACTAACTAAGAAGCATGATCTTCAAGATGTTGCAAAACAAGATGCAAAACACGTCGGCAAACACATCGGCAAACAAGTCTAGGCGTCTCCGCCGCCCTGCTCATCACCTACATATATATAGAGAGGGTGAGCTTGGATACTCAGTGAATGGCATAAACAATAAAGGGTTTACATGAATGATATCCGAGGACTTTAACAAAACTATACATAGTACATATCAAGTTCGTCTTTCAAACCTTTCAAGCTTCAAGGGATGTTCATTAACATCAATATAATACAAGAGAGATGACATTCTGGACAAACAAACCCACGCGGTAAGACCGTCAGTGGCAAGGCAAGACAAGAGAGATCTCTATACAAGAATGTCGTTGCATTATAGTCCCCGACACTAAGGACTTTCAAGGCAAGAATGTCGTTGCATTATAGTCCCCGACACTAAGGACTTTCAAGGCAAGAATGTCGTTGCATTATAGTCCCCGACACTAAGGACTTGTGCTACAAATGCTTATGGTCCCCTAGCACGTACGGACCTTCCAAGAATGTCATCAAAACAAGATATAACATTTGATACTCAAGATAGGATTAATCATTCATGCTTACAAACACTTTTCAAAACAAGGCAAAACAATACTTTTATCAAGTCAAAGCAACATAGCTTTATTAAGAATGCCACTCACATAGTTCTTCGAACGTCGGGGTCAAGGCAAGTCCAAGTCCTACAAACACATGGCAAGTTCGCTGAATACACTTACAAACAAGTTTCACATGCATGCAAATGATCTCGGCATGCCCCAAGACTAAGTCAAATCAAAGCAAACACTGTTTCTTATTTCGGAAAACATGCTGGGCAACTAACCAGGTCTTGGCCGAGGTTCCACACCTCCTTGCCGAGGTGAGGTTCCGAGGCCACATTCAAGGACAAATGAAGTCGGGAAAAACCTGGGTTTCCCTCTGCTCAAGAAGAACATGATCATGAAGAACATGAAGAAATGAATGCAAGGATCATAACTTATCATTTATAAAATCAGAGATTTCATGCAATGAGTTTGAAAACATGGACCTGGGCACCCATACTAAAATATCTTGGTGAAACAAACACAAATGCATGGATTTCAATGCAAGCTTTCAGATCAAATCAAGGCTTTTCTTCAAGAACACATGAAGGTCACATTTTCTTTCCAAAACCAACTTTAAATCAACATATGATATGCAAGACAGATTCAATCATGCAATGCAGCTAGATGATCATCAAGAACAACAAAAGGAGATTGAGATTCTAACCTCAGATCACGAATCTAACGGGTCCAACACCAAGGATCGAGCTTGCTAATCACTTTCTCACTCTAGAACTCCTCCTAGAGCTTCTCTCTCCTCAAGAACAAGACTTACAACAAAATGAGACATTTCTAGATTTGCCGGCTGATATAACACTCAGCTCGGACACGTGGCAGCAGTTGGTTGGTTCAACTTAAAAAGGTGATTGATTGAAAAGACAAGTCCCTGACAAGGCGTGTTCAACAAGCTTGGTGGCAAGGGACTCCGGCGGGTAATGACATCGGCCAACAACAAGACTTCGGCAAGAAATAACATCGGCTAAAGATAAACTTCGGCAACAGGGTAACAAAGACATCGGCTAGGGAGGACAACACTTGACTAAGCTGTGCCACACCTCGGCCAGGGGTGTGCCACATCTCGGCCTAGGTCATACCTTCCCAGGGTCAAAGGTCACTAAGGGTAGAACATCTCGGCTAAGTAGTGACATCTCGGCTAACATGCTGAGGTGAGAAGGAAGGTCAGACAAGCGATTCTAAGTACAAGGATTCAAAGGTGATCTAGGCTCATGACAACCTCGGCACATACACACACACACACCAAAGGAACATAACACTTAAGTATCACTTATGCAAGACAAGTCAAGGATGCAAAGCAAGTCAAGATTCAAAATGCAAGCTCAACAAAGCAAGATCATATATAATGCATATGAGTATGGTCAAAGCAGTGTGAGGGTTATTACATCCTCCCCCCCTTAAAGAAGTTTGGTCCCCAAACTTGAGTTACCTTGATGCAAAAACAGTTCCGGATGTCGAATCCTCATTTCTTCTTCCATTTCCCATGTGGCATCCTGGCCATGATGTTCCTTCCATTCAACCTTCACCATCTGTATTGCCTTATTTCTCAATTGTCTCACTTGCCTATCAATAATACGCATTGGCCTCTCTTCATAGCTCAATTCTTCATCCACCACAATCTCAAAATGATCAATCACATGCAGGGGATCTCGAACATACTTCCTCAACATTGAAATATGGAATACATTGTGAACTTGACTTAGTTCGGGTGGTAAAGCAAGTCTGTAAGCAGTGGTGTTAATCTTCTCAAGAATTTCAAATGGCCCGATGTAACGAGGTGCTAATTTGCCCTTCTTCCCAAATCTAAAAACTCCTTTCGTTGGTGAAATCTTCAGGAATACATGGTCTCCAACTTCAAATTCCAATTCTCTTCTTCTTTGGTCGGCATAGCTCTTCTGCCGACTTTGGGCAGTTCTGATCCTCTGTCGAATAAGCTTAATCTTCTCGGTTGTTACTTGAATCAGTTCGGGGCCGATCAAAACTTTATCTCCTACTTCGGTCCAACATATCGGCGATCTGCATTTCCTTCCATACAAAGCTTCATACGGTGCCATGCCAATGCTGGCTTGATGACTGTTGTTGTAAGCGAACTCTACTAATGGTAAGTGTGTTTCCCAACTTCCTTTGAAATCCAATATACATAACCTGAGCATATCTTCAAGTGTCTGAATTGTCCTTTCTGTCTGCCCATCGGTTTGGGGATGAAATGCTGTGCTAAACCTCAACTCGGTTCCCAAAGCTCTCTGTAAACTTTGCCAAAACCTGCAAACAAACTTTGGATCTCGGTCTGAAACAATTGACATCGGCACTCCATGAAGTCTCACAATCTCATTCATATACAGTACAGCTAGTCGGTCAGCAGTGAATGTAGTCTGAACAGGCAAGAAATGTGCTGACTTAGTTAATCTATCAATTATGACCCAAATCGAATCCATTCCTTTCTGTGTCTTCGGCAAACCAATCACAAAGTCCATGGAGATATGTTCCCATTTCCATTCAGGAATTGACAAAGGTTGAAGGAGTCCTGCTGGTCTCTGATGTTCTGCCTTCACTTGTTGACATTGCAAGCATCGAGATACAAACTCGGCTATTTCTCTCTTCATGTTCGGCCACCAAAAGGTTTGCTTCATATCTTGATACATCTTAGTGTTCCCTGGATGAACAGCAATTCTGGAACTATGAGATTCCTGCAAAATCTTTCTTTTCAACTCTGGAACGTCGGCCACACACAATCTTCCTTCGAACTTGAGCAGTCCATCTTCAAAAGTGTAACCTGATCTCGGCTTGGTATCAATCTCCTCGGCTACCTTCCTGAGGAATCCATCCTCCATTTGTCTTGACTTTACTTCATCAATAATGGTCGGCTCTGCTGAGATTATGGCTAAGCATGCTAAACTTCCCATTGATCTTCTGCTTAATGCATCGGCTACTGAATTGGCTTTGCCTGGGTGGTATTGAATTTGCATGTCGTAGTCCTTCAATAATTCCAGCCATCTTCTCTGCCTCAAATTTAGTTCCCTCTGAGTAAATAAATACTTCAAACTCTTGTGATCCGTGAAAACCTGGCAAGAAGCCCCATACAGGTAACGTCGCCAAATCTTTAAAGCAAATACCACGGCTGCTAATTCTAAGTCATGGGTAGGGTAGTTCTTCTCATGAAGTTTCAACTGACGAGATGCATATGCTATGACCTTACCCCCTTGCATTAATACACAACCCAAACCCTTATGTGAAGCATCACTATAGATCTGAAATTCCTCATTACCTGATGGAAGTACAAGAACTGGAGCTGTAACTAACCTCGTCTTCAATTCCTGAAATGCTGACTCTCTATCTTTGGTCCATTCGTATGCCACTCCCTTCTGAGTTAACTGTGTCAAAGGTACTGCAATCCTTGAGAAGTCCTTCACAAACTTTCTGTAGTAACCTGCCAAACCTAGGAAACTACGAACCTCGGACACGTTGGTCGGCGTCGGCCAATTTACCACGGCTTCAATCTTGCTGGGATCAACTAAGATACCTTCTTCATTAATCACATGCCCTAGGAATGAAATACTGGAAAGCCAAAACTCACATTTACTCAGCTTAGCATATAACTTCCTGTCCCTCAAAATCTGTAAGGCAAGTCTCAAGTGGTTTTCATGCTCAGTTTTACTCTTGGAATAGATTAGTATATCATCAATGAAGACAACTACAAATTCATCTAAATGCGGTTTGAAGACTCTGTTCATTAAGTCCATAAATGCAGCAGGGGCATTGGTTACACCAAAAGGCATCACTAAAAACTCGTAGTGGCCATATCTGGTTCGAAATGCCGTCTTCTCAACATCCTCGGCTTTAACCTTAAGCTGATGGTAACCCGACCTAAGGTCAATCTTGGAAAAGACTCGTGCTCCTTGAAGTTGATCTAGCAAATCATCAATCCTAGGCAATGGGTACTTATTCTTAATGGTTACTTTATTAAGTTCTCTGTAGTCAATGCAAAGACGAAGTGTACCATCCTTTTTCTTAACAAACAAGACTGGTGCTCCCCATGGTGATGTGCTCGGCCTAACAAAACCCTTATCCAACAATTCCTGTAGTTGCACTTTCAATTCCTTAAGTTCGGCTGGGGCCATCCTATAGGGTGTCTTGGAGATCGGCTGTGTTCCTGACACAATGTCCACAGTAAACTCTATTTCTCTATCAACTAAGTGGCCAGGCAATTCATTTGGAAAGACGTCGGGGAATTCATTAACAATTGGGATGTCGGCTAATTTAGCATTTCCACTCTGATCATTCAGTATACTACACAAGTAGCCATGGCACCCTTTCCGAATTAGCTTATAGGCTTTAATGGATGAAATCAAGTAAGGTGGGGACACTACACCTCTACCCTGGAAAATGACCTCGGCTTGGCTTGGGGGTTTCAAAGTAACACTCTTAGAAACACAATCAATAGATGCATGATTCATCACTAACCAATCCATCCCTAATATAACATCAAAGTGAGTCATGCTTAATGGCATCAAGTCAACTAACAATTCTACACCCTTAATCACGACAACACACTCCCTATAAATAGATGCAACAATCATAGTTCTCCCAGACGGAGCAGATACATATAACACATAATCAAGAGGTTCCTGTGGTCTATTCAACTTCTCGGCAAACTTAGCAGATACGAATGAATGCGTAGAACCCGAATCAATTAACACATAAGCATCTTGAGAGCAGATTGGAAGTATACCTGACACTACTGTTTCAGCATTCTGGGTGTCTCCTGGCACTAGAGCGAAAACTCTGCCCTGCCTCATTTGTGTCCTGCCGACATTGCTTCCCTGTGCAGAGCCCGAGGTGCTCCCACTTTTCCTACCATCATCAATCCTTGACTTTGGGCAATCTTTCACACGATGACCCATCTCTCCACATTCAAAACAAGCGCCTGACGCCCAACGGCAAACCCCTGAATGCGGCCTCCCACAACTTGCACACATCGGCTTAGTACTACCTTCCTGGTTCGAGTTGCTGGAGCTACCCACGTTCGCTTTCTTCTTAGCATTAAACGGAGCTCGGCGGTTGTCATAGTTCTGTCTCTTTCTCTGGTTCTCTCCTGCATTCTGATATCGGCTCAAGTTGGTTTCTGCAAGGATAGCCTTGTCCAAGACTCCAGCGTAAGTTGGCATGTTGAGCATGTTAACTCTATCTTGTATCGGTCCACGCAGTCCACTTTCAAACTTCCTAGCTTTCCTATACTCATCACTGACCATATGAGGCGCATACCTCGCCAATTCGGTGAAAGCACGATCGTATTCTGCCACTGTCTTGTTTCGTTGTGTTAGAGTTTGGAATTCTGTGATCTTGCGATCTCGGACACTAAGGGGGAAATGCTTATTATAAAACAGTTCCAAAAATTTGGCCCAAGTTAAATCAGGGTTTCCTTCTCGTGTCATCATCCACCATCTTCGGGCATCATCATCTAATGTAAATGCGGCCAATGCCACCTTTTGAGCATCTGTGCTGGGAAAGATTTCAAACAACTTCTCCATTCCTAGAACCCACGCTTCGGCTTTCATTGGTTCTATGCCCCCTTGGAACCTCGGCGGGTTCATCTTCTTGAATTCCTTAATCAAAGTCATGGTTCCATCTCCATACAAGGCTGGCTGTGAGGGTACTTGAGGTACTGGAGGAGGTGGAGGCGGAACTGCATGTCGGCCATTAGTCTGTTCGGCCTGAGTAGATGTAGCACTAGCATTCTGTTGTCTTATTTGCCTCATCTCCCAAGTTAAACCTTCAACTAGTCTTTCGAGTCGACCCAATCTGTCTTCTGATTGATCTCGGCCAACTGGTGGTCTTCCTCTCCTCATAATGCTATGAGTATGCAAAATGGGACTTTAAAACAAAATGCACAACGAGTATGCATGCAAGCAACAAGCAGTTATGCCGAGATGATGCACATATTGTCAAGTAGTAAGCAACATGATGCAATCCTATGATCTTTCTAAGGGAAATCCTATGCTCTTTAGGACTCAAAGTGTGTGAATAACGTACTATAAGGAACTCGTGCTCTGATACCAATCTGTCACGACCCCAACCCGCCCCTAGAAGGTCGGTGCCGAGATGGCCAGTAACCCGAGGTTACCAAAGGCCACTTTCAAGATCACACACACAAATCAGAGTAAACATATGGGGCTTACAAATGCGGAAGCAATAAAATTAGATTACCAGTGGTCCATGGGAGCAGTGCTTAATTCAATTGAAATGACATACATCTTTCAATAGTTCAGATACATCAAATCGAGTACAAAAATTACATCTTGACCAAAAGGCTTCTCGGCCATCAATACAAAATACAATGAACTAACTAAGAAGCATGATCTTCAAGATGTTGCAAAACAAGATGCAAAACACGTCGGCAAACACATCGGCAAACAAGTCTAGGCGTCTCCGCCGCCCTGCTCATCACCTACATATATATAGAGAGGGTGAGCTTGGATACTCAGTGAATGGCATAAACAATAAAGGGTTTACATGAATGATATCCGAGGACTTTAACAAAACTATACATAGTACATATCAAGTTCGTCTTTCAAACCTTTCAAGCTTCAAGGGATGTTCATTAACATCAATATAATACAAGAGAGATGACATTCTGGACAAACAAACCCACGCGGTAAGACCGTCAGTGGCAAGGCAAGACAAGAGAGATCTCTATACAAGAATGTCGTTGCATTATAGTCCCCGACACTAAGGACTTTCAAGGCAAGAATGTCGTTGCATTATAGTCCCCGACACTAAGGACTTTCAAGGCAAGAATGTCGTTGCATTATAGTCCCCGACACTAAGGACTTGTGCTACAAATGCTTATGGTCCCCTAGCACGTACGGACCTTCCAAGAATGTCATCAAAACAAGATATAACATTTGATACTCAAGATAGGATTAATCATTCATGCTTACAAACACTTTTCAAAACAAGGCAAAACAATACTTTTATCAAGTCAAAGCAACATAGCTTTATTAAGAATGCCACTCACATAGTTCTTCGAACGTCGGGGTCAAGGCAAGTCCAAGTCCTACAAACACATGGCAAGTTCGCTGAATACACTTACAAACAAGTTTCACATGCATGCAAATGATCTCGGCATGCCCCAAGACTAAGTCAAATCAAAGCAAACACTGTTTCTTATTTCGGAAAACATGCTGGGCAACTAACCAGGTCTTGGCCGAGGTTCCACACCTCCTTGCCGAGGTGAGGTTCCGAGGCCACATTCAAGGACAAATGAAGTCGGGAAAAACCTGGGTTTCCCTCTGCTCAAGAAGAACATGATCATGAAGAACATGAAGAAATGAATGCAAGGATCATAACTTATCATTTATAAAATCAGAGATTTCATGCAATGAGTTTGAAAACATGGACCTGGGCACCCATACTAAAATATCTTGGTGAAACAAACACAAATGCATGGATTTCAATGCAAGCTTTCAGATCAAATCAAGGCTTTTCTTCAAGAACACATGAAGGTCACATTTTCTTTCCAAAACCAACTTTAAATCAACATATGATATGCAAGACAGATTCAATCATGCAATGCAGCTAGATGATCATCAAGAACAACAAAAGGAGATTGAGATTCTAACCTCAGATCACGAATCTAACGGGTCCAACACCAAGGATCGAGCTTGCTAATCACTTTCTCACTCTAGAACTCCTCCTAGAGCTTCTCTCTCCTCAAGAACAAGACTTACAACAAAATGAGACATTTCTAGATTTGCCGGCTGATATAACACTCAGCTCGGACACGTGGCAGCAGTTGGTTGGTTCAACTTAAAAAGGTGATTGATTGAAAAGACAAGTCCCTGACAAGGCGTGTTCAACAAGCTTGGTGGCAAGGGACTCCGGCGGGTAATGACATCGGCCAACAACAAGACTTCGGCAAGAAATAACATCGGCTAAAGATAAACTTCGGCAACAGGGTAACAAAGACATCGGCTAGGGAGGACAACACTTGACTAAGCTGTGCCACACCTCGGCCAGGGGTGTGCCACATCTCGGCCTAGGTCATACCTTCCCAGGGTCAAAGGTCACTAAGGGTAGAACATCTCGGCTAAGTAGTGACATCTCGGCTAACATGCTGAGGTGAGAAGGAAGGTCAGACAAGCGATTCTAAGTACAAGGATTCAAAGGTGATCTAGGCTCATGACAACCTCGGCACATACACACACACACACCAAAGGAACATAACACTTAAGTATCACTTATGCAAGACAAGTCAAGGATGCAAAGCAAGTCAAGATTCAAAATGCAAGCTCAACAAAGCAAGATCATATATAATGCATATGAGTATGGTCAAAGCAGTGTGAGGGTTATTACAGTTAAATACATCACAAGTTATACATTCTATGGAATATTATGCTATGGGTTGTTGTTATTATTTCGGGGGCATTACAACTTGGTATCAGAACAATCGAGTTTGAATACTTTGGGATCGTGAGATGTGGTTTTTATCACAATGGGTTTATCTCTCTAGATGATGTTAGAAGTAGACCTGGTACGTTATGTGGTAACATGTTTATATGACTAGATGAGTATGGGATTTGGTTTCTAAGATATTGATTGGATCTACGAGTTTCTAGATGTCTTGTTAGAAGTGCACTTGATCACTACTATTTCCAACTGGAACTCTAGCAATGTCGCAGGACGATCATTATCTAGAAAGGAAATTCGTTTGTGATTATGTGATTCAGTGCTTATGTGAAATGAATTACTTGTTGTCCACCGTATTAGGACGTGAGTGAATTAGTTTCGGCAAATTTATGAATATGCTAATCAATTGTGTTACCTTTATTAGAATGTCAGGACGCGGACGTGGTGGTGGTTAGTGTGGCAGGCCTAGGCAGCAGGAGGTGTCGATACTGGATGAAATTATGATACAGGAAAAGGGAGTTGGTCAGGCTAACATGGCTGAGCTAGCAAGTCAGCAAGCCATAGGCGCTTTAGCCCGTTAAATGACTAGAGCATTGCGAGAATCCATGGTCATTCTCAAGGCTGAGAGTTAAGTCCAGACCCACATTGCAGAAACAGGGCCATCATTTTTGAAGAGGGAGTTCTTCCGATCAAATCCAGATAAGTTTATCGAGGATTCAAAGGAGCCACTGAAGGCTGATGAGTGGCTAGAGCAGATGATGAAGACGTTTGAGATGCTTGGCATCAACGATGATGGGTTGAGGACGACCTTGGCATCCTTCCAACTTAAGGGAGATATAGGTCAATGGTGGAAGTATATGTGAGGGCGCATTGGGGTGACTTAGGAGGCTCTTGTCATCTGCATTTTCTTTGTTTGCCCAAGTCTTATGGCCTGGTCAAATGGGTCGTCTTTGGCCTTTGACATTTACTCACGTCATTTCATGACTTCGAGCTTTGTCAAAGAAGGGCAACTGTAGACACCCCATTTTTGACCGTCCTTAAGACTTGGGCGCTTCAATCTGAACACTCGATGATGAAATGTTACGCTGTGCAATCATTCGAATCTTCAGCAAAATGATTCATTTTTGAACTCTAAACCCAAACCTTGCACGCCATTTGGACCAAACCCTATCTTTTTAGCCTAACCACTCAAAAAGCAGTAAAACCAAAAATGATTGGCAGGCCACATTATTTTGCCTGATAGGCTCTCCTCTTGGTTGGTCCGCCATGTTTACCGAGAACAAATATTTTGTAGTTGTAGCTACTCCCATGCACGAGCGTCAAGCCAGCTATCCATTTTCAGATATTTTTGACGTGAAAAGTCAAAATTCTATAAATACAGCACTTGTTCTCAGTGTTTGGGGTTGAGAAACTTAGTGAGCAAGCCTTTTTTAAAGATATCCAAACCTTTCCTACCCTCTTGATATAGATACATAAGATATACACCATTGAAGCTTGACTTTGAAGCTTTTTGCTGAGATTTTGAACACTATTTTAGATACTTAAGAGTGCTTAGCTTGTGGTTTGTGAACCAAGAAACTCTTCCTCTTCTCTAGAGGTTGATTCTTCAACTCTTTCCATTTCATTTTCTTTTAAACTTCTTGTTCTCCATTTCATTACTGATTTTTAGGGTGTTTTTAGGCTTAAACATGTGATTTAAACCTTGTTGAAGGTGGAAGGGTCACCCTTCCAAAGGCTTGTTCTCTAGTGTTGCTCTCTTATTGTTCTTCTTGTTTTTGCTTCTTTTCTTTCACTTTCAGCACTGTTTTAGGTAGATTTTGATGAAATATGAACTGTATATATGTGTTTAAAGCTTATATAGATAGTTTGATTCTTGTCTCATATCCTTATTCTTGGAAGATATTGCAAAGCTCTCTTCTTGTTCCTTATTTGTAGCATGGAAACGGATGTTTCATCCATGTTCCATGAGTAGGAAGATTAGCTTGCAATCATCTATCTATAGCTTTCATTTCTTGCTTTTACTTAGTTTAGTTTTACTTTTGCTTCAAAGCTACATGAGAGCTCCTTCATTAAAACCATTAGAGACTCTTTTCTAGTTCCTTTGAAGCATGGAAATGGAGGTTTCAATCCATCTTCTATAAGTAAGAAGAAGAGTCTCTTTGGTTTTCTTAATGATGGAACCTCTTGTGTATGAGCTTTGCCTCCAAGAATGGCTCCTTTTAAGCTTATTCTCTCTAAGCTTGAGTATTCACTTGCTTTTGTTTTCCATGAGATTTGGTGGGTTTTGGCCATATCTTTGATTGTATCTTTCATAATTAGTTTTAGTTAGCTTTGAATCCATTAACTACCATCCCGTTGCTTTACTAATCATCATTTAAATACCCTTGGGATGTTTGATGATTTGTGAAGCAAACCTGCGCTTTCCTTGAGAATTTTTCATGACAGGAGATAGGAGGAAGGATGAACATCCTTCGAAAACCCCTTGTTTTGCTCTGTTTCAATTCTGTCACAGCAGGTGTTTCCTTAGCAATTGTGGCCGGCCGACCACTTCTCAAGGCCGGCAGGACACCCCTTTTTGTACGACTGTGTAGTTTTCCAAATAAACAGAGTAGATCCCAGGGCCCAAAACAAAGTCATTTTCAGACTGTAAATAGAGCACCTTCTAGCAGTGAGCAGTAGGGGTTTCCGAAAGATGTTCTTGCTTACGCGCACGCAACTCCCCGCCTTTTGTTTAATCCCTTTAAATTAGTAGCATTGATATCCGTATTTATAATTAATTAGTTCATTCATTAGTGTTTGTAATAATTAGTTAAATAGGCCATTCAGACCCTCTTGCGCGAGGGCAAACTTATAATATTTGTATGTCTTCTAACCCCTATTTCTTTCTCCCTTTTAATTATATGCTTATCATGGTTGCATATAGTATCATGTTTTCGTTTCATATCATTACCATGCTTCATATCCATTTTTACATGCATCGGGTTCGATTCACTATTCTTGAATATCATTGTCGTTTCCTACTTACTTGAATATGTGCGTTACCACATGCTTTGAGTTCATTTATATGACATGTTAATCAATCGAACCTAATTGTCTCATTGTTGTATGTGTTGCATTAGCCACTTGCATAATTAGAATCATGCATTTTTTTCTGATTGTTTTCTTTTTCTTTGACTTACCTTGGAGTACTAGGTGAGTATTTTTGGCTTTAGCATATTCATATATGTGATTGTTGCCATGCTTAGCATCTTACCATGAATCTACGTGCTTACTCGAAATGGACTATTTGAATACCTGTGGATGAAGGTTATTTTACTTGCATTGGGGATGATTTTGATCAAATGTATGTAAGAGCTCATTGCTTTCTTTTTGAGTTGTGTGCACTCAAATCTCTTTTAAAAATTACATAAAATCAAGACATTTCCAAAGCAAGCGAAATAGTCTATACTTGTGTGCCTCACATAGTAAATTAGCATATTAATAATCAGAACAAGAGCATATAATGTACATAAAATTCACATCATGATTAGTAGAGACCGATCTTTGATTGGGTAAGGGGGTGCACAATTAATGACGTTGCCCTCTCATACCTAAGTTCCCAAACCGAGACAACTTTGGTTATGACGGACAAGTGGCCTTTGGTATGAGTCACAGATTTCCTAAATTTCCCAAAATTATTTAGGTGGCGAGTTTCAAATCTGGCAATGCAGTCCATTTTCGGTATCTCTAATAATTAATGGATTTTCTAAGATTTGCCGGATTTGGACTCTCATTCATTTTTCTGTTTCATATTGCACCTATGAAACCAAATTCAGAACCACGGGAGTTCAAACTGTAAGGCGATCGTATCTGAGGAGATTAAACCTCTCCGAGGAGCACGACAGGCCAGCTACAACAATGGATAAAATGGATGTATGCGACAAATGCTATATGCAATGCGATTGAGGTAATAGATAATAATAGATATGATGTAGCAGGTAGGAAGTGGTGCCATAGAAAGCACCTTATAGGGGTAATTGGCGATGTTTCAGCTTATTCTGCTGGGGATCTTCCTCTTCTTGATTTTAAGACTTCTTTCTTCATCTTCACGTGAAAACCACAGGTACTACTTTTCTTCCCGGCTATGTTTGCAACTTTCCCTATTCTCCAACAGGGTGACAGATTAGGTCGGTTCAGTATCTAGAATGAAGGCACATACAAGCTACCTCAACCTATGGGGGTGCCATACAAATTTCAAGCCGAGGATATACCCTTGGGTATTTAAACCAGACTTTAGTCTTGGAAATTCCAAACCTTTACGTTCTAGGCCTCAGCCACTCGAACTCTAGTTTCCACCGTCTCAATTAGTCTCCTAGGAACTCACTACAAACACAGTTAGGTAGCTATACCGGACTGCCTGAAATTGTTTGGGCATGACAAACACCAAAGGAATTGCACCTTTAAAGGATTTAAGGTCTCCTAGACCCAGTGAATGCACAAGATAGTGTGAGGGAGGTGTACAAAACAATGCGATGCAGGTGAATGCACAAAACAATGCTATATAGGTACACAAAATAATGCTATGTGGATGCACAAAATAGTGCCATGAAAGGTGAATGCACAAAGCAGTGCGAGGTGCACAAAACAGTGTAGGGTGAAGTGCACAAAACAGTGCTATAAGGGTGCACAACATAGTGCTATGGGACTGCACAAGACAGTGCTATGGGGGTACATAGGACACTACGGTGCAAGGTGAATGCACAAAACAGTGCGAGGTGCGCAAAACAGTGCGGGGTGAAGTGCACAAAACCGTGTTATAGGAGTGCACAAAACAATGCTATGCATGTGCACAAAACAGTGCGATGTAGGTGAATGCACAAAACAGTGCTATGTGGGTGCACAAAATAGTGCTATGTGGTATGAATACACAAAACAGTGCGATGCAAGTGCACAAGACAGTACGATGCAAGGTGCACAAGGCAATGTGATGTGAGGTGCACGAGACAGTGTTGTGTAGAGTGCACAAGACAGTGTGATACAGGGGAAAAATGTATGGTATATAGAGGGAAACGAGTAGTACATAGAGTACTGTATCATGTACCTTATGAAATGAGTGTAGGGCAACTTGCCACAACTTATTGAAATGTAACTAAAAAACACCATGGGAGGCAACTTGACGAAACTCTATTATGTACAGAACAAAGTCAAGAGTAAAGCAACCAATCACGCAGTTCAAATCAACCAGAGTGTATGAGCATGCATGCATAATCCAAAGCACATGTATTAATCAGAGGGAATAGGGCAATCCCAAGAGAGTTTTGAAATGGTCGGAGACAACTTTCGAAAGCTGAATCATATCAAAATCATCATGGGGGTGAGCTCACCCTAACCTAGAGAAAAGTGCCCGACAAATGGCTTTGAGCTGACTGACAGACAGGTTGGGTTCATGCCCCTTGTACAATTGATGACCCAATCAGATATACTGAAAATTGCCCCTAGTGTCCAGTCACTGGTCACTGATTTTAACATCATGCAGGCACGTGTGATGGGGATCATCAGATCCTAGAACGGTTGCTAGCCAATTAGACTTATGCTTCTCTTTTTTCCCGGCCTATTGAGAACTCATTCAAGTCCCCTCCAAAGTAGTGACGAATTCCTCACATACACTTTTTAATGATCATGAATGCGATGCCCCTTGTATGGGCACTCTCAATTCGTTTATGAATTCCACACATGGACTTGTTTTTTAGTATGGAGTGAACACTCGTGTATGGAATTTTGACTATGCCACTCTGTTGAACTTTGAGCGACAGACAAACTAGGGTGACTCGATGAAAAGCATAGACCAAGACAAACAATTGACACAACACAACAGAACTTCACAACTGAACTTCATAACTGACCCAAAAGAAGAAAAAGACTCAAGGTGACTGATTATTCATAGTGCCCCTAGTATTACTTATGCTTCTTTTAGAACTCAGTTTTACAAAACCCGAGTTTCGATTCTCTCTTCTTTTTTTTCTCAAGTTAGAGATTCTACTGATAAGTTCAAGTATTGAAAATGTCTCTGCTTGTTGATTCAAACTAGTTCTTCGTTACCCACCGCAAGTATGATATGCATAGCAGTCGGTGTAGCTCATGGATTGACATGAAGCTGACGACGTGAATTGGACAAGGTTATTGGGTCAAGATGGATGTGGTTGAGACCGAACTTTAGGATGAAATTGCCTACGTCTCCCAAGAATGGGAATCAGGCTAACGTAGTTCATGGGCTAAGGTTCACTTAGGTGTTGACACTATCCTTTTGCACTCTAACTCTTGCCAAAGTCGCCCCTTCGAGTTTTCAACCTTGCGAGCTCTAATTATTTGATTTCTCATTTTTTTTTCATGCTATAACTTTTGCCTAGGTCGTCCTTTCGGGTTTTCAGCCTAGCGAGCCTCTCAAGGATAGTGTTACAGAATTTGTAGGGAATTTTATCAATAGTCATCCTTGCCCTAATATTGGAACTGGCATCATCTTGATTTGAGCTTGGTTCTTCATTCCCTTATACATGTCTTATTCCTTTCTTTTGCCCCAATTTTTAAAGTTGGTTGTTCTTGCGATATGGTATCTCCTCGCATTGGCTTCCCTGAATTTAGACAAAAGTTTCCTTCCTTATGGTTGATTGGATTTCATTCCAATGAATACCCCTGGCTTGATGGTTGACTTCTTTCTTTTCTTTTCTTTTCTTTTTTTTTTCTTCTTTTTTCTTCTTTCTCTTTTTTCTTATTCCTTTTTTTTTCTTTTTCTTTCTCTTTTTGGTTTCTTTTATCCATTTCTCTTTGAAGTAATGAAAATACCAGGGAGAGAAATTCTATGATTGTGATGTCTGAAAGTTGTCTTGTGCTTGCCAAAATGATCGCCTAAAGGTGAAGATAATCCTCAGGACAATGTAGAATACCACGCACAATGCTAAATCTATCTTCCCAAGTTTTGCAAAAGAAACAACTTAACCTTCGTTGAAATCATGAAGGACTTTGCGATGACAATCCAGAATCCACTCAAACCATTTGGGGGATCCTTCTCAACACTCAAGCTTATTAATAGAATCTCAGTCAAAAAATAAATTCAAAGCTTTTTCTATTTTTTTAAAAAGGTCACATATATGCATTACTGTAGGCAGAATAAAATGATAAAAAACTTGACTTTCACTTTATTAAAACAACAACGAATACCTAAAGGTACACCTAAAGGTACACGGGAGCGATGCAAAGGAAAAGACTCAACTGACGCAATGCTGCAAGAAAAGACAAAAAATAAAATAAAATGAAAATAAAACTCTGAACTCGATACATAACTCAACTATTCATAAGACACGGCTTAAAACAAAATTAGTATCCTTGAGACAAAAGGGGTTTTCACTCTCCAAGTCTATCGGTAGAATTCATGAAAAACTTCAAGTAGCCCATGGGAGGGTCCAAACCTACCTTTAATTCAGCATTACTAACATCCACACCTGGTGTGATTGATTTCAAACTTCCAAATTGGGTCTCACAGATTGAGCCTCACAATTACCCTAGTTGTCCCCACACATCTCTTTGACCAAAACAACTTTTTTTTCCACACTATGCCCTTGGTGTTTTCGACAATTCCCCTAGCTAAGACTGAGGTTCATCATTCCAACCATCATTGTCGGTATCTGTTAAGGGAGCCCACTGCCTCATCAAGCTTGAACTCATCAAGAGCAAGTAAAATTTCCATCTTTCTAAAGATTTTGTTCCTTTTGCTCAGATTGGAATCAGAAGGGTCTGGAATGAACACAATGGGTTTGGGCTCATTGGCGAGTATGATGTGTTGGCTAGGGTAATGGTTGGTTGTCGGCAAGTCGTAGATGGGATTTATGTTATGGAGTGGCAATTTATTGCGGTTAGGGAGAGGGTTATTGACAACCTTGGGATTTTCAGGTAGGGTGATGACCTTATTGTCAATCAAGTCTTGAATTTCATGGCGAAGGTGAAAGAAATGGTCAGTATGATGACCGTACTGCTGGTGGAATGTGCAATATTGGGTAGGGTCATGTCTAGGTGGGAGAGGGTTAGGAAGAGGTCGAGGATTGAGAGGTTTGAGATACCCTTCCTCTATTAGTACCTTTAAGGTGCAGACTAGGCTCATATGGAGATGGGCGAAGGTTCATTTTTAGAAGTAGGAAGTACTAGTTTTAGAAACATTGGCAAATGGGTTGGCGGGTGTTGGCTGGGTATTCATGGGCTTGGGACTGGAATTAGAATGGGTGTTCCTAGTAAAGCATCCCATTTCATGGCTTACCCCCTAATTCAAAATGCTCCCAACTTGAGTGACAAAAGTGTCATCCATAGTATTTACAACAATTACAAGCACTTGCTGCTTGTTCAACCCTTTGACCTTCAAAGTCTCAATAGCCCACCGAAGATGTGCATAGGGATCAATACTTGCCCCAGCCTTATTCTTGCCACTTGCTTCATCTTGGCCAAGGGATTGGGTGGCTATACCGAAGCAAGGCCCATTTGTTGTTAATATGCCATCACTCAAGCTTGAGATAGCTTCGGGTTGGCCATTTCCAACTGCAACTCGCCCCAAGATTGCGAAGCTTTTTGATGTGAACTTTGTGGCATATGATGTGGTCGATGATGGAGCCAAAACCCCATAGTTCTCTGAAGATCTTCAATCATGCTCATCAGCTCAAAAGTAGTGGGTTCGGCCATTGGTGCCCGTAGTGTATTTGAATCGACTTGGTCTTGATGAATTGCTTGGGTTGGGGTTCTTTAGAGTAGGTTGGACTGGAATTGGGCTATTGTGGAGTTCAAGTTTTGGGGTTTGAGATGATTAGGGTTCGAGACGATTAGGGTTCTAGTGCATCCATCATACATAAGTACGTGCTTTCTAGAATGAACACCTTAGGCTTGAGTAAATGGGCTAGGGTGATGTATATGGTGGGGTTGAAGGTAGGTGGGAGTGTATGGATAAGGTTCAGATTTTGATGATGAGGAGGTACACGGTCATGTACGAGGAGTGGCTTGGTGGTAATATTAGGCTCTTGAGGTGGAGCTATCGTCTGGTTGTCGATGAGATTCTGAACCTCATGACAAAGGTGGTAGCAACGATCGGTGTCATGACCACGCTGCTGATAGTACACACAGTATTTGGTGGGGTTATGTCTAGTAGGGAGTGGGTCAAAAAGAAGTCGAGGATCAAGGGGTTTGAGATGCCCTCTTTCCATCAGGACTTCTAGTGTGCGAGTTAGGCTCATATGGAGGCGGTTAAAAGTTCTGCCTTGAGCTCGGGTTGGGCCGGCTGTTTGTGGATTGGTATTGGCAAGGGGGTCGGCAACTTTGGGATCGGTGGCAACGGTATTCATTTCAATGGGTTTAGGAATAATGCTTCCGCTAGCACTGGTACTCCTGGAAAACACCCTCCTTGTTGGTTCGCTTGTTCTAGGAATAATCTCTTTGTTAAATGCGCTCTCAATTTGAACCCCCAATTCATGCAAATCTTTAAAGGTGAATAGTGGGACAACTATCATCTTTTGCAACATATCGAGCTCAAGATTCTACACTACTATCCAAACTTGCTTTTTCTCCAGGGGCTTGTTGGTCATTTGTGCGGCCTTCGCCCTCAATCTCACAACAAAGTCTATGAAGGGTTCTTTGGGATTTTGAGAAGTTGCCTCTAGCTCACTAATTGTCACCTCTATTTGAGTGTTGTAGGACTACTGATCAACAATTCCCATAGCTAATTCTCTCAAATTCTACTTGGTCTAGTCCTCTAGTTTGGTGTACCAGGTGGCTTCCGCTTCCGATAGAGTCCTTCTGAACAATGACAGTTTCTGAGCTCATGTCAAGTCCATTGGTTTCAAGACATATGAGAAGATCAGATGTGGACAATCGAATCCCCACTTTTGTCGAATCTGTCAATATGCGGCATCTTAAAGTTCCCTGGTAACCTTACAAAAGCTTTAGTGTACCCATCCTCGATGTCCGAGATTAAGTTAAAGCCTTGAGACTTTTTATGCATTCTTTCAAGTTGGGAGACTTTTATCATGGCGGGATCAAAATCATGGAGAGTTCTCCCGTAGGGCTATGCCCCAGAGGCTTGAGAGCTTGAGATTGAGTTAATACCTCTTGGGGATCTGTGATTGGAGATTTTCAGCTAGTGGAGGTGGATCAAGGTTCGGCGGGGTAGCCAGGACTGGATGTGTGGTAGATGCCCGAGATGGGCGTTGCATTTTAGCAATGGTCTCATCCTACACGACAATTCTTTGGTTTAGTGTATCCATTGTTTTTTGAAAGGCCATTATCATGGCCACAACCTCTTCTGAACTCTATGCCATCATGGGTCAGCTGAGTTGGCAATTGGGGAAATGGATCGGTGTAACCTGAGAGCAAACTAACAAGGATTTTGACTCGGTTACACTTTGATGTACCTAAACTGGATTAGTCTAGACAGGTTTGACTAGATTGGGCTTTTTTAGAATGGGTCTTTTGGCATTGGATGGATCTTTTCTAAGCTGACCTTTAGGGATCACATGGACTGGACTTTTGCTGAGTGGGTTTTTCTGGGATTGGATGGACTGTGATGGGTTAAGGCTTTCTGGGTCAGATTGGGTTGGGCCTTTGCTGAGTTGGATATTGCTTCTTTTTTGGCTCAGACAAACCTAGCATTAAAAGCAAATGCCCTATCAAATCAGGGTACCGAGTATGCTGGTCAAAAGAAAGCAAGATACAATTTTTGTCCTTATTTCTGATCTTGTTGAAAATTCGCCCATTCAGATACAATCCCCAGATCCTGATTTTTTGATTTCCACCATATCAAACAAAAACCCTTGGGTTTTGACTCAAATCTGATTCTGATATGACCCTCAGGGTTGAAAGGAATCCCTACAAGATTAAGACTCTCTAAGGATTGCATCACACATTGCCAAAGATTTCATATTTTGCACAAAAGGCATTCAAAACACCACTATGAGGGGATAGGGTTTCCCTGTCCTAGCTTTAGGAGTGATCTACAGCGTTACTATTCAAACAAGTGATATCACAACATCCTGCATATGGGCGAGTACCCTGTCCTATGTTGGAACAATCACTAGAGCTTTATTATATGCACTAGGCCAGTTGGTCAAAAGGGTTCCTCAACAAGGTTACCTAATATACCTCTCACACTTAACATCGAAAAGTGAAAGGAGAATCAAGCGATATGGTGGTAACCCAGATCTGAGGGTAACATGACATTGCCTATGTCCGACCAACCTTTTGGCAAGCTTCTGACAAGTCATCCAGGATATCAGATGGTAAACATAGTGACTAATGAGCACCATGCAAATGCAATGCAAAAAACATATATATGTAAATAAAATTCACATCATGAAATCCAAGTCAAGTTCTCTAAAATCCTCAGCAGAGTCGCCAAAAACTGTAGTTGGTTTTTCGCCCTCCTTGGAGGGGTTTAGTCTTCCCAGGTACGATAGCCCTACAATTCGGACTCTTGTGGTTTTGAATCTGATTTTACAAGTGCAATGTGAAACATAAAAACAAATGAGAGTCCAAATCTGACAAATCTTAGAAAATCTATTAATCATCAGAGATGCCAAAAATAGACTGCATTTCCAGATTTCAGAGTCGCCACCTAAATATTTTTAGGAAATTTAGGAAACCTGTGACTTGTGCCAAAGGCCACTTGTCCGTCGTATCCAAAGTTGTCTCGGTTCGGGAACTTAGGTATGAGTGGGGAAGGTCATGAATAGAGCACCCCCTCACCCGATCAAAGGTCGGCCTCTACTAACCATGATGTGAATTTTATCAACATTACATGCTCTTGTTCTGATTATTAATATGCTAACTTACTATGTGAGGCACACAAGCATAGACTATTTCGCTTGCTTTGGAAATGACTTGATTTTATGTGATTTTTAAAAGAGCTTTGAGTGCACACAACTCAAAAGGAAAGAAATTAGTTCATACATACATTTGATCAAAATCATCCCCAATGCAAGTAAAATAACCTTCATCCATAGGCATTCAAGCAGTTTATTTTGATTAAGCATGTAGCCTCATGGTAAGATGCTAAGTATGGCAACAATTTACGCACATGAATATGCTAAAGCCAAAAGCGCTTACCTAGTACTCCAAGGTAAGCCAAGAAAAAGTTAGTTTAAAATAATACATGGCCCTAACTATGTACATGACTAATCCAACAAATACAAAAATGTAACTATCGGATTTGGCTTTTGAACATGGCATATGAATCAATTCAAGGCATGCGGTAGCGCACGTATTCAAGTAAGAAATAATTGATGATATCAAGGATGATTAGCTGAACCCTAATGTATGCAAAGATGGATGCAAATCATGGAAATGATAGAGAAAACATGATGCTATACAATTAATGGTAAGCGATTACATAAAAAGGAGAAAGAAATGGAGGTTGGAAGACATATAAATGTTACAAGTTTGCCCTCGCACAAGAGGGTCCGAATGGCCTATTTAGCTAATTATTTAGCTAATTATTACAAACACTAATGAATAAACTAATTAATTAATTATTACAAATTCAAATGAAAACAGCTAATTAATTACAGATACGGATATCTATGCCACTAATCTAAAGAGATTAAACGAAAGGTGGGGAGTTGCATGTGTGTAGGCAAGAACATCCTCCGAAAAGCCCCACTGCTCATTGCTAGAAGCTGCTCTACTCACAGTCTGAAAATGACTTTGTTTTGGGCCTCAAGATCTGCTTTGTTTATCTAGAAAACTACCATAGCAGTACAAAAAGGGATGGCTAGCCGGCCTTGAGAAGTGGTCGACTGTACAAAGTGATGGCCGACTAGCCACTATTGTTGGGAAAACACCTGCTGCGACATAACTAAAATAGAGCAAAACAGGGGGTTTTCGGAGGATGTTCATTATTTCTTCTGTCTCCTATTATGAAAAATTCTCAATAAGAGAGTAGGTTTGCTTCACAAATCATCAAACATCCCAAGGGTATTTAAATGATGATTAATGAAGCAACTGGATGGAAATTAATGGATTCAAAGCTAACTAAAACTAATTATGAAAGATACAATCAAAGATATGGCCAAAACTCACTGAATCTTATGGAAAGCAAGAGTAAATGAATACTCAAGCTTAGAGAGAATAGATTTAAAAGGAGTCATTCTTGGAGGCAAAGGTCATACACAAGAGGTTCCATCATTAAGAAAACCAAAGAGACTCCTCTTCCTACTCATGGAAGATGGATTGAAACCTCCATTTCCATGCTTCAAAGGAACTAAAAGAGAGTCTCTAATGGTCTTGATGAAAGAGCTCTCATGTAGCTTTGAAGCAAAAGCAAAACTAAACTAAGTAAAAGCAAGAAATAAAAGCGATGGAGAGATGATTGCAAGCTCATCTTCCTACTCATGGAACATGGATGAAACATCCATTTTCATGTTGCAAAGAAGGAACTAGAAGAGAGCTTTGCAATATCTTCCCAGAAGAGAGATATGAGACAAGAATCAAACTATCTATATAAGCTTTAAACACATACATGTAGTTCATATTTAATCAAAATCTACCTAAAATAGTTCTGAAAATGAAGGAAAAGAAATAAAAACAAGAAGAACAACAAGAAAGAAACATTAGAGAACAAGTCAATGGAAAGGTGGCTAACCCTTCCACCTTCAACAAGGTATAAATCACATGTTTAAGCCTAAAAACACTATGAAAATCAATAATGAAATGAAGAACAAGAAGCTTAAAAGAAAAAGAAATAGAAAGAGTTGAAGAATCAATCTCTAGAGAAGAAGAAAAGTTTCTTGGTTCACAAACTACAAGCTAAACATTCTCAAGTATCTGAAATAGTGTTCAAAATCTCGGCAAAAAGCTTCAAAGTCAAGCTTTAGTGGTGTATATCTAGTGTATCTATATCAAGAGGGTAGGAAAGTTTTGGATATCTTTGAAAAAGGCTTGCTCACTAAGTTTCTCAATCCCAAATACTGAGGACATGTGCTATATTTATAGAATTTCAACATTTCACGTCAGAAATATCTGAAAAAGAACAGCTAGCTTGGAGCTCGTGCATGGGAGCTATTATAGCTGCAACACATTTGTTCTCGACAAACATGGCCGGCCGACTAACATAATGTGGCATGCCAGTCATTTTTGTTTTTGTTGCTTTTTTAATGGACAGGCTAGAAAAATAGGGTTTGGTCCAAATGGGGTGCAAGGTTTGGGTTTGAAGCTCAAAACTGAATCATTTTATTGAAGATTTGAACAATTACACAGCGTAACATTTCATCATTGAGTGTTCGGATTAAAGCGCCCAAGTCTTAAGGGCAATCTAAAATGAGGTGTCTACACTACCATTCCCAACCCCTATAAGTGAAAGAATGATCAAGCGGGCCAGATTCGAGGTTTGTATTCCCACCATGACAGAGCCTATGTCTGGTAGGTTGTCTAAGATATTAGGTGGCAAATACAGTGATTTAAGTGTACCATACATGCAAATGCAATGAACATATACAGAAAATAAAATCTTATATCATGAAGTTTAAGTCAAATTCTCTTAGTTTTCCTAGCAAAGTTTAAGGGACTTAAGTGCTTTACATGTGTTCAGTGATGCTAGTTCATGTCGCTAGGTGATGTATTCTTGATGGCGTCATCTCGGCGGCAAGAATGTTGAGTTAAATGTGTTCTAATATCTTTAGTATAACTACGTTGATTCAGCGGCATCATTTATACTCAACAAAGAGTATGTGTGCTTGTTCGGTGAGAGCATAATGGTGTTCGTCCCTTCCATTGGTCTTTGTTCTTGATCGGCAGTGCCGTTGCTAAATGGCTTAATAGCCCATTTGATTATTTTGCTCAGTAGATCTTGCTTTGGCTCGAAGGTGATGACTTGCCCAATCAATGTTAATTTGCTGCAATGTTAGTTCTTCGGATACTCCAAAACAAATATTTTGGCTGAGATAGGTGGGTGGTCGACAATTCTTCTTTGTCTTTGGTTTGCCAAGGCACTTGATCGACAACTTCTCTTGGTGCTTTCGTTTCCCAAAGCACTTGGTCGGCAACTCTACTTAGCTCTTTGGTTTACCAAAGCTGCTTGGTTGGCAAGTCGGCAACCTCTTTGGCTTGCCGAAACACTTTTTTCGGCAACTCCTTGGTTTTGCCTTGCCCAAACTTTATTGGTCAGCAATTTTGGCAACTTCTTTGGCTTGTCGAAACATTTCTTTGGTAACTCGTTTTGGTTTTTCGTCTTGCCAAAACCTCTTCTAGACAGAGAGTGTCAAGTCTTTGTTGTAGATTTGCAAACTTGGTCTTGTTTCTCCAACTTTTAGTAAGCAAGATACATATTCAACAAAGGTTTGACAAAATTTATGTGTATAAATACATATATATACATATATATATATATATATCAAAATTTAACTTTAGCAAAAACAACATAATCAAAAAGAAAAAAGACAAAGACCTAGTAGTAGGTCTACTTTTTCTAGAGAGAGATTGTTAAAATTTGATCTTGTATAAAGCCAGATCACTAACCTTGGTGCGTAGACCATATTTACTTATGGTAACATGTAACATTGGTCCGAGCACCTTGAGTGTGGTGTTTGTTCTTCTCTTCATTGAATTCTTTAGCTCTTTTTTATAAATGGCGCCTGTAACGCCCTCAAAATTAAACCCATAATATATATAACAATGACATGCATTTATAAAAGAAAACAAAACATTATTCCATTCATCAGAGTATTATTAACAAAAGACATTACATGTAACATTGAAAACAAATGCCCTACTGGCTTACATCTTTCCAAGCCAACACTTGGACACAAAATATGAGTACTAACTCAACTACAAATTAAGCCCTCGGCTTGAGTTTACATGTAATATCCAAAAGAAAACAACTAACTAAAAACAAGTCTTCAAATTCAAATCCTTCCAAGCTAAGTCCTTGGAGGTAGCATATCACCTGGACCTGAAAATGATGTTCCCGTATAGGGTGAGCCACAGCCCAGTACAAATATACTAAACCAAATATAAGCATTGAATAAAGCAATAGCATTTAATAGATGGTTAACATGAACTACCAATTTCATTATCATATAGTTTCATGACACTAATGTCCATGACACGTTTCACTTTTCATTTATACCAATATGGCTCAGAACCTGGCCAAACTATAACAGTGAGACTACATCTCACATAAACATTACTTCCAATATCAACAAATTAAATGAGACTAAGGCTCATACCAAAACACTTGCATACTTCCTGATTGATACACATTTTAGTGCTATATCAATAACATGTAAAAACACTTCCATAAATCAATAAGCACACATATTAGTGGTACTAATGGAGTCCATCCCCTTTCTCCTCCTAAACTGGTTTGAGAGTCCATCCCCTATCTTCCCTCAAACCATGGAGTACGTCCCCTATCTCCTCCCAAATCAAATGCATATACAATGTATCAAACACTTGCAATATACAATATTCAATCAATACACGTATATTCTGTATTAATTCAACTGTCATGTTCAATGACTTAATTCAATCTGATTAGTTTAGTTTCAGTTTTCCCTAATCCACATGTAATGTCTACAACAATCATGACTATCCTCCACCGATAGCCTAAAACAGTTATTTCTAAACAGGAAATAAATGTATCAACAAATGTAAATTTAACATTTTCATATGCGACTAATCAAACTAACCAACTACACCATTAAATCACTAAATTCCCCGATTCCATGAATTAAACTCAATTCCACATTTTTCTCTAAATTAATTATACAAATTAATTTATTTCAACCACTAGGGTTTTTCCCAAAATTACCAGACAAACTCCAACATATTAAAATACCAAAACTTAGGACAAAACCTATAATATGGAATAGGAAATCCCTATCTCGAAGTGAAGAACACGAATGGAGAAGATGATCAAAATGCAAAGTGCTCCAAACCGTCAAACGTTCAGATTAAAACGAAGCCCTCAACCCCCTCTATCTTTTTAATAAAGAGCCTAGGGTAGAAACACCCTAAAAGTAGATGAAACCTAAGAGAGAAGGTGAGTGGAGGGAGAGAGAAAACGACCCTAGGGTTCTAAAATCAAAAGGAGGATGAAAAAGTGTTTTAAAAACCGCTGCTGCCTATTTAAATAAAACAGGCTCGCTCGAGCGAAGAAGTGGTCGCTCGAGCGACCAGACACAAAGAATACTCGCTCGAGCGAAGGAAAGCTCGCTCGAGCCAACAATACGATGATTTAGGTCTGCAACCCAGAAGCACGCTCGAGCGACATAATGCTCGCTCGAGCGAAGGACTCAAAACTTGCTCGAGCGAAGGAAAGCTCGCTCGAGCCAACAAATACAGCTCTTAGGTCTATACTAGACGCAATTGCTTGCTCGAGCGACCAACTCCTCGCTCGAGCGAAGGTCCAAAATTCTGGACAGCAACACTTGGTTTCCAAACCCAACCAACCTGTAACAAACCTGCCCAACACATCCTATAACTCAAAAAGAGAAGATAAAGGACGACAACAACAATTATACAATGATAGGATCCATAGAACCTAAGTCCGGATACAACAACCAAATGGGAAAAGACCGGGGTCGCTATAGCGCCAATTTTGAGACCTTAAAAATTCTCTTACATAGATTGTCGAAGAGATCCAACGAAGATATGAACTTGGCCTCATGGACCTACAAAAATAAACATGGTTGATGCCACCCAACTGGGGTTGTTAGCCGGGGACACTCCGATGATAAAGTTAGAATCTTCAAGCAAAGAGAATAGATGAAGAACTTCAAAAGTGTTTGTGTGTCTATTGTAGAGATGAGGCATACCTCTTTTCTATGGGATGCCTTCCTTTTATAGAGGTGGCTTGATGGGCTTCTTGACTTGGGCTGGGCCCATTGTTAGGACTTGTTTGGATTCACCCCAATAAGTTGCGATGTTTTGGTGTTTTTTGGGCTACCACAACTATATAAAGGGAAGTGACATCATTTGGAAGGTACAAGACACAAAACAACAACAAGAAATGTAATCAAGTGCTCAAGTGTGAGTGATTCCAAAGTGAGGTATCCTAGAGAATCTCCTTGTATATGTAAGTATATCTTTGTATCTAAATAAATATTAACTTTAATATGGTTGTTGTGTTCCAACTCAACAACTTTAATGGTGGTGCTCCAGCAAATGGGATTATGTTAGAATTTTCAATCTACATGCTTGTGCTGGGTTCGTATTAATTGTAGCGAAGGCATTGATTGTGAGGGAGAGAAAGTGCAAGAGAAAGAAGATGATTTGGTGGCTTTGGGAACTAATGACGTGGCATGTTATAATTGGTTGTCCGTTAATGATTGTTTTTACGGAACAACCGTGAGCAAGATAATCTCATACCCTAATGTAAATATACTAATAAGAACAATGCATATTAAATTCTAAAATAAAATAATTTTTTTTTTTTCATACACCCAAATTACTTATACATATTCAATTGAGAAGGTTTTAGAGTTCATGGAAGAACTGGGTTTTGAGGCTAAGAAGTTTATATATGAAGAACAGGTAAGTTCCTTTTCCTTTGGCTAGAATTTAATCAATGCCTTGTTTAATCTGCAAAACTTTACACCATATAAGATCTGTTGTTGTTAGAGCTTCTTCACCAACCCACCACAATCTCTATTTCATTCGAATCTACCCATTTTCATCATCATCATCATCATCATCATCATTATCACTCGAAACCACTCCAAGTCAACACTCATTCGCAGTGACTTACTTCATAAATTTGTGTGAGCTTTCTCTAGGAAAGACTTTCTTAGCATCAAGGAAGAGTGAAATTCTAAACTTTTCCATAGTATGCAATGTAACAGAAAATAAAGATTTAAATAAATTATGAGAAGCCAAGGCATTTGATCACCTCACCACAACAAACAATTGCTAGATGTAGAGCATTTTATTAAAGAAAAAACAAAGATAGAAACATGTTTACTATGTTAAGGTCTCGTATGTATAGAAAATGAATCAAAAAATAAAAAGGTGAACAGACGGGAAACAATCTTTACAATAAACCCTAAATCCTAAACTTTAAACCTACAAAAATTTGATTCAATCCAAAGAGGAAATGGTATCCGCTGTTAAATGCTATGTGAGACTTGTTTTGGTTGATCTTCAAGCTTGTGTGATACCTAATGTTCAAACTATGCGAGAATTCGGTGTGCCAATTGTGAACAAAGGGAATATGTGTAATGAAATCTATTTAAGGGTTTTTGAAAAAGTTTTTCAAAGTAGTGTAATTTGGGGGTTTTTGATTTGTTTATTATTTGAGTGTACCACAAATTATGATTTTATCTTGAAGGGCAATTTGCGAAAATAAAATAAAATAAAATAAAATAAAGTGTATTAAAAGTAAACTATAATTCTAAGTAATTTAATAGAGAATATTAAAAAATTGAACGTACTGATTTTTTTAATGCAAATAGAATCCCCTCTATATTGACAGTCATATGGCTAAAATATTGCCTCCAATGGTCCCAAAATGGACACTACTTTGTGGCCCAAATGTTACTTCTAAAGGTAGTTTATTAGCAAATTTATCTTCTTCTTCTTCTTCTTCTTCTTTTTTTTTTTTTTTTTTTTTTTTTTTTTTTTTTTTTTTGGGTTACATCGGAAATGATTAGCAAATTTGTCTTGACATTTGAAATCTAGTCTCTTTTAACGCCACTCCAAAATTAAATTGATTAATAAATTGGTGAAAATCAAATTAAATCCTTAACTATGATCGATTTATTCTAACTAAGAATTCTTTTTTTTGTTTGTCAATAGATAAGAAAGTAATTATAATTATGAAAAATATTTATATTATCAAACAAACTAGTTCACAATAACTAGAAAGTTAAATAAAGCCTAACACAATCAATTTACAAGTCCACCAAGCCCAAAGCCCAATACATACAACCCCAATAATGGAGGAGAAATAGATTGTCACCACAAAATATATCATACTCCTCTCTATAAAAGTTGAACCCAAAATCTCACACTACAAAAGGGTGTTACACATTCACTAGGCCACAAAGGGTGTTAAGAGCTAATTACCGACTTGAATATCACTACAACAAATTACACTTTTGGCAAATAAATTTACTGACTAAAATAATTTAGTTGCCAAAAGTTCTACAATAGGCAACTAAAAAAACGATTGGTTGGCATTAGTTTAGATTTTAGGGTACTAAATATTTTTTAGTCATGTTATAATATTTTTTACCGACTAAAAAAAAAAAAATAGTCACCAAAAGTGCCACAATAGGTGACAAAAAAAGCTATTGGTCGACATTAGTGATTTAGGCTATTGTTTTAGTTGTGGTATATTATTTTTTGCCAACTAAAAAAAATTAGTCACCAAATAATTTCACTTTTAATCTTTGGGACAAAAAATTTGGTCACTGAATATGTATTTTGGTGATAAAAACGGTTAGTCGGCAATGGTGTCAAAATTTTCAGATTAATGCCCAATTTTTTCCCGACTAAAATATTGACTAGGCCTCGTTTGGGGACTTAAGATTTTAGCCAAAAAATCACTATAAGTTATTATATCACCCTCTCTACTTTTCTGCATGTATTTTCATAAAAAACTAAAAAACTAATCAAAATAGTGAATTCCCAAAAAACTAGCAAATTAGTTTTTGAAACCAGCAAATTATTTTCATAATTAAACTAATTATGTTTTATTTTTTTATTTTTATAGTCTCTCTACTACACCCAAAAAACCAGCAAATTAGTTCTTAAACTCCTGGCCCAAAAGGCCCAAATTATGGACTTGAAACTACAGCAAAAGAATTGGGTTTACAGTCGCACATCATTACATCGCCACCACCGCTCACCTAGCCTCAACATTGAGGTTTTTCGTTCTCAATGTCCCATTTCCTCTCTCTCTTTGTTTCTGTGTCTCCTTTTTACTATTTCCCCATTTCATTCTGGCTCTGGGGGGGTTTTTTTTTTAATTTATTTATTTATGCTGTAGGGTTTTGATTTATGTGAAATGTGTAAATGAGTAAATGGGTTTTAATTTATGTGAAATGAGTAAATGGGTTTCATCAATGAACCAATGATTGAAAGAACATGTAATTTATTTATTTATTTTTTTGGTTTGTTTATTACAAAAAATGGCATGACTCTACTAGAAGTAAGCATCTAGAAAATTGAAATACCTTGCTGGGTTGGTTTGGATGACAGATAGAAGTGTTTCAGCTCCCACTGTGTATTGTTCAACTTTGGGTTCGGGTTGGCTTGGCTGCTGGCTCATACAACTCGGATAGATGGGTTGGGCTGGCTGCTTTTGTTCTGTTTTTAGGCCTATGTTGGGGTTTTTGGTTGTCAGCTATTGTTGGGGTTTTTGGCTGTCTATTATTGCCAGAGTGTATTGTACACCTTTGAATTGGAATCTCTCCAATTCCTCTTTCTTTGTTTTGGGCAAATAACTTTTGAAATGCAATGGGATACAATACAACAATGTTTTCAACAACTTACCTAACATTTACTGACACTGTAAGTCTTATAAAAAAAAATGTTACCAAATAGGCTACTACTTGTGTAATGCTCCTTTAGCATAATAAGTTGACAATTATAAATTAAAAGAAATAAGAGAAAATTACGCCATTGGTCATTGTAATTTTTTCTTTATGCTGATTTGGTCTCTGTAATTTTGATTAATTTAAATTCTATCTTGCTTTTTTTAATTGTGTTAATTTGGTGGGGAAAGGGTTTATGTATGTTGTTTAATCGTGCTTCTATTTGGTGGTATTCATCATGTTTCTATACATCAATAAAATCTCTTCTTTGCTCATCCAAAAATAAATAAAAAAATTACTAATTGCATTGGTTTGTAGAAGACTAAAACGTGAGTCGCGTTTTAGTATTTTATGTATGTTGTTTAATTTTGAGTTGTTTCTATATGTTTATGCACGTATTTATGCCATTTCTGGAAGGACTTATGCAAAGCTTTCAATTGCAAACCCAAGTTTAAAACTAGTGTGTAGTGGATAGTGAGTAGTATGACTTTCGTGTCCTATGATGTTAGTATTTCCAAATATTTAGTTTTTTCTGAAGGTTCTTGAAATTGTCCTTAATGCAATGAATCAAAATTGTTCTACATATGACTCTTTTCAATAAAAAATGCTGAAAATTTAACTTATCCATGAAGAGCCCTTGTATGCTTCCTTGTAGCTGCTTGATAAATAGCATGCTTTCTTGGATTTTCCCTTCTAGTTGATTAAGGAGTGTTGATCTCTAAGAGCAAAGTTTCCATGGTTTAGAGACAAATAGATCAGCGATTTGTCTTGATTTCTGAAGGATAGGTCACAGGATTTGTTAGATACGGTGAAATAGAAGTTCATAAACAGAAGGTTTTGTAGGTGTGAAATTAAAGGCCATAAGGTAAGGAAGGGGCTAGGGTTAATTTGGCTTGATCAGGTAGAGTTTTATGGAAATCAGGATTGTTTTGAGGCTGTGAACCGTAATTTAAGAGCAAAAAATTTGTTGAAGAGAAAAGAATAAGAACAATCTAAACATATCAGTTTTGAAAAAAAAAAAATACTAATAATAAATTACCCCTAAGGTAAAGTTGCATAAAAAGGGCACACAAAGCTCAAAAGCTTCACACAATTTTCAAACTTGGACTCCACTATATTTAGTTTTTTCAATTTGTATTGTGCAATATTATCACTAGACATATTTATTTACATGTCAATATATTCGAATTTATGGTTGTGCATGATACCAGAAAAAAAGAAAAAAGAAAAGAAAAAAAGCATGTAGCCATTTAAAGAGGTTTTTTATTTTATTTTAATTATTGAATATTTTAAAGAAGATTGAGTTTAGAAGATGATTGTAAAAGAGAGAAGAGGACAAATGAAGCATGTAGTACAGCGAAATCTTGCATACTTTTCTTTTTCATTATACTTGATTTGTACTTTGTTTTGATAAAAAAAAAGTTAATAATTTACAAAATATCTAATACTAAAGACATATATCTCATGTCTCAACAAGGATTCCTATCCCATATTGTGTAATAGAAATGAGTAGCTTATAACAAAAATGTAATAGACATAAGAGAACAAGTGAAGCATCTACTGAAGAGAAATGTTGCATACTTGGTTCCCACCTCTTCCTTTTTTATTGTACTCGTTTTGATTATTAAGAGTTAACAATTTGACAAGGCATCTAATACTAAATAGGCATATCTTATGATTCAAAGGTGATTCTTGTCCCATATTGTATGATCGTAATGAGTTACTCTAACTCTGATTGTGATATAGGAAGGGATTCTCTTTCGTGATATAGAAAGGTGATTTTTGTCTCATATATGTAGTTAACTTATTACATTAAATTCAGTCATAAAATATAATTTTGATTTAAGAAATAAAATTAACTTGATTTCAGTTTAAAGCCAAAAGAAAAACTATTATTGACTTGATTCTTGTCTAAACTTGTTTTTGATTCCATTCAGACTTATTGCGTAAGTAACCCATTACATTGCTATAATCACATAATCTAATAATTATCGACTTTCAAATTCAATTGATTTCTGATTCCATTCCAACTTATTGCATAGATAAATAGGCAACTAATTCCATTGTTGCAGTCATATTTTTTATTGGACCTAAATGTTCATTCAAATAAAATGTTTGGTCATGCATCCATTAAAATCAAACCCACAATTATAATGAATCATCAACCTATTAAAAATAAAATAGAAATAAATTTTCAAACAGATGGGTTATATAACTGTGGGGATATAGTTTGGAAATACTCTTCAGATCTTGGGAGATGCTAGCGATCCTCAGCTAGTCACCTGAAAAGATACAAACACTCCGGTCAGGGGTACTGGAATTAGCACTCCGACGGACAAGTTAGTTCGGACACTCAGGATAGCTTGTTTACTAAGTTAAGTGAAGTGATTCTCACATACCTTTCTAAATCTGTGGTTCTTTTATTTATACTTGCTTTCTGGGCCTTGGGGCCTGAGCCTACTTTTATCCCATTCCCCTTTATTCATTCGGAGCTACTGACCTCCGTCTATTCGGTTTTCCTAACGTATTCGGTGTTCTAGTCACGCAATATGAAGCCGAATAGTATCTGATTTATGGGGTACGCATCTTCCGACTCTTCTACTTATTCGGCTCCCACAATTGCCCCCCAAGCACTTCACCGACGACAGTTGGTTGGAGTGCTTGGTTTTGAATTTCGAAAAGTCAGAGCCAAAATTCAGCAGTTGGCCTTATCCTCATGCGGATATCTAAGCGCACCCCTTTCAGTTGTCCTATCGACTTCCCGCCCTCTCGTACGTGTCTATTTATTGCGATTTAAAATTTTGACGTCCTTTCAAGTATGTATTTTATGACGCTCATCGCCGGATTGCCTTTTGAATCATCCTTGCAACTCTATTTTCCGATATCCTCTTCGTCCTTTGTAAGTTCTCTCCTCCCTTGCTTCGAAAACTCTTTCTGGTTTATTCTCATAAACTGTAGGGTATGGTGAAACATTTAAAAGACCTCCTCTCGTCAGATCAAATTGCTGGCTTTAAACGCCATTTCTCCATTCATGATGATGTCCGTCTGTCACTTGTGGCAGACGGCACTCTTGATATGGTGAAGGAGGACAAAATCACGATTGTCTTTCCTCTTTTGTCAATTGCAGAGGGTGGAGTCCGTTTCCGCCTTCAACCATTTCTTAGGGCTGTGCTTCGCTATTGGGGTTTAATCCTTTCCCAACCTAATGTGAATTTCTTTAGAATCATAATGTGGGTTATAGCGCTCAACCGTCGCCTAAGAATTAACCTTGGCATTCCAGCCATCCGGCATTGTTATGCCTTGGCTAAGTCTTCTGGTCGGCACGGGCGTTTCTTCCTTAGGGCCAAGGATATCGACCATCAGCTGATTACTATGCTTTCCAGTTCTGGAAAACGAGTTGATGATGTTATGGTCGTTGTCCAGGGTAACTGGGAATTTGGCGAAGGGGAGGATCATGTCGACCCTATTCGTAGACGGAGGGGCGAGCCAAGTGGCCGATTGCCTTCTCGCTTTTATTATTTGTTCGTTTTTGTTGTAAAGCCTCTTCTTTGAAATGTTACGGCTTGGCTTGTGTAGGGAGCAATTTGAAGAAAGTTCTGTCTTCAATTGACGACGCCGTTCTTTCGGATATCGAAGTCGCACTCAAATATTTTGGCTGTCGAAGTCTTCAGAAACAAGGGAGGGCAGCCCACATTCTGCTTCGTTACGAGCCGACATATACGACCTTCTCGGCGGCGGAAAATATCCCAGTTCCAGAGGGTGAAGATTCTCTTATTGATCTTATTTTGTCCGACTTCAAAAACTTGAGGCAGGTTGGTTTTGAAGGGTCCGATTCGGAGCGGGATATAGCTAATGTTACCGAATCAGATCAGTTCGAAACCGAGTCTGACGAGGTATTGAATTCGGCCGATCCCCCATCCACTTCGGGCCAAGGGGATCTTTCACTTGACGGCGTTTTTCACGGCTTAGAGGATCTTCCCGCCGCAGACCCCAAAGACATGGCTGGGTTAAGCCTGACAAAACTTGCCAGGAAGGCGAATGCGGAAAGATTGGCCGTGCGGTGAAAAGCGGAGGCCCTTCCATCTGAAGTACCATCCGCCACCGAATCTCAATTCTCCCTGCCTGTTAGCGAATCAGAGTCCTTGCGCGTTATTGAGCTAGAGATGGCCGAAAATCGGAATGCTGAATCTACTTTGATCGTGCAAGCCGGCCAAGAAGTTGAGGCAGAGAAACGCCCTGCCGAGTTTGAGGCCGGCTCAGAAGAACATGGCGGCAAACGTCCTCGATTAGAGGGATCAGACGTGATCGTTCCTTTTGTCATTCAGCCGATGATAAAAAAACATGCCTGTTTCTGCTGATGCTTCGGCGCTTAAAGATCCAGAAGTCGCATTCAGCTTGGCTACATCTTTGTCATTACCGTCTGACAAGGAGGCTTTCCGGGTGGAAACGGATCTGAATGCGACAGCAATAGCCACCCAATCGGCACTTTTGGTACATATTCGAACTTAGCTTCACTTAATCCAAATACTTTTGAAGTTATGGTTTTAAATTCTTGTTTTGCAGACCGTCGGATGGATAGCCGATATAGGCCGTCGCCATCGTGACACCGTCAAACAGATTGGTCATTTACTCGAGGAAGTTGAAGGCTAGAGGAGAAGGGGCGAGGTCGAAGCTTTGAGGGCAAACAAGGAAGCCTCAAGGGCTGACGCCGAGATGGAGAGGGCTCGTAGCGCGGATCAATTGAGATTGGATGCCAAGAAGAAGGCAGACGCGAGCAAAGATGCGCTCAAATTGGCCCAGAAGGCGATCTCCAAACTGAAGGCTGAGTTAGCTGAAATGATGGCGGCGAAGGAAGCAGCCGACTCGGAGTCTTCCCAAGTATTCGAGGCCGGGAAAAATGCTGGACTCGCCGAGTACATGGACCAAGTCCCCAAGTTTGAAAATCGGGGATTCAAACATGGCTGGCACAAAGCCCTTGCTGCTGTTAACGCTTTATTGATTATGCCAATACCATATGAGCAAGTGGATGTTGAGCCATTGGAGTCTGATTCCGATGGCTGATCCGGCCGACTAACAGTTTTTTGGATGTCGAATGTATTTTTACAGTTTTTAATTTAGTATTTTTCATCTGTTGCTATAGTCACAGTTTTTCGCTAGGCATTTTTATGCGGGCATGTGGCTTTTTGTTTAGTAACTTGAGTATATAAAATTTCATGAGTTGTGCTCAACTGGCTAAGGAAAATGTTGTTGATGAATGATATTGCTTTCGGTTATGGTTAGATCGGCTGCTTAGCTTAGGTATTTGGCCGATCAGATTAATAAATCTGCCCTTGCCTTAGCTAGGGCGCGAGCTTGGGAAGCTGAATGGGCCTAACTCGTGGGCTGGCTGAGGCACAGATTGATCGGCGCTTGCGCTTGAAAACATGGCCGACTAGATTAGTAAATTTGCCCTTGCCTTAGCTAGGGCATGAGCTTGGGAAGGCGAATGGGCCTAACTCATGGGCTGGCGGAGGCACAGATTGATCGGCGCTTGCGCTTGAAAACATGGCCGACCAGATTAGTAAATCTGCCCTTGCCTTAGCCAGGGCGTGAGCTTGGGAAGCCGAATAGGCCTAACTCGTGGGCTGGCTGAGGCACAGATTGATCGACGCTTGCGCTTGAAAACATGGCCGACCAGATTAATAAATATGCCCTTGCCTTAGCCAGGGCATGGGCTCAGAGTAGTAAATCTGCCCTTGCCTTAGCCAGGGCACGAGCTTGCGAAGCCGAATGGGCCTAACTCGTGGGTTGGCTAAGGCACAAATTGATTGGTGCTTGCGCTTGAAAACATGGCCGACCAGATTAATAAATCTGCCCTTGCCTTAGCCAGGCCTTAGCCAGGGCGCGAGCTGGCCCAGCTCGTGGGCTGGGCAATTGTCATCCGACTGTTGACGTTTGGGATTACTGACGTTGCCTCGGGAGAGCTGCACACATTGACGGATAAATAGGGCGGGTGCATGCCAGAGGCCCTACTTATTTCCATTCAGGCAACTTGGGAGGGACGAAGATTGACTGAATCAGACACCGCAATGAGTCGTAGTAGCGAGCTTAGCATACGGGAAGAAGGACGTCCAAGGATCAGGAAACACAGCAGCTCTTTAGTCATCGAAGTAGATTGCCCCGAAAGAACAGGCAACAACGGGGAAATTCTCCGCGCCCGCGATCGAAAATTGAGCGCGACGCCACAACCGTTGAGTTTTGCGGTTTCTGTGAGGAATAGACCAATGACGGAGGTGGATTCTATCATTAAAGACCCAGATGTGGCAGTCGAGTTCGCTCGATAGATATTTCGACCGGAAGTCCAACAATCGATGGTCGGACGTCGAGATTTCGAAGTATTTCGAGACAGCATACATGGGGCCGTGAAAGGACTATATACTGCTTACGAAGTCGGCATGCGTCTGCGGGAAGCACGACGTGAGAGTGAGAAAAAGAACGAAAGGAATCGCAGTCTGGAGATTCGCACGGAAAAGCTGAGCGTGAGCTTCGGGAGCTGAAGAATGTTCAAACGAGCGCGTCGGTAGCGGCCGGTCAATCTAAATTGGTTGTTGCGGAGAGAGTGACCCAACGGACCTCGGGTTATGAAAAGGGGTTTCAGGACGGCCTGAAGGTCGGGATAGAGAAGACCAAACAGGACCTTGCCGAGGAGGTCTGCCGATGTGAAAATCGTGGATTCAAGCATGGCTGGATCAAGGCCCTTCAAACCGAGGAAGCTCTCGAAGCCGTGGGCATTGATTCGGCCTCGCCCATGCATCATCGCCACTACTTTCCTTATTCCGATTTCGAAATTGAGAAGAGCGACGATGAGGGTGCCGAATGAATAGACTTCACGCCGAATAAATAGAATTTCTTTTATTTTCAATGTTTGTATTTGGTCTTGAAATGTTATGTGCTTAATTAATCGTATTATTTCAACTTACTGGCAAGTTTTGTGTTGCGTAGCGTAAATGTTTAAACATGCATTGACCGGCTTGAATGAAGAACGATTCTTAGTGAATATTTATTTGGCCAATGAAGTGGTCCGAATGCATCTCTCAAAAAGGCCAATCGTGATATCCATGAAGGGCGCTCTAAATCCGGAGTCTTAATCGGCCCTAAGGTGTCATGCACCAAAAGGGGCTCCGAAGCCGGAGGCTTTATTTGGCCAATCGTGATACCTACGAAGGGCGCTCCGAATCCGGAGTCTTAATCGGCCCTACGGTGTCGTGCACCAAAAGGGGCTCCGAATCTGGAGACTATTTTGGCCAATTGTGATATCAACGAAGGGCGCTCTGAATCCGGAGTCTTAATCGGCCCTAAGGTGTCGTACACCAAAAGGGGCTCCAAAGTCGGAGGCTTTATTTGGCCAATCGTGATGTCCACGAAGGGCACCCCGAATCCGGAGTTTTAATCGGCCCTAAGCTGTCGTGCACCAAAAGGGGCTCCGAATCCGGAGACTATTTTGGCCAATCATGATATCCACGAAGGACGCTCCGAATCTGGAGTCTTAATCAGCTCTAAGGTGTCGTGCACCAAAAGGGGCTTCGAATCCGGAGTCTTAATCGGCCCTAAGCTGTCGTGCACCAAAAGGGGCTCCGAATCCGGAGACTATTTTGGCCAATCATGATATCCACGAAGGACGCTCCGAATCTGGAGTCTTAATCGGCTCTAAGGTGTCGTGCACCAAAACGGGCTCCGAATCCGGAGTCTTAATCGGCCCTAAGGTGTCGTGCACCAAAGGCGCTCCGAATCTGGAGACTATTTTGGCCAATCGTGATATCCACGAAGGGCGCTCCGAATCCGGATTCTTAATCGGCCCTAAGGTGTCATGCACCAAAAGGGGCTCCGAATCCGGAAACTATTTTGGCCGATCGTGATATCCACGAAGGGCGCTCCGAATCCAGAGTCTTAATCAGCCCTAAGGTGTCATGCACCAAAAGGGGCTCCAAATCCGGAGGCTTTATTTTGGCCCTGGAAGGCTTAATCGGCCCTTATTAATCAAGGCTTGGGAGCGAGCTTGAGAAAACGAGAAACTTTGTATTGCAAAGGTGGAACATGTACAAGTATCAAGCCTACAAGTCGGGTCAATGATAGAATTTACGTAAATGTGTTGAATTCCAAGGTCGTGGCAGACTTCTTCCTAACATGTCTGAGCGCCGATATGCGCCTGTTCCTGCGATGGATTCTATCTGATAGGGGCCGTCCCAGTTTGGACCTGTAGACACCTCATTTTTGACCGACCTTAAGACTCAGACATCACCAACTGAGCGCTCGGTGATGTTGCATACTGTGCTCATCCTGAGGTTTTAGAGTCACAGTTGCGAGCCTTGCCTCTAGACTTCTGGACTCTTTTGTACTTTGCCTCGGTTTGCGAACCAGGCCTTGTTTTCTTCGCTTTCTCTTCCCGAAGGGAGGGAGAGGTCTTGTAGACGATCTCTCAGTGGTCGTAGGCTACGTTTCGTGGTCGTAGGCTATTTTTCCCGTTTGGAGCCCGGTTCCCGGTTTTCGGAGCCGTCGGCCGTGTGCCTCGGTTCAGGACTACTTAACCACCTCCGTTTACTCTGGTTTTTGGCATACACCTTGTTTCTTCCCTTTTGAGGGACACTGTGGCTCGAGAGACCAACTTTGTGGTCAAACGCCACCTCCGGTGTTTAATAGTCAGTTTTCAGGGCCCCAGACTGCGCGTTTTGGCCCCCGAACCTTCGTTTTGCATCAGTTTGGGTTCATGTTTGGCGGAGACCTTATTTTCATTGTTAGAAAGGTTGTAGGAAGGTGGGAGGCCAGCAATTTTTCTGAAAAACCAGCTTTTTCTCTTCATTGCCCTTCGTCGCCCGTTTTTCTTACTGGAAAGCTGGTTTTTTCCCACTCCCGGCCACTTTTTCTGACTTTCCACCACATCATTGTGTTGTACACACCAGGGAGGCTACCAATATGGGTAGGCCGGCCAGCAATTGTCCTTGACCCTTTTGAACTCCTCTAAAAAGCTGGTTTTTCTCTCTCCTGGTTCACTTTTTTCTGGTTTTTCTCTACACAGCTGTGTTGCACTCATCTGGGAGGCCACCTTTTTGGGGTGGCCGGCCAACAATTTTGCTTGACCCCTTTGACCGCTGGTCGGCCGGCCATGGGAGGTGGCCGGCCGGCCACCTGAACCTTTTGCACCTGGTCGGTCAGGTTTCTCTCCCTGAGTTCATTCCAGCTGTGCCAGCTGTTTTGCACCAGATTCATTGCCCGAGGGTCTGTCTTTTTGGGGGGAAATTTGAATTGGTTTTTCCCCCCCTTTCCTTTGGCTTCTCTCTTCTATAAGACCAACCCTTGAGCTTCATTTCTAGGGGTTAGAAAAATCATTTGGAGCATTATACATACAACCTCCTATATCTATGCTCCAAGCCTCAAAAACACCCTTGTTCTTGCACCATTTACACACCAACTCATAGCCTACCACCTCCATCCTCCATTCTAGCAACTTGGAGGTCATTTGCAGAGGTTGAAAGCTCAGAATCTTGGACCAAAAGCTACTGGAGGTCGACTCTTCAAGGGTGAGTCCCTATTTCCCCTTTTCTTGCTTTATTTTGCATGATATCTTAGCTCCTTTTCCTTAAATTTTTGGGCTTCGACCTGAACTGAAAATAGTCCTATTTTGAGCTCATCTTCATGTTTGATCAAGGACTTTTTCCTGTTTAAGGTCTTCTACTCCCCCTTTGTGCTTTATCCCTCGTTTAGGGCTTATCTTGCATGATACATTAGCCTTATTTGTGAGCATTTCTGGGCTTCGAGCCAAACTATAAAGTGTCTTATTTTTGTCCCTCTTCAACTTTGTTGAAGGGCTATTTGCTGTTTGAGGCCATCTTCTGCCCCTTGTCCTTTATCTCTCTTTTAGGACTATTTTTGCATCATATTTTAGCCTTATGTGTGAACACTTTTGAGATATTCTATAAACTGTTAAAAGTCTTATTTTGACCTCCTCTTCAAGTTTTCTTGAGGTCATTTTTCTGTTTGGAGTCATCTCCTTCCTTGCATGCTTCATTCCCACATGCTTTGAGCCATGCATTTGAGCATTTGCATTAGCCCTATTTTGGCCTCTTAGCCACTGAAATCCAGCGGATTTTCAGTGGCTTTGATGAGGTTTTCAGCCTTGAAATCATAGAGGGGTGACCCTCTCACCCCTCATTCTCTTTACTAGCATGTTTGGCCTTCCAAAGGGACCCTATTTTGCATGCATCAAAGACACTTTCTAGGTCTCATTCTGAGTATTTTGAGGTCTTCCTCGGCTCTGTCCAAGGCCCTTTTGGCCATATTTTATGTCTATGTTGCATGTGTAGAGAAATCCCATTCAAGGCCTTTCAAAGAGGCCTTTCTTTGCATGTTTTTGAGACTGGTTTCAGGGTCAATTTGGTGAGTTTTAGGGCTGTCATATTTGATTTCCGGAGTTGGTTGTGCCATGCTAAGTGTCTACCTTATATGTGCTTAACAATCCCTTGTATAGCCCTCTAAAGAAGCCCCTTATTTTTGCATGCATTGGCTGCATTTCAGTGATTATCTGGGCATATTTTGGCATTTTTTGTTCACTGATTTTGGTTGATTTGGTGAGATTTCATATGCTTCATGTACATGCCATGTAAACCATGTTTGCTAGTCAAAGTTGCATGCTATTTTAGTCCATCATGCTAGCATCTTTTGGTCATGCTTTGAACTAGAAATGTTCATGTTTTGGGACTGCCTTGGCTCTGTCTTTGTGCTTCATAGTCAAATAATGCATGCTTTGTATAGCTATAAGTCAATACATGTGCTTAGTTTTGAGTTTCAGGGTTCATTTCATGCATTGGGTGCCATATTTCCATGTTTCGGGATCATTTTGCATCATGATTCAGTGCTGGAAATTACATGCTTATATGTCATCTTGCATCCCTTGCCATGCTTTGGTAGAGTGGCATTCTATGCCTTAGGTTCGGTCCTCGATTTGCGTGTATGTGTGCACGCATTTTGATAGTCTCATTTCCATCTTATGGCCGCTGATGTGAGTGTGGCTGAGGTCCACTCATATTGGTGTAAGCCCATTATGCATTGTGTATGCCATCTTAGTTCATAGCATTGTGTATGCTAGGTTGTGTGTTAGAGCATTGTGTATGCCATGTTACATCGAGCATTGTGTATGCCATCTCATAGCATTGAGTATGCTAGGTTGCATGTTAGGATTGCATTCATGCATGTCATGCATATTGCATTGTGTTTGGGATAGGAGTTAGCCCAAGCGTGGGAAACGAGGGACGTTTCGTACTTCGAGTGACGAAACGTGTCTCAATTCCAAGTCGCCTCGGTCTTGCTATGTTTATATGTGCATTCATTTCATATTGAGTCATGCAATTTGACTCCTCGGCCATCATGCATCGAGATGCCTTATTGGTGGGACGAGGATCGAGGCAAGCATACATATGTGAAAATACATTGCCATGCCCCTTTCTTGCTCTCTATTGCAGCAAATCAGACACCGGCAGTCTTTTGGAGCTTCGTGCAATAGTCCGAGTTTAATTGTAAACAGAGGCTAATTGGGGCATCGCAATGGATTTTCGTGCAAGGCGACTCAAGCATGCATCATTCATCATTCGGAATAGAGCTGAGGCGGTCTATGGGCTTGCATGCTAATTCACCTGCTTTCCTAGATTAATTTGTTAATTAATTAGGATTTTGTATTTATTCGGACTATACTATTCATTTGGACTGTATATTATTTAGTCGGACCCTCCGAGCGAGGGCACAATTGTAATAAGTGTGCGTGCGTGTGATGTATGTCTTCCAACCCCACGTCTTTCTCCCTTTTATTTACCAGCTTATGATGGTTAGATTAGGGCATGTTTCAATTAGCATATAGTATGATAGCATGTTTGCATTCATTCATCTGTCTTGCATGCACCGGGCTCGACGCATCATAACTCACTGCATTGTATTCCAATTCCAAGTTGAATACTTGTTAGCTGTAGCATTCCATATGCCATGTGTAGAATAGCCGGGCCTATCTTAGTCGCATTTTGCACGTGTTCCATTAGGCATTTCTGTATAGTTAGGATTATGCGTGGATTTCTAACATAGCTTCTGTTTCGGCTTGGAGTACTCGGTAAGTTCTTATGCTTTAGCATCCTTGCATGCGTGTGAGTGACTGCCATGATAGCATGCTTACCATGAGGCTATGTGCTTATGTGATATAACTGCCTGAGTGCCTGTGGGTGAAGGTTGGGTTATTTGGATTGGAACAATTCATTCAATGTGAGTTTTAAGCCCACTAGATAGTAGCAAAACCATGTTTTTCTAAGTCCACCCGAGGGTGGCAAAATCTTCATTTTTAAGCCTACTTGCGAGTAGCAAAACATCTTTAAAAAACAAACATGAAATGTTTTGTTCCAATTCAGGCGACCCAGTCTATACTTGTATGCTGTGCGCATCACATAGTAAACCTAGGCTAAATAATCGGAATAAGAACGCATAATGTTTTCAAAACTAGATATCATGGTTAGTAGAGGCCGATCTTTGATCGGGCGAGCGGGGGTGCTCACGAAGTGACCTTCCCTAATCGTACCCAAGTTCCCGAGCCGAGGCAACTTTGGTGATGACGGACACGTGGCCTTAGGCACGAGTCAGGGTTTCCTAAATTTCCCAAAATAAAATATTTAGGTGGCGACTCTGTATCTGGCAAAGCAGTCCATGTTTGGTACTTCTTTCAAAAAATCTATTTTCTCAAAATGATTTGCCGAATTTGGACTCTTTCGTTCAAATTAAGAACCGTGGCAATTTGAGTCCGAACTGTAGTGAGCCCAAAATGAACAGAATGGGACTCATCCTCCAGGGGCATTCTGGGACGTCTACAGTTTCTGGTGACTCTGCTGGGGATTTAGAGAACTTGACTCGAACTCATGATATCTTGCTTTGATTACACTTATGTGTTTCTTTGCATTACATTTGCATTGGTGCGACTAGGACACCGTGTTTGCCATATGCTATTCTTGAGCGGTTTGCCAGAGGCTGCGTGCCATAAGGCTTACCGGTTACGGGCTCTGCCAATATGGGAACACAAACCCCGGTTTTACTGGGGCACCCTTTTGACCATTCGACCAAGTGCATATTCGGAATCCGTAGTGACCATTCCAAACTAGGACAGGTTGCTTACCCGATATAGGTTGTTTGAAACCGCTGCATGTGTAGTGAAACCCTAACTCCTGACAAAATAGGACAGGGAAACCTTACCCCAACATAGGGGTGTTTTGGCTCTCACTTTTTTGCTATGTGCTTTTAGAGTGCGTCTCTACAGGAACACATGTATCAGTTTACAAGTTTGGGTATCTGGCCTGCGGGCACCAGTTCAGTATTTTGAGGAATCAGCTATATCTGCGGGTATCAAATTCAGTTTTGGGGCAATAGTTTGGGGCACAATGATCAGTGGTCGAATACAGTACTTCAGCTATGTCCATGTCTGTATTGATTGGGCTGAGATGCTGCTTGTTTTCTCTTTCAGGGGGGGAGAGGGTTCAGAGACTCGGTTCAGAGCAACCAGTATTCTCCTTCGCTAAGGCAAGGTAGAGAAAGGCTAGTTAGGGCTCACCGGTTCATCTGATCCGTCAGTCACCAGTCACATCACCTCCGATCAGTTCAGCGGACTTATGATGACGAAAAGTTCAGAGGAAATTATGGTTATGGCAGCTGCATTAGACCAAGGAATCATCTTGCAAGATGAGACCAATGTTGATGTACCGCATCCACCTAGGTCGTCTGTCGCATACCTGATCTGGACGCCCCAGTCGTGTCAAGCTCGTGAGCCCACCACGTTTGAATTGATGGGAATGATTGGTGATCTTCAGCGATCTATAGCTGATCTAGCCTACGGAATGTCGGCTTCGCCACCAACCCCATCCTACACCGGGAATTGTGTACCGCAGGAGCCCCCGCTATTGGGGCGAATTGTGATCGAGCTTAGCCAACCTGAGACTGTCTCAAGCTATAGCAATGACGTGTCAACAACAACCGGGTTTCGCTCTGGTATAGCAACCCAAACCCTCGATCAAGCTGAGGCCAGAGGTAAGAATAAGGTGGGAACAGATGCCGATCCCGTTGAACAACTGTTGTGGGTAGTCGAGGCTTTGAAAGCCGGAGGATTGAGTAAACAGCAAATATTCGCAGTGGTGGCTAAAACTGTGGATGATGCTTTCCCCACTCTAACTGAGCAGAGTTCCAGCCAGACAGAAAATCGAGATAGGCCCCGTCATGCCAAAATAGTTCCGTCCAATTCTAACCTTGCACCGGGAAAAGATCAGAAAGCCAAGGTGGTACCTACCGATCCTTTTGCGAGTGCGTCCGGCAAAAGTCAGCAAACTTCGAAGTATCTGCCCCAAGGGCGCAGAGTCTTCCACGCCCTTTATATGCCTTTGTATGAGGCGCTCCAGATCCTTGCAAAAAGGGGGCACCTTAGACCCCTAGAGCCTCGGCCTCTACCCGATCCTCTCCCTCCAAAGCATGACCAGACTAAGTACTGTGCCTACCATCAACAAACCGGTCATAACACTGATAGTTGCTTTCTTCTGCGCCATGATGTACAAGATCTGTTTGACAACAGGGTCATCACCGCACCAGTCTTGCTAAGTCTATTGGCACTTGATCAGTGAATTTACGGGGGATAAGGTGACTATGTGATCGAGGGATGAACCACCTGCGGGCGGCACTCAATTTACTCCAGATATGGCGTATGGCACGCACTATTTTGGGCATTTGTGAATGCTGGTTTTTTTTGACTTGGGTATTGAGTCAGTCTTGTTGTGTTGTATTGAGTCAGTCTTTTTGTACAGAGTCAGTCTTTTCTTACTAAGTTAGTTGGATCTGTCTTGTTGTATCGAGTCTGTCTTGTTGTGTCGGAGTCGGGTGGTTTCGGGGGTGTTACCTCGAACATCGCTTGCTTGTTTTGTGTTTGTCTTTTTGCTTTCTTTTGAGTCTGTTTCTGCCGAAGAGCCAGTTACACTAGAAGATCTAATTGAAACAGTGCGGTTTTCATGCTTTTGTGCTTGTTTCTGCTTTGAGCCTGTTGTGCTAGCAAACTTGAATGAAACGGCAGTGCATTTACCTGCTCTTTTGTGCCTTGAATTCATTACATCGACCTAAGTTTTTCAAAAACTGTTTTTTGAACACTGCGGTGAAAACAAAGAGGAAGGAATTCCTTGGGATTTGCAAAAATTTGATCAATTGAGAGAAAAAGAGGCATGCTAAGCCCTTAACCAATGAGATCATACTTGTTAGTGTGAGTACTGGGAAGGATCCTGGCTTGATCCAAATTGGTTCCGCACTGTCTTCAGCCCGAGCGATTTGTCGCTTTCTTAAAAGATTTCAAAAAAAAAAAAAAAAAAAAGTTTTTACGCAATCCTGCGAAGACCTGTGTGGAATCGCTCTTGAGATTGTGCAGCCTAGGATCGCTCTTAGCCTCAAGACTCGACCCCTTGCTTTCAAACCTTGGACCTTAATTCAAAGTGTTCAACGGTCAACCACAATGTGAGGCCTGTGTGGCCAGATTCGAAGCAGCCCTCGAACTAGGGGCAGGGAAGTCAGATCAAGAAGGTCGGGCGTCGTCAAAAGAAGCTTGCAAAGCTAGATCAGAAGCACCCCTCGGACTAGGGGCAAAAGATGCCAGATTGTGCTCGAAGAGCCGAAGATGGATCATCCCGCAAGTCAATGAAGATCGGCAAGAATGCCAAAGCCCAGAAGGGAGGAAAGAAGAAGACATTGCTGAAGGACAAACGAGTTCCTATCTGCAACACTAGGGGCAAATTCACCCTCCATTGGATGGACTCCTGCATCGTCAGCGAACAACAGCCATTCTCCTGGATTCAGATGACTTCAGGATCTTAAAACCACTTGACATGGACAAAGCTACACTTTTACCCTTGAGAGGCTCGCTGGGCTGAAAACCCGGAAGGGTGACCCAAGCAAAAGTTAGAGCAAGAAAAAGAAGAAAAAAAGAAGAAAAAAAGAAAAATGCAAAGAATGAAAAAAAAAAAAAGAAAAAAAATGAAGAAAGTGAAAAGAAAAGATGAAAATGAAAAGAAAAGAAATGAAAAGAAAGAAGAACAAAGCTCGTAAGGTTGAAAACCCAGAAGGGCGGCCTTGGTAAAAGTTAGAGCGTAAAAGGAGAGGTTAATACCCGAGTGTACCTTAACCCCGAACTACGCAAGGCTTGATTCCCATCTTTGGGATACGTAGGCAACTTCATTATGAAGTCCAGCCGTAAAACACTTCAAATTCGATTGTGTCCATGTGATGGTTTTGGTCATCTTTGTCTTCTCTGTATCCCAGAGTTCGGTTGTGATTGTCACTCTGAAGACTGGTTACAGTGTGATGCGGTGCTATTCAAACAAGGGGCAAGTTTCTATTGCCATTTAGTGTGTTGCGGTGCTATTCAAACAAGGGGTAACTTTTCGTTGCCATACAGTGCGCTGCGGTGCCATTCAAACAAAGGGCAACTTTCCGTTGTCATTCAATGCGCTGCGGTGCCATTCAAACAAGGAGCAACTTTCCGTTGCCATTCAATGCGCTGCAGTGCCGTTCAAACAAGGGGCAACTTTCCGTTGCCACGCAGCTCCCCTCAAGCAAGGGGCAACTTTCCTTCGAATATGAGGTTGTGCATCTCGAGAGTGGGTTCTATGCTCGTTGAGCAGTGGCCATTTGCAAAAATAGTTTTTGAGAATTTTTAATGAAGTTGACTAATTCCCTCGAAAAGTATTCCACTTTTCCAAAACTAGACCATTTCTTGGACCCAAAAAAGGAAAATTTTCAGTGCTCATAACCTAACTCGCATGATTTCAAATCAGAAAATCGAACAAGCGCGTTAATCTAACTCTCATTTTGGTTAAAATTGTTTTAAGCAGAAGCCAAAAAAACAAAAATGGTCAAATTGATGAACTAGGGGCACAGTTGAGTCAGGCTTCTTGTCTTTTCCTCGTTGTCAATGCACTTGCCAGAAAAAGGCACTCTACTTGCCAAAAAGGGCATCATATTCGCCAGGAAGGGCATAACTGAAGCTAACAACAAAGGGCTGAAAGCTCTCTCATCCTCCAAGCAGCGAGGTATCAAGCTAAGTGTGAAGCACGAACTGGAATGATCTGATCACGTCCAAATTCCCCAGTAAAGCATCGTCAACCAATGTCAATTACAGATTCACTGCACACCCAGTTGTAGCGCAACCCCTCTGTGGGAGGAACTCACTAGCTGCGCGCAAAAGAAGAAGGATCGGGTAGCATACTAAGGGCAAGAGCCCGCAATTTCTTGTTCATCCATCAACCACCCAGGGAGGGATAAAAAAAATGAGAGATTAAAGAATAGAGAGATGTGCGTTGAGAGAAAAAGTGAGAAAAGGGCTTTTTCAGAAAAACAGAGCTTGAGGGCCGAGTGATGTGAGAATCACAAATGAGAAAGGGTGGGAAACAATACCCAGAGAAATTGGCTCCTCGTGATCTGAGAGTTCTCTCATCTTTCCAATACGTCTGAGTGTTGTGTCTTTTGCTTTCTCTCGATTCTTGTTTTGAGTCGTTTCGAGTGTCACTCGGTGTGTTTAGGTTGTTTTACCTTGTCTTTCCTTTGTTGAGATGTGTTTAGGTTGTTCTACCTTTGTTTTCCGTGGTTGAGTCGTTTTGACTATGGTCAGTTGCAGGCTCAATACCCGGTTGAGAAATCATTCTCAATTTCAAATTCAAAAAAAAAAAAAAAAATCGCTTTGTGCTCAAAATGCTGTGCCATTCTTTATGCGTGCGCAAAACGAGATTTTGTTCTTTCAAAAATCGCAGGGTTCAACCCGGGTCATGTGAAAACAGTAAAACCGGGACCTATCTGAAGCTATATAGGTTCCAGACTTTGAAGCAAAAGAAAAAAGAAAAAAATGTCAGGCATTTGAGTTTGTTTCAACTTCTGCAAGTTTCGTCGTCGCATCCTGTATGTTCGAAAATGAGCTGTGTGTTCAAAATTAAAAGAACACTATGTTATGAGCCATGTGTTCAAGTCGAGCAGAGTTGTGATATGAGATGCGTGTTCAAAATTGAAATGAATGAGCTGCGTGTTCAGAAATGAAATATAGAAGCTGCGTGCAAATGAGTTGAATGAGCTATGTGTTCAGAAGAGAAATGTGTGAGCCGTGTGTTCCACATGAAGTATATGAGCTGTGTGTTCAGAATTGAAGTTCGAGCTGTGTGTTCAACATCAAGTGTTTGAGTTGTGTGTTCAGAATTCAAATGTGCGAGCTGCGTGTTCAGATTCAAATGAGTGAGTTGCGTGTTCAAATTCAAATGTCTGAGCTGCGTGTTCAGATCCAAAAGTGTGAGCTGCGTGTTCAAATTCAAATGTATGAGCTGCATGTTCAGATTCAAATGAGTAAGCTGCGTGTTCAAATTCAAATGTCTGAGCTGCGTGTTCAGATCCAAAATTGTGAGCTACGTGTTCAAATTCAAATCTGCGAGCTGCGTGTTCAAATTCAAATGTATAAGCTACGTGTTTAGATTCAAATGAGTGAGCTGCATGTTCAAATTCAAATGTCTAAGCTGCATGTTCAGATCCAAAAGTGTGAGCTGCGTGTTCAAATTCAAATCTGCGAGCTGCGTGTTCAAATTCAAATGTATGAGCTGCGTGTTCAGATTCAAATGAGTGAGCTGCGTGTTCAAATTCAAATGTCTGAGCTGTGTGTTCAGATCCAAAAGTGTGAGCTACGTGTTCAAATTCAAATCTGCGAGCTGCGTGTTCAAATTCAAATGTATGAGCTGCGTGTTTAAATTCAAATCTACGAGCTGCGTATTGAAATTCAAATGTCAGAGCTGTGTGTTCAAAGTGGAATGTATAAGCTGCGTGCAAATGAAATGAATGAGATGCGTGTTCAACTTCTTTCAACAAATGTGTTCTGCGTGTTCTTATTCAAAATATGAGCTGTGTGTTTAGAAATCCAAAAGTTTGGGCTGCGTGTTCAACTTCTTTCAACAAGTGTGTGCTGCGCGTTCACATTCAAAATATGAGCTGCGTGTTCCGAAATTCAAAAGTTTGGGTTGCGTGTTCAACTTCTTTCAACAAGTGTATGCTGCCTGTTCACATTCAAAATATGAGCTGCGTGTTCTGAAATTCAAAAGTTTGGGCTGTGTGTTCGACTTTCAACAAATGTGTGCTATGTGTTCACATTCGAAAATGGGCTGCGTGTTCAGAAATTCAAAAGTTTGAGCTGTGTGTTCAACTTTCAAAAACTGTGGGCTGTGCGTTCACGACAACAAGTTTGAGCTGTGTGTTCAGATTTCAAGAAAATGTGGGCTGCGTGTTCACCGCAAGAGTGTGAGTCGCATGTTCAGATTTCAGAAAAATGTGGGCTGTGTGTTCACCATCAAAAGTTTGGGCTGCGCGTTCAAGTTTCAAAAACTGTGGGCTGTGTGTTTGCCTCAAGCGTTTGGGCTGCGTGTTCAGATTTCAAAAAAAAAACTATGGACTGTGTGTTTACCTCAAGAGTTTGGGCTGCGTGTTCAACTTTCAAAAACTGTGGGTTGTGTGTTCACCTTAAGAGTTTGGGCTGCGTGTTCAGATTTCAAAAACTGTGGGCTGTGTGTCCACCATCAAGAGTTTGGGCTACGTTTTCACAACAAAAAGTTTGAGCAGTGTGTTCAGATTTCAGAAATGTGGGCTGCGTGTTCACGACAAAAAAGTTTGAGCTGCGTGTTCAGATTTCAAAAATGTGGGCTGCGTGTTCACAACCAAAAGCATGAGACTGCGTGTTCAGAAATTCAAGTGCTTGAGCTGTGTGTTCAAAATGCAAACCAAATGCTGTGTTATGGACTGAGTGTTCAGATTGAGTAGTGTTATGAGCTGTGCGCCCAAAAATGAGCTGTGTGCCCGCGAAGGAGCCTGTGTGCTCGTAAACGAGCCGTGTGCCCAAAAAAGGAGATGTGTGCCCGAAAGCAAGCCGTGTGCCTGAAATGAGCTGTGTGCCCAAAAATGAGCTGTGTGCCCGAAAAAGGAGCTGTGTGCCCGAAGAAGGAGCTGTGTGCTCGCAAACGAGCCGTGTGCTCGAAAATGAGCTGTGTGCCCGAAAGCGAGCTGTGTGCCCGAAATGAGCCGTGTGCCCAAAAATGAGTTGTGTGCCCGAAAAAGGAGCTGTGTGCCCGAAGAATAAGCTGTGTGCCCGCAAGCAAGCCATGTACCCGAAAGCAAGCTGTGTGCCCGAAATGAGCCGTGTGCCCAAAAATGAGCTGTGTGCCCGAAAAAGGAGCTGTGTGCCCGAAGAATGAGCTGTGTGCCTGCAAACGAGCCGTGTGCCCGAAAATGAGCTGTGTGCCCGAAAAAGGAGTTGTGTGCCTAAAAACGAGCTGTGTGCCCGAAATGAGCCGTGTGCCCAAAAATGAGCTGTGTGCCCGAAAAAGGAGCTGTGTGCTCGAAGAATGAGCTGTGTGCCCGCAAACAAGCCGTGTGCCCGAAAGCGAGCTGTGTGTCCGAAGTGAGCCGTGTGCCCAAAAATGAGCTGTGTGCCCGAAGAATGAGCTGTGTGCCCGCAAACGAACCGTGTGCCCGAAAATGAGCTTTGTGCCCGAAAAAGGAGCTGTGTGCCCGAAAGCGAGCTGTGTGCCTGAAATGAGCCGTGTGCCCAAAAATGAGCTGTGTGCCCGAAAAAGAAGTTGTGTGGCCAGATTAAACAAAGTGTTGTGTTTCGGGCTGCGTGCCAAACGAACAGAATGTTGTGTTGTGAGCTGTGAGCCAAATGAATGGAATGCTATGTCGTAAGTTGTGTACCAAGTCTTGCATTGTGCATGCATTTCATCGCGCTATTTTGCGCACCTTACCTATATCGCACTGTTTTGTGCATTCACTCTACTCGCACTGTTTTGTGCACCTCTAGCTCGCACTGTCTTGTGCACTCACCTGGTCTAGGAGACCTTAAATCCTGCATCTTTATTCGCACTGTCTTGTGCACTCTCTGGTCTAGGAGACCTTAAATCCTCTAAAGGTGCAATTCCTTTGGTGTTTGTCGTGCCCGAACGACTTCCGGTGGTCTGGTATAGCCACCTGCCTTTGTTTGCAGTGAGTTCCTAGGAGACCAACTGAGACGGTGGAAACTAGAGTTTGAATGGCTCTTGCCTAGAACGCAAAGGTTTGGGATTTCCGAGACTAAAGTCTGGTTTAAATACCCAGAGGTATATCCTCGGCTTGAAATCTGTATGGCAGCCCCATAGATTGAGATAGCATGTGTATACACCTCAATTCTGGATACCGAACCAACCTAGTCTGTCACCTTATTGGAGAATAGGAAAAGCTGCGACCATAGTCAGGGAGAAAAGTAGTACCTGCGGTTCAATCGAAAAGAAGGGGAAGACCCCCAGCAACATGAGGCACGATATTGTATGTACGGTTCATTTGAGGCTGGTGTGACTAGACGAGCCGCACAGGTATTGTATCCCCTCTGTGTGAAACGTGGCGAGAATTCAATGATTCTCCGCATTCTTCAACTGCATGAAATGAAGTATTGCTTTGCATTCTTGCTTAAAACTGTTGCATCTATTGTGAATATTTGCTTCATTACAGCTTGCTGCTTCGCATGATCATTGAGTTACATCCGGCTTTGTGCGTATCGCTTTGCATTTTGCCCCCCCGCCTGCGGGCATGCTTGCGGGCATATTTCTTTGTTATCTTGTATGTTTGTCTGAGTCTTCGGCCTTGTCAAAAATGGATCGTCTCTGGGCTTTAACATTCACTCCCGTCACTTATGACTTCCGAGTTCTGTCAAAGAGGGGCAACTGTAGACACCCCATTTTTGACCGACCTTAAGACTCAGACGTCACCAACTGAGCGCTCGGTGATGTTGCATATTGTGCTCGTCCTGAGGTTTTAGAGTCACAGCTGCGAGCCTTGCCTCTAGACTTCTGGACTCTTTTGTGCTTTGCCTCGGTTTGCGAACCAGGCCCTTTTTTCTTTGCTTTCTCTTCCCGAAGGGAGGGAGAGGTCTTGTAGACTATCTCTCAGTGGCCGTAGGCTACGTTTCGTGGTCGTAGGCCATTTTTCCCGTTTGGAGCCCGGTTCCCGGTTTTCGGAGCCGTCGGCCGTGTGCCTTGGTTCAGGACTGCTTAACCACCTCCGTTTGCTCTGGTTTTTGGCATACACCTTGTTTCCTCCCTTTTGAGGGACACTGTGGCTCAAGAGACCAACTTCATGGTCAAACGCCACCTCTGGTGCTTAATAGTCAGTTTTCGGGCCCCAGACTGCGCGTTTTTGCCCCCGAACCTTCGTTTTGCATCGGTTTGGGTTCATTTTTGGCGAAGACCTTATTTTCATTGTTAGAAAGGTTGTAGGAAGGTGGGAGGCCAGCAATTTTTCTGAAAAACCAGCTTTTTCTCTTCATTGCCCTTCGTCGCCCGTTTTTCTTACTAGAAAGCTGGTTTTTTTCCACTCCCGGGCCACTTTTTTTGACTTTCCACCACATCATTGTGTTGTACACACCTAGGAGGCCACCAATATGGGTAGGCCGGCCAGCAATTGTCCTTGACCTTTTTGAACCCCTCTAAAAAGCTGGTTTTTCTCTCTCCTTGTTCACTTTTTCTAGTTTTTCTCTACATAGCTGTGGTGCACTCATCTGGGAGGCCACCTTTTTGGGGTGGCCAGCCAACAATTTTGCTTGACCCCTTTGACCCCTGGTCAGCCGGCCACCTGAACCTTTTGCACCTGGTCGGCCAGGTTTCTCTCCCTGACTTCATTCCAGCTGTGCCAGCTGTTTTGCACCAGATTCACTACCCGAGGGTCTATCTTTTTGGGGGAAAATTTGAATTGGTTTCCCCCCCCCCTTTCCTTTGGCTTCTCTCTTCTATAAAACCAACCCTTGAGCTTCATTTCTAGGGGTTAGAAAAATCATTTGGAGCATTGTCCATACAACCTCCTATATCTATACTCCAAGCCTCAAAAGCACCCTTATTCTTGGACCATTTCCACACCAACTCATAGCCTACCAGCTCCATCCTCCATTCCAGCAACTTGGAGGCCATTTGCAGAGGTTGAAAGCTCAGAATCTTGGACCAAAAGATGCTGGAGGTCGGCTCTTCAAGGGTGAGTCCCTATTTCCCCTTTTCTTGCTTTATTTTGCATGATATCTTAGCTCCTTTTTCTTACATTTTTGGGCTTCAACCTGAATCGAAAATAGTCATATTTTGAGCTCATCTTCATGTTTGATCAAGGAATTTTTCCTGTTTAAGGTCTTCTACTCCCCCTTTCTGCTTTATCTCTCTTTTAGGGCTTATCTTGCATGATATATTAGCCTTATTTGTGAGCATTTCTAGGCTTCGAGCCAAACTGTAAAGTGCCCTATTTTGATCCCGTCTTCAACTTTGTTGAAGGGCTATTTGCTGTTTGAGGCCATCTGCTGCCCCTTGTCCTTTATCTCTCTTTTAGGACTATTTTTGCATCATATTTTAGCCTTACATGTGAACACTTTTGAGATATTCTATAAACTGGAAAAAGTCTTATTTTGACCTCCTCTTCAAGTTTTCTTGAGGTCATTTTTCTGTTTGGAGTCATCTCCTTCCTTGCATGCTTCATTCCCACATGCTTTGAGCCATGCATTTGAGCATTTGCATTAGCCCTATTTTGGCCTCTTAGCCACTGAAATCCAGCAGATTTTTAGTCACTTTGATGAGGTTTTGAGCCTTGAAATCAAAGAGGGGTGACCCTCTCACCCCTCATTCTCTTTACTAGCATGTTTGGCCTTCCAAAGGGACCCTATTTTGCATGCATCGAAGTCACTTTCCAGGCCTCATTCTGAGTATTTTGAGGCCTGCCTCGGCTCTGTCCAAGGCCCTTTTGGCCATATTTTATGTCTATGTTGCATGTGTAGAGAAATCCCATTCAAGGCCTTTCAAAGAGGCCTTTCTTTGCATGTTTCCGAGACTGATTTCAGGGTCAATTTGGTGAGTTTTAGGGCTGTCATATTTGATTTCCAAAGTTGGTTGTGCCATGCTAAGTGTCTATCTTGTATGTGCTTAACAATCCCTTGTATAGCCCTCTAAAGAAGCCCCTTATTTTTGCATGCATTGGCCGCATTTCAGTGATTATTTGGGCATATTTTGGCATGTTTTGTTCACTAATTTTGGTTGGTTTGGTGAGATTTCATATGCTTCATATATATGCCATGTAAACCATGTTTGCTAGTCAAAGTTGCATGCTATTTTAGTCCATCATGCTAGCATTTTTTGGTCATGCTTTGAACTAGAAATGTTCATGTTTTGGGACTTCCTTGGCTCTGTCTTTGTGCTTCATAGTCAAATAATGCATGCTTTGTATAGCTATAAGTCAATACATATGCCTAGTTTTGAGTTTCCAGGTTCATTTCATGCATCGGGTGCCATATTTCCATGTTTCGGGATCATTTTGCATCATGTTTCAGTGCTGGAAATTACATGCTTGTATGTCATCTTGCATCCCTTGCCATGCTTTGGTAGAGTGGCATTCTATGCCTTATGTTCGGTCCTCGGTTTGCGTGTATGTGTGCACGCATTTCGATAGTCTCATTTCCATCTTATGGCCGCTGATGTGAGTGTGGCTGAGGTCCACTCATATTAGTGTAAGCCCATATTGCATTGTGTATGCTAGGTTGTGTGTTAGAGCATTGTGTATGCCATGTTACATCGAGCATTGTGTATGCCATCTAATAGCATTGCGTATGCTAGGTTGCATGTTAGGATTGCATTCATGCATGTCATGCATATTGCATTGTGTTTGGGATAGGAGTTAACCGAAGTGCGGGAAACGAGGGACGTTTCGTACTTCGAGTGACGAAACGTATCTCAATTCCAAGTCGCCGACACTCCGGATTAACCATGATGGAGTCTCGGTCTTGCTATTTTTATATGTGCATTCATTTCATATTGAGTCGTGCAATTCGACTCCTCAGCCATCATGCAACGAGATGCGTGATTGGTGGCACGAGGATCGAGGCAAGCATACATATGTGAAAATACATTGCCCCTCTCCTTTCTTGCTCTCTGTTGCAGCAAATCAGACACCCGCAGTCTTTTGGAGCTTCGTGCAATATTCCGGGTTTAATTGTAAACAGAGGCTAATTGGGGCATCGCAATGGATTTCCGCGCAAGGCGACTGAAGCATGCATCATTCATCATTCAGAACAGAGCTGTGGCGGTCCGCGGGCTTGCATGCTAATTCACCTGCTTTCCTAGATTAATTTCTTAATTAATTAAGATTTTGTATTTATTCGGACTGTACTATTCATTTGGACTGTATATTATTTATTCGGACCCTCCGAGCGAGGGCACAATTGTAATAAGTGTGCGTGTGTGTGATGTATGTCTTCCAACCCCATGTATTTCTCCTTTTTATTTACCAGCTTATGATGGTTAGATTAGGGCATGTTTCAATTAGCATATAGTATGATAGCATGTTTGCATTCATTCATCTGTCTTGCATGCACCGGGCTCAACGCATCATAACTCACTGCATTGTATTTCAATTCCAAGTTGAATACTTGTTAGCTATAGCATTCCATATGCCATGTGTAGAATAGCCGGGCCTATCTTAGTCGCATTTTGCACGTGTTCCATTAGGCATTTCTGTATAGTTAGGATTATGCATGGATTTCTAATATAGCTTCTGTTTTAGCTTGGAGTACTCGGTAAGTTCTTATGCTTTAGCATCCTTGCATGCGTGTGAGTGACTGCCATGATAGCATGCTTACCATGAGGCTATGTGCTTATGTGATATAACTGCCTGAGTGCCTGTGGGTGAAGGTTGGGTTATTTGGATTGGAACAATTCATTCACTGTGAGTTTTAAGCCCACTAGATAGTAGCAAAACCATGTTTTTCTAAGCCCACCCGAGGGTGGCAAAATCTTCATTTTTAAGCCTACTTGCGAGTAGCAAACCATCTTTTAAAAACAAACATGAAATGTTTTGTTCCAATTCAGGCGACCCAGTCTATACTTGTATGCTGTGCACATCACATAGTAAACCTAGGCTAAATAACTGGAATAAGAACGCATAATGTTTTCGAAACTAGATATCATGGTTAATAGAGGCCGATCTTTGATCGGGCGAGCGGGGGTGCTCACGAAGTGACCTTCCCCAATCATACCCAAGTTCCCGAGCCGAGGCAACTTTGGTGATGACGGACACGTGGCCTTAGGCACGAGTCAGGGTTTCCTAAATTTCCCAAAATAAAATATTTAGGTGGCGACTCTGTATCTGGCAAAGCAGTCCATGTTTGGCACTTCTTTCAAAAAAATCTATTTTCTTAAAACGATTTGCCGGATTTGGACTCTTTGGTTCAGATTAAGAACCGTGGCAATTTGAGTCAAAACTGTAGTGAGCCTAAAATGAACAGAACGGGACTCATCCTCTCGGGGCGTTCGGGGACGTCTACAGGACCCAATTTTCCATCGGCCGGACTCCAATCGGCTGAAAGTACCTTCTTTAGGACAAACTCTCCTGGCGTGTATCGGCGCAACTAAACTTGCTGATTATACGACTTGGCGAGCTGCTGCTGATACCGTGCCATGGATGCCAGGTCGCGGTCTCTTCGTTCTTCGATTAGAATCAGATCCAGGGCAAGTATCATGTCGTTTCGGCCCCATATCAAAAACTTGTGATTTCAAAGTTGGGAGGCCGATTTCTAGGGGTAAGATTGCTTGGGTTCCAAAGCATAGAGCAAACGGCGTTTCTCCAGTGGATCTTCTCGGCGTAGTACGATGAGCCCACAATACACTCGGCAATTCTTCGACCCATTTGCCTTTAGCTTTTTCCAGCCTCTTTTTAATGCTGTCCAAGATGGATTTGTTAGAGGCTTCGGCTTGACCATTGCTTTGGGGGTAGGCCGGTGTCGGGAAGTAAGGTCGAATGCCATATTTGCTGCATAACTCTCGATATACGCCACAATCGAACTGGGTGCCATTGTCTGAGGTGAGAGCTCTCGGAATGCCGAATTGTGTTATGATGTTTCTCCATACAAAGCGTTTAATGCCGGCATCTCGTATATGTGTTAAAGCCTCCACTTCGACCCATTTTGTGAAGTAGTCTGTCGCGACGATTAAGAATCGCTTGTTCCTGGGGCCCTGGGCAATGGTCCTACGATATAAAGTCCCCACTAAGCAAACGGCCAGGGGCTGGTGATAGAGTTCAACCCTTCGGCAGGCAGATGGGTTAATGGGGAGAACTTTTGGCACTGTTCACATTTTTTTACATAACTCTCCGTGTCAGCTCTCATTGTCGGCCAATAGTATCCCTGTGTTATAGCTCGATGGGCCAGGGAGCGTCCACCAGAATGGGCAGCACAACTGCCCTCATGTATCTCTGTTAGAAGCTCCTCCACTTTGTCGGGGTGTGCGCATTCCAAATATGGACCAGAGAGGGACTTTTTGTAAAGCCCTCCTTGCGGATCCAGATAGTATCGCAGGGCTTTATTTCGCAGCTTGTGTGCTTCTTTTTTGTCCTCTGGGAGTTGTTCAGAAGAGTGGAATGCAGCAATGGGGTCCATCCAGCTTGGTGCGGATTCTATAACATTGACATGGATTTCCTCCAAAGGGCCAATACTCGGCTCCGGGATGAAACCTACTTCGATAGTCCGTTTGATCTCAGAATTGATGGCGGAGGCTAGGCACACCAAAGCATCCGCATGTGTGGTCTGGTCGCATGTTATTTGGTTTAGTTTGTGATGGTCAAATTTTGCCAGCAAGGAATTGGCCGTTTTCATGTAGGCCGCCATACGGTCGTTTCTTGCCGCGTACTCCCTCTTTAGCGGATTGATTACCAATTTTGAATCACAAAACACAAGTAGACGCCGAGCGCCGAGAAGGTGTGCATTCCGTAGACCGGCTAAAAAGGCTTCATATTCGGCTTCATTAGTTGATGCTTCGAAGCCAAGCTTGACGGCTTGCTCGATTACTGTGCCATCTGGAGACATGATTACAACTCCGGTGCCACTGTCCCTTTGGTTAGATGATCCATCACAGTATAATTGCCAAATATCCCCGACATAAATTCTCCAGTTCGGCTTTGGTAGAACTTCAGCCTTTGGTCGAACTTCATCAGGTTTGAGGTTGGCAAGCTCGCCGGTGAATTCAGCAACAAAGTCGGCCAACACCTACCCCTTGATTGCAGTTTTAGGTAAAAACTGAATGTCGTATTGGCCGAGTTCAAGAGCCCATTTTGAAACACGTCTCGATACTTCTACACTCCGTAGTATTGATCGGAGGGGATAATCTGTTAGCACCCCAATGCTATGTGCCTGGAAGTAATGCATCAGTTTTCTTGCCTCCATGACTAGGGCTAAGATGAGTTTTTCCAGTGGAAGGTACCGTGTTTCGGCGTCAACCATTGCCTTGCTCACATAATACACTGGCCGTTGCTCCCCCTCCTCTTCTTTTAATAGTACAGTGCTGACGGCCCTATCGGAAACTGCCAGATATAGGATGAGCGGGTCACCAGCGGCGGGTGTTGTCAAGAGAGGTACTGAGCGGAGATAGGTCTTGAGTCCGTTGAAGGCTGATTCGCATTCGGCGAACCATTCAAAAGCCTTACCCTGCCGTAGTGTCTGGAAGAATTATCGGCAGCGATCTGTAGACCGGCTGATGAACTTGTTGAATGCAGCGGCCATCCCCATCAACTTTTGGACTTCTTTTACTGAACGGGGGGAGCCGAGTTCCAAGATTGCTATGACTTGCCTCGGGTTGGCTTCAATTCCTCGGTGATTGACGATGTAACCCAGGAATTTGCCAGAGCCGATTCCGAATGCACACTTGGAAACGTTCAGTTTCATTCTATATTTGCGTAAGATACTGAATTTCTTTTCTAGATCAGCTATATGATTATGTTCTTCTTTGGACTAGACCACCATATCATCGATGTATACTTCCATAGTGTGGCCGAGTTGCTCTTTGAACATGGTGGTGACCAGTCTTTGGTAGGTTACCCCTGCATTCTTTAGCCCAAAGGGCATAACTTTGTAGCAATAGGTTTCTCTTGGGGTGAGGAAGGCTATTTTGTCCTGGTCATCTGGATGCATGGCGATTTGATGGCAGCCTCTGTAAGCATCGAGGAAGCTCATGCGTTGATAACGTGCCGTCGCATCGACAAGCTGGTCAATTCTGGGTAGAGAAAAACAGTCTTTGGGGCAAGCTTTGTTCAGATCCGTGAAGTCGACGCACACTCACCAAGTCCCTTTTTTCTTCTTCACCACCACTGTATTGGAGAGCCACGTGGGGTAAGTGACTTCTCTAATTGCCCCGGCGTCAAGTAGTTTGTCTACCTCCTCAACAACGGCGGCAGTGTGCTCCGCGGCTAACCGTCAACCTTTCTGAATGATCGGCTTACATTTCGGATCGACATTCAGATGGTGCTGTGAAACTGACGGGTCTATTCCCGGCATTTCGTACGGAGTCCACGCAAAGATGTCAAGGTTGTTGAGCAAGAAAGAGATCAACTGCTGCCTATCGGCCTGATTCAGAGAGGCGCCGATCATGAAGAACTTTTCTGGGCTTCCATCAATGTCAACTCGGTCTAAATCTTCCGTGGCCTTCTCATTTGGATACCGCCCAACGTCATCCAGGATCTCCCGATTCGGCACCTCAATGGAGTTTACTTGCAGTTCCTTTGGCATTCTGGCGGCAAGGAGATAACATACTTGTGCCGATTTCTGGGATCCGCGGATTTGCTCAATGTCGTGTTCTGTTGGCAAACGTAGCAGGTGATGATAGGTGCTTGGGACGGCCTACAAGGTATGCAACCACGATCGCCCCATGATGAGATTGTACGGCGATGGCAGCTTGACGACCAAGAATTCCACGTCCACCGTTCTGGAATATGCTCGAACGAGTAAGCTGATCTTTCCCAATGGTTACTCTGGAGTGGCATTGAAGCCGAATAGTGGATAAGGAGCTTGGAGTCAGGTCTGACTCATGGAATCCGAGTTTGGTGAAGGTTTTATAATACATAACCTCCGAGGTGCTGCCCTGGTCGATAAGAACGCGTTTGACGGTGAACCGGTTTACGCGCAGCTCAACAACCAATGGATCGATGTGAGGGAGTGTTACACCGATCAAATCAGAATCGTTAAAGGTGATACTTGGCGTTTCTTGGGGCCGCTTTGCTGGCGTGAGTTGTTGTTGGGGGCCTGGATGTGATTGGATCACATGCACGGCCGGGGCTGCTGGCAGGCTGTATATCATGTGGACGGTGTCAAGCAGAAATGCATCCCTCAAAAGGGCAGGTGTTTCGACCACACTCCTCCGGATGCATTGGTGGAGACGTTCATCCTTTGCCAACTCCTCAAGATGATCTGTTGAGGCATGGCGGCCGTCAGTTTCTTACTGTCAGGCCCGAGATTGTCGATCATCTGCCCTCGGGGGTCGCTCAGAAGCCTGGCGCACCGTTTGTTTGGATTTTGTTATTTTCGAGGCCAGATCGTGGCGAAGGCGTTCGTTCTGAGCGATGATGTTGTCCAACCTCTGTTTGGTTTGCCTAGCTTGTGCCATGGTCGCTTGTATTGTCTTTTGCGTTGGGTTTGAAAATGAGCAGAGGTCCAAGGCAAGTCTTGCTGCGATGGTTTTTGGTCCAAGCGAGTTTGCTGGAATGAGGTCACCTCTTCGTGCGGTCTCGTCAGTGGCTATCGGAGGATCTTCAGTTACGCCTGCCATGGATGTATTTGAGTATTCCCACAGACGGCGCCAATTGTGGGGATATGGTTTGGAAATACTCTTCAGATCCTGGGAGACGCTAGTGATCCTCAGCTAGTCACCTGAAAAGATACAAACACTCCGGTCGGGGGTGCCGGAATTAGCACTCTGACGGACAAGTTAGTTCGGACACTCAGGATAGCTTGTTTACTAAGTTAAGTGAAGTGATTCTTACATACCTTTCTAAATCTGTGGTTCTTGTATTTATACTTGCTTTCTGGGCCTCGGGGCCTGAGCCTACTTTTATCTCATTCCCTTTTTATTCATTTGGAGCTACTAACCTCCGTCTATTCGGCTTTCCTAACGTATTCGGCGTCCTAGTCACACAATATGAAGCTGAATAGTATCTGATTTCTGGGGTACGCATCTTCCGACTCTTCTACTTATTCGGCTCCCACAATACCCATCATACTCGAAATTAAATTTATATTCATCTTTAATGCTTTTTTTTTTTTGTGAACTGAAAACATAACAACAGAGCTTACAAGAGCTCAGAAGGAGCATCAACAAATGAAAGAAACCTCAAATGGGTAGATGGCATAGACACCCAATCTAATCCTAATGATCCTCAAAGGTAGTTCATTGCTGTCCAGTGGGCAACCTGATTAGCAACCCTTCGAGTCCAGATGAACTTATGACCTCTCACACTAGCCATGTTTCTAATATCCTGAACAATCACAGCTGATTCCCGTGGAGGGGCATCATCTGACACACACAGAAGGATAGCCTCTTTGTTATCACCTTCAACCTCCACTCTTGAAAGATTGAAAGTATCTGCTAGCAAGAAAGCCATTCTAATAGCATAAAGTTTCCCCTTGGACCACAGATCTTCTTTGTGGATCCATCAATCAATCTTCCATTCTCATCCAGTAGAACTGCAACCACAGCAACCATGTTTGAGCATTTCGAAGTTGCACATCACAATTGAACTCGAAAGATCTTGGTGCAGGTGGTAGCCAACGAACTGAGGTGAGTGTAGCGAAGCAATAAATTCTGCCCATGTTTGGTGGATTAGATTGAGTGGAATTATGAGTACGGTGGGATTGAGTGAAGAAATTGATAGTGTGATTGTATTAGGTTGGACATGTAAGATAAAATGTGTTTGTTTGTATACTAGTATAGTGGTAGTAGTTGATTGGAATTAAATCTATTAAATTATATAAAAGTTCTCATTATATGAAAATTAACTTTGTTGTTTTTGTAATATGGGAGCAAAATTGTCCTTTTATACCCAATCTCATGGGATTTGATCAGCAATCTTACCCCTCCCATGGCAAAGTTAATCCCACCATGTGGGGAGATTTAGTCCCGTGGGACTGCTAGTCCCATTCTATTTTTATTAACCAAACAAGAGTTATGTAGGGCTCACAAAATTGTTATTTCAATTCTATCATCTATGGAACCAAACGAATATGACGTATTTCATTTGATCCCGTAATATTGTTACCTAGCTAGCTTAAATAAATAATTTGAAATCAGTCACTAAAATAAAATGCAAAAAAAAAAAATGTCATGCCCGGTTTAATTAAACATGTGATATTAAGGCCCTGTTTGGTGGAGCTGTGGGAAAGTGCTTATAGTTTATGCCTAAACAGCTTATAGCTTATAACTATGAACATAAGCTGATTTCTGACTTATAAATTAAGCATCTCCTGCCCCACTCAAAGAATAAGCTGATTTCTGACTTTCAAAAAGCTATAAGCTATAAGCTATAAGCTAAACCAAACACATCAAAATAGCTTAAATTAAACTGAAAGCTGAAATAAGCAGTTTTTAAGCTGCACCAAACAGGCACTAAGATGTTGGAAATAAAGTAATTCTCTTAAAAGAAAAAAAATAAAATAACAATTTGCATAGTTAGAACATTTCTAATGGTGTTGTTATAATTATTCGTGAAAGTGTGTTATATGATAAAAATAGTAAAAAGTAACACCCATTTATATGTGTCGAGGGTTTGTTAATTTAGGTCTCGTTTGGGAAATAATAGTTTTAGTCTAAAAGTCAAAAAAAATATTAAAAAAAATCAAAAAACCTATAATTTATACAAAAAAGTTAAAAATTTACTTTTTTCTCTATTTTTTGCACATCTTTTCGTAAAAAATTAAAAAATCATTTTAAGCATACAAATTTTTTTTACTTCATATTTTAACCAAAAAATTAAAAAATTACTAAAATATTATATTTCCAAAATCAAATCACGTACTATACTACTTTGGTGTCCCAACCTCTGTCTCGCGCCTTTTATATGTTGCAGGGAATTTGAATCTAACACTGTTAGTTAACAGAGTTATAAACATTAATTAAAATTCTTAATAATTTGAAAAACCCTACTGTGATTAAAACTCTCAATTGGAGAAGACTATTCCAATTCACTCTTCTTGTTGTATGGATGATCTGAAGCCATCCCACAACTCCTTCAATTCATTCCGAAATCACAGTCCAATATATATAAAAGCACAAACTGTATGTATATATATATATCTGCTACGTGATCAGAATGAAGACTACAGATGATTAATCTGATAGATTTCACATCAGGCATGGAATTGAAGCTCTTTTTTTCAGCGAGTTTGACGTCTATTTCGTGATATAGATGATCAATTGCCTTTCATTCAACCTCTTGGCCTCTACCCTAGGTAATAAATTCCAACCTGAACAATTTGATCTCTTCTTCTTGAACTTCAGAACCATTTCACTTAAATATGTTTGGTTTTACTGTTAAAACCATAAAGAATATTTTATGTTATTAACCTTTTCTCTCTATTATTAAGTTGCCTTCCATTTTAATTTCAAGTTTAGAGTTTGTATCTATGCTTCATTTTGGCAACTACATGTTTTAATCAAAAAAGTTAAAACTGACTATGAATTATCACATTACTCTTTCTATTTTTTTACACATTTTTTTTAAAAAAGTCAAAAAAATAGTAAAATAACTTATTCTCAAACAAAACCTTATACGTTTAGGAAATATATATACTTCATTGAAGAATTTACATCTACTTCATTGTGATAGAATTTTCTATGCACTAATTTTCAAGTATGTCTAGTTTCAATTTTTCTGTTGATAAACAGTATGGGCACTAATTTGTATGAAAAAGGAATTCGCTTATAAGAAGATGAAAATCTTCTTAGCTTTTTTGTAGGTTGTTTTGTGTTCAAATTGAGTTATGACAAAATGTTAATGATTAATCTTTGCATAAAAGGGGTTTCAATGCTTTATTTTATTTTATTTATTTATTTTTTTGCTTTGTTCTTTGTTTCTATTGGTATGCTTGAATTTTCCTTGTGGTTAGGCCACTGCCTTTGTCTCTCTTATCTTATATTGGAGCCATTAGTGTATTATATTTATCAAACTGCAATAAACTATTACAAGAGAGAGAGAAGACAAAGCCACTGCCTTTGCATCTCTTGTATGATATCTCAAGCCGGCGTGTTGGTACTCAGGAAATATATCCCCACAGTTGGACCCAACCAACAAAAAGAAAAGGAATACAGCCACAAAGCCACAAACCACTCTGTTCTACATGCTCTAATCTTCCAATAATTGATGTATAGAAAAGAACATGAAAGAAGTTCTCACAGGCATCTTTTATGAGCCTCCATATAATTGATTCCACTCAAGCATGGAATAAAGTCGACACATAAAAGTCATTAATGTTACAATGTATGTATTAGTGTCAATTCTTTTAAAGTTCATATAATTCCTTCATATAATTCCTTTTGAACTTCTAAGATCAAGATCTTTGTTAAAGTTCATATAATTCCTTAACATTTTGTTCTCAATTTGTTTTAGTTAATATATTTGCATAAAATAGCTATAGCGATCCCGGTTTTCCCTTCATTTTTTTTTTAATTGTATTCCGAACTCGGTTCCGTAGATGTGTTGTTGTCTTATTCCCGTTTCCATCCTTTACTCTTTGTATATATACAATGTATAGAAGACTAATGCTAATACATTAATTTATATAATGAATTCATTAATATAGAGGATGCATTATGTATCATGAATGTATGAGATACATTAATCAATTTAATGAAGTTCATTGAATGAATAACTTGAGAGTTTCTCTCTCTCCCTACACACCTTCTCCCTTGGTTTTCATCTCCCTCTAGTGTAAATCTATACTAAGTCCTTTGTAAGAAAGGTAGAGTGGGTTGAGGGCTTCATTTTAATCTGAAAGTTTGGCGATTTGGAACACTTTGGTTTTTGGCCTTCATCTTCTCCATTTGGTCTCTCCATTTGAGGTAGGGATTTCTTTGTTCCTTTTTAATACTTCGTCCATAGATAGACATGTGGTAATTTTGTATTGCATGAAAATCATATCCATGTTGGATTTGTTTGAAAATCATGAGGGGGACCTGGGGTTGGTTGTTTGTGTTGGAAAAAATGGTTTTATATAGGCATATTTTTTTAACCCAATTTGGGTGGACCCCAAACGTGTTTTGGGGTGGGTCCGAAGAGGTGAAGTGGTGAAGACGGAACGTCAAAACCATTTATGAGTGAATGGGAAGATGACGTCGTTTTCGGGTCTAACATTAATTTTTTAGATAAAATTCATTTGAATTTTTTCAATAAAAATTATTGTGGGAATTTAATTTAATTCTAAATTCAAATTTTGGTTTCCTAAGTGGTTTCTTAGAGTTTGTAATTTTAGAATTTAATTTAATTCTAAATTTAAATTTTAGGTTCTTTAAATGTTTCCTAAAGTTTGCACCTCTTTATTTATTTATTTATTTAAACTATTTCATTTGTTTAATATATATATATTAAATAGTTTAATTAAATAAATAATAGTTCCCAACAGTTCACTAACAGAACTATTCCCTTTTGTTTGAAAATTTGGTCAAACGGTCAAAATTTGTTTGATTTAAAGAAGTGCACCTGTTCATGGCTTTTGTGCGCCTTTTCACAATTGTTTTGGACCTGTTCGGGACTGTGTTGTTGCCTATATATACTGCCATAATTCCAGTAATTGATAATCCGAAAAATTCAGTTTGCTTGTGGATTTTTTGCTGTCCAAAAATTCTGCATTTTTTTTTTATTCTTCATATTAGTTTTAGTATAATATTTCAGAGAGTTAGAACACAGGTTTGGTTTGCCGGGCAAATTTATTTGAAGTGCTTCATTAAATTTGTGAGGATCATTGTATCCTGGGAGATAGACGCCATTCAACCGTAAGCACCATAGCGGGGCGAATCTGTCTTAAGGACAGAGTGTCTCACACTCGACTTGGTCTTAAATTATTTATTCAGTTCAATGAAATAAATTCAGTATGTTATTTATTTATTTTGTTTGATTTATTTCAAGTTATTTTTTATACACAGAAGATTGTTCCAACAGTTTGAGAATGGTTTTGTTATCATTGACTGTGGTTTGGACTAATTAGATAGTAGAATTAGCATGTTATTGTTGAAAGAAGAGAAAGCCCTAAATTATATTTTGATTTGGTAAAATAAAAAGGGTTTATGGTTTAACAATGTTGGTAAATTTCTATTGTTAATATGAGTTGTGTAGAAGGTGTTAACAGTTAAGGGATTAATTATGGTATTGGGGTTATTTTGAAATGAACGTATTGAATCAAGTTGGATTATGGCTTATTATCCATGGAATTGATTTTGTAAAATGAAGAGAATGTAATTGGTTTTGTGAAAAGGGAAAAGTGTTTTTGGAATAAGTGATGGAACATGTTGACTTAAGAAAATTATGAAAGTTGATCTTGAAAATGGTAAATGAAATGTTAACTCTATGTGAGTCTCGGAAAACAAATTTGAGAATTGAACTATTGTATCATGAGTGTCGAATACACACATTTGGGGGTTTTATCCTTACCTATCGTACTAGTGTCGTTGTTGGGTTTAAGGTTTGCTTGAGAGTTGAGTCTCTTTTATTAGGTGTACTGAATACATGCATCTAGAGGTTTTGTCCTTGGTCATCGGCGGAGGATGACATTGTTGTTGTTGAATTGTGATGTATGCGTTACACTTGTGTTGGTTAAACATTATTGAATAGTTTATGTGTATGTATTACACTTGTTGTTTATGCTTTGTTGTATTGATTGATTATGTATATGAAATTGTTTATATACATTGTGTTGTGTGGGAGGAGATAGGGAATGTACTCCACGGTTTAGGGGAAGATAGGGGATAGACCTCTAAACCGGATATTGTTTGGGAGGAGATAGGGGATGGACTCCATTAGCATCACTATTATGTGTGCTTATTGAAGTATAGAAGTGTTTTTGTTTGATATTGATACAACACCAAAATGTGTATCATTTGTGAAGTATGGAAGTGTTTTTGTCTGAGATTGATACAGTACTAAAATGTGTATTTATTATGAGGTATGAAATGTTTAAAATGAGTTATTATCTTGCTTATCGCTTTGGCATATCCTTAGCTTACTGTGCATATAGCCGGTAGAGCAGAGTTTTAATTGTTATCGTCAGTGTATCTGAGTATGTTATGGGTTGTGATGGTTACAATTTTGAAAGGCCGAGCTGCCTCATTTGTGGATTATATACATGTTGATGATTTGTTATTTCCCTTTTTATTTAAGGCATGCATGTATTGATATGAATGTATTAAGAACAAACCAAAATGTCATTTTGAGATTTTGGAAATTGTGAAGGAAAATCGGGTATTTGTGAACACGTTTTCAAAAAAGGTCATTTTGTTGTAAGTACGGAAAATGGGGGAAGAGTAATAGGCTTGGTGAAATTGTTTTTTTTTCTAAAACTGTTATAGTCATGAAAGTTTGGAAAAATGGGTAATGAAAAGGAAAGAAAGGTGAACCGCTTATAGCGTTGAATGAAATGGCTATTTTCGAGAAAAGTTCATACTTATGTATATTTTGTATAAACTGTCACATTACTATTCTAGTATGAGATTGGGCATTCATGATCATAGCTATCTGTAAGTTGTTATTGTTGAGGATCATGTTGAGATCCCTACTGGACTATATGTTCATCCCACGTTGTTGAATCTTTTTCAGGTGATAGCCAGGATGTGCAAGGTTTTGGATCTTCTTATTTGTTGGCCACGGGGCCTCTTTTGTGTTAGCGGAATGCCATTTATGTAAAAGGGTTATACCCTTCTTCTTGACTTTTAATGATGTAAGCCCAAGGGCAATTTATTTAGTGTACTCATGTTGTATTTACTTGCATACGAATGAGAGCAATGTTATTCACTTCTACGAGTTGAATATACGAGTTTATTGCATGTTATCCCTGAAATGGAATTAAGTAAATGAAATTGGTAATACTTCGAGTAATAAAAATTGGGGCGTGACAATAGCTCTAATATTATTTACATATATATAAATAAATTTGGCCTGTGTTTAGATATGACGTTTCTCCTATGATTATCAAATCGTTCGGCAAATTCACAAATTTGATCATGATATATATTAGCAGTTCGATGCATTAAAGATTGGGAAGTAGCTAATGCATGACGAGGCAGGGAACTTTATTGACATTGCGGTCACCCAAAATCATCTGTTACAAAAAAAAAAAAAGGCCTCTATAGCCCGGCCTACGGCCTGAGCTCGTGGCCAAAGACCGTGGTCCTATTCTAAGTGGGCTTGGGCTTGGGCCTAGACATAATTTTTTGTCACGTGACCCGGATTGGCCCCGCCCTACCCAAAATTTGGTGGGAGCCCGCATGGCCCGCGGGTGAGACGACTCAAGTCGAGCCAAAATTAGATCCCTAGGTTGGGATTATTTCGGCAACTAGAATTGAAGAAACATAAAATCTTTCAAAAGCTTCAAAACCCTACTCTAAAACCCATGCAAGATCGACAATTGAAGTGTAAAGTTGAACGAATTGGTGGTACAATTCAAAATCACTGGCGTCTTTTATTATCTTCTCACAACCCCTTATCAATCACAAACATTAAAGTTACTTTCTTTACTTCTCTATTCAATTTTTAATTTTTTAATATTTTTTTTTTGTTGAGAAAATTTCAATTTTACTCTTATAGTTTGCCTCGATGATCAATTACACCCCAGACTTCGAATAATTTCAATATTACCCCAAAGTTTTTGAGATCGTATCAATTTTCCCCTCTATTGTCACATTTAAACGGAAAAAGTAAAAAAAAAGTTACATTTTGACCCTAAATTTCAAAACAAAGATGCAAACTCACCCTCTCTTCCTCTTTCTCATCATTCCTTGAATTACCCAAATCCCTCCGCCACCCTCATCCTCCCTCTTCTGCCATCATCTTCCACAAACTGGTAACACTCAAGATATTTGAAAGAATACTACTATAGACACCCCATTTTTTACTGCACTTAAGACTTGGGCGCTTCAGGCTGATTACTCAAGGACGAAGGCTATGTTGTGCAGAGGTTCGATTTCTTCGGCAAGAGAAGCTTCAAATCCCAATCTTACAACCCCTTTTTGGACCAAAATGATTTTTACCAAAATGATTTTAGACCTTAAAACCATCTCTTTCAAAATATTTTGAAAAAACGTTTCTACGATGTTTCGAGACTCGCATTTGGTTAAAATGTTGCGCTTTTCGGTAAACCGAGCAAGGACAAAGTACAAATAAATGAAAGAGAGGTGAACCCTTTAAAAAATCTTTAAAACATCTTGCTTAGAGGTTTGGAGTTAAAGAAAATTAGAGGAGAGAGAAGAAAACTAGCTGAGGAGAAGTTAGGCATGAATCACGTTAAGACCGAAACTGAGCAGTTTTCACTAAAAGAGGCATATCTTTTTTCACACTTGGAATTTTGATGTGAGGCTACCATCATTAGAAAGCAGACTTCTGAGGTTTCAATTTAGACTCAAGAATGACTTGCAAAGGAGTCCAGATGAATGAGATATGCCCATTTGAAGTTGGACCTAGAGAGCAAATTTTTTTGGCTGGCCACTGGTGGAGTGTGTTGGCCATGAATGGACTTTGTCGGCCATGTGTCAACCAAAGGAGCATTTTTTCGGCCACCAGTGATGGCTGTCGGCCACCAATGATGGCCGGTCGGCCACTGGTGCAAAAAAGTCAGTTTTTGTGCAAATATTTCCTCCAACTGTTTTCACAATGTTCCAGCTGTCCATTTTGAGATATTTTCAACCAAGGCTCATATATTTCTATATATAGATGACCTATCTCTTATATTGCAACATTGGAAAAATTTTGGGAGCCTCTCTCTCTACAATTCTCTCTCTCTAGATTTCTCTCTCTCTTGAACTTTTGTGCATACAAGTAGAGATAAACTTCTAGTTTGTCTATCAACCCTTAACAAAAGTTTCTTATCTTTGGGCTGAGGTTACTTGGGACCCTCTTTGAGCTCTAAAAGGTTTTTATGGCTTGGATTGTTGCCTATTTTGTGCTTGGGCTCCAAGAGGTATACTACTTGTTTTGTTAGCTTGTTTTGCACACTTGTTTTGCCATTTTTTCAAACTATTTTTAGCCTAGTTTTCAACTGTAAAAACCTCTATTTTTGTAGCCTAAAAGTGTTGGTTTGAGGCCATTTTCAGTTAAGGGGTGGTCCACCCTCTTTGCTCCTTTGCTTGTTAAGCTTTTGTACCATTTTTCATCACTTTCAAAAAAACCTTTTTGGGCCTTTAGCCACTGAATTTTAGAGGTTTTTCAGTGGCAAAATTCTTATTTTGAAGTCCAAAATTGGAGGGGTTACCCTCCCCTCCTTGTGTCTTTTGTTTGCATGCCTAGTCAGCTTCATGAGTTAGCATGTTTTTCTAGCTTAACTTAGCTTAAGTCCAGCATGTTTTTGCCTCTACAATAACCCATTTTGGCTCTATTTTAGGCTGGTTAGTTCAGTTGAGGCTTGTATTTCATAGTTGTAGTGTTAATTCCTTCTCTAGTTTGATGTTTTAATGCTTTAATTATCATTCTTTTGAGTTGAAAGCATGTTTTGAAGTTTTTTTTCACTTCATTTCAGCACTTAAAATCTCTGCAATCTCCTTCAATTCTTCACTCTTTTGGTTGTTTTGAAAGTGGTCTTAAACCCCTTATTTGCCTAAGTGTGAAATGAAGAGGTTGCACCTAATGGTTTAATCCCTTAGGGGGTTCATTACCAACAATGTAATGCCTTTTTCATGCCCAAAGCAACTTGTTGTTTGAGTCATATTTCCATTAGAGAACACTCACTTTTGGACTTAATCGATTAAAGAATGAATCGGTAATGTAAAATGAGTAAACAAAATTAGACAAGTAAAAGAGGCAAGATAAACATCTTTCGCGTTGCATTGCATGTGTTCAAATTAGACGTTAATTTGAACACAAGGCAAATGAGACATTTCATACTCAAAAGTGATGAAATGTGCCACTTTCTTTGGTCACCATCACCCTTGATCATGCATGATAGGGTGGTGGGCTTTTTGGTCTTGTTTTGTATTCATTAAGTTTGTATAAACTTGGTTCCTTAGCCATCATGCATGGAAATTGCTTGGTTGATGGTTTGAGGTCCAAGAGTTACACTCCTTTGAGCTTGTGTGATGATGAGGAGGGTAGCAGTACAAACACTCCTTGAGAATACACTGTTTTGCCTTTGTTTGCTCTCTGTTACAGCAAAAGGGGAAGTTCTGGACAGGGATGGCCAACCGGCCACCATTGGTAGCCGACCGACCATCAATGAAATTTGCACAGTATGTTGGTAAGGTGGAGTAGAGGTATTCTGGAAGTTAGCAACACTGTTGGTGTTCAAATGTGCAAACAGAGGCATTCAGTGGCAAGGCGGTGGCTTTTCGGGTGGAATATCGAGCATGCATGCATCCCTCATTTCCTGAGGCCTTTTAGTTGCTTTGCTTAGTTAGTTAGTGGTAGCTAATTCATGCAAATGTTGTAACTATTTAAGTAGATTAGTTAGTTAATTCATGTTGTAATTAATTAATCGCTTTGTAATTAGTTAGTTAAGTGTTTAGCTAATTAATTTGATTTGTAATATTTAATTAGCTTAGAATAGTTAGTTAATTCATATTGTGTTGTCACAGTTAGCTTAGCTTAGTGTAGCTTAGCTTATTCACTTGGACCCTCCTTCGTGAGGGCGTAATGTTGTAATAAGTGTGCGTGCGTGTATGTATGTCTTCCAACCCCATGTCTTTCTCCCTTTTATTTAATTGCTTTTGATGGTTAGATTAGGGACATTTGTAATTAGCATACCTTATGCTTGCATGTTTGCATCCATTCATTTGTCTTGCATGCACCGAGGCTCGGTGCATCATTTAAACTGCATTGTTATTTCAATATCTTCTTTGAATACATGTTTAAATCGCATGTTGTTCAAATTTATTCATATGTCATATTAGTAGCCGAGCCTATTAATTACATTATCGCATGCGTTGCATTGGGAATCTTGTATAGTTAGGATCATGCATCTTTCTAATAGTTTTTATTTTGGCTTGAAGTACTAGGTGAGTTTTTATGCTTTAGCATACTTGCATGAGTGTGATTGCCATGTTGCCATGATTAGCATGCTTGCCATGAGGCTATGTACTTAAATGCTAAATTGCATGAATGCCTACGAATGAAGGCTTGGTTGTTTGAATTTGAACGATTCAACGAATGTGCATTTTTTTAAGCTCACTTTGTTGTGGCAAAATCATGTTTTAAGCCCACTATGTTTGGTGGCAAATTTGCATCTTTAAGCCCACTTGAAGTGGCATATTCAAACCATTTTCACAAACAAACATGAGTTGCATTGTTCCAAGTCTTGCGACTAGTCTACACTTGCTTGTGCGCGTCACATAGTAAAGCTAGTTTAATAACCTGAATAAGAACACATAGTATTTTTAAAAATACATATCATGATTAGTAGAGGTCGATCTTTGATCGGGCGAGCGGGACGCTCAATTCATGACCTTCCCCTCTCGTACCCAAGTTTCCGAGCCGAGGCAACTTTGGTGATGACGAACACGTGGCCTTTGGCATGAGTTAGGGTTTCCTAAATTTTTCCAAAAATAAAATATTTAGGTGGCGACTCTGTATCTGGCAAAGCAGTCCAATTTTGGCATTATTTGATTTAAAATCGATTTTCCAAAAAGATTTACCAGATTTGGACTCTTTGGTGTTTATTAGTTTCACATTGCACTTGTGAGATTAGATTCAAAACCACCGGAGTTCGAACTGTGAGGCATTTCTTTCAAGCCTTTCAGAAAGGCGGGGCGCGAAAAAAGGCGAGTCCACAATTGCGTTGAAGCCGATTCACATTGATAAAAATACCTCTTATCTCCTCCATCTATGTCACTACACCCTTCCCAATCTCACCTCTTGCCACCTCTTTTCTCCCCTAGCTCCCCTTTCACTCTCTCTACAAAACCTATATGAGCAATTCTCACTCTAGCCACCAACGCAGGCTCCATTAGCCTCAACACACATTCAATCTACTCAATTTTCGCAATTAAAACCTTTGGAGGACTTTTTACAAGCCATCATAACGTGCCACAGCTTATCAGAAAACTCTGAATCTCTCTCAATTTGAAATCCAATTTCATTATCATCTTCGTCGTTGAGGAATGATCCGAGGAGATTGGCAAAGAGATAGGAGTGAAGATCGCCGAGGAAGAGGAAAGGCTTTTCGAGGAAGTTTTCTAATCAGGGAAGAGTATTTGGGTGATGTTGTTGGAGGCAGTGAGGTTGAGGGTGTCGTAGTATGGTTAGAAGCGGTGGTGGAGCATTTCAATGTGGGTGAAAAGTAAACTTGATGGTAGCAAGGGAGTGGTGCTTGATCACCGGAGAAGAAAGATGTGGCTTTTCTTAAGGATTTTAATCCATTCGATGTAGAAGTCTTTGAATGGACAGGAGGTCTTCTTGCAGTTGAATAAAGCTATTTCAATGAATCCACCATTGATGAGAAATTAGGAAGATGTAAAGAGAGATAGAGAGAGACAGAAAAACAGACAGACAAATAGACAGACAGACAGACAGATAGACAGAAAAATAGAGAGATAGAGAGAGAGAAAGATAGAGATAGAGACAGACGAGGGACTTATAGGCTAATTTCTTCATCATGGAAAGATTTGATTGATGTGCTTTGATGGGTTGTTGTTCTACTTGGTTAAGTTTAAGTTTTTTGTGGCAAAGTGGGAAACGGGTAGGGAATGAGGGCTGCCAGAGGAAGAAGTGGAATGGATGAAGACAGAGGGTGAGTTTGGGTATGAAAGGGTGAGTTTGCATCTTTGTTTTGAAATTTAGAGTCAAAATGTAATTTTTTGAAAAAAAATTTCCGTGTAAATGTGATGGTAGGGGACAAATTGATATGATTTCAAAAACTTTGAGGGTAAAATTGAAATTATTTGAAATTTGGTGGTGCAATTGATCATTGAGGCAAAGTATGAGAGCAAAAATGAAATTTTCATTTTTTTTATAAAAAAAAAACAACTAATTAAAGAGCTATCATATTTCTGGACTTTAAAAAAAAATGTGTCTTTTGTTTTGTGGGTGTTGATTTCCAAGCTCACAACCAAACAAATCTCCTTGTTGAGATCTAGGGAACTCAACTAGAAAGCACACAGAAGAATAAATTAAGCCAAACACCTACACACAAAAAGATAAGATATACCACGGTGGCTTGTCCACTTGAGGGCACTCTGATGATCAAATCGATAACTTATCTTACAAGATATCAATTCAAGTAAACAACTCACAAGAAAAAGTATACCTCAGACCTATGGAGGGTGCCTTACCTTTATAATTATTAGTGTCCAACTTCTCTTAGAAGTCTTACTTCACGAGACTCTATCCTTTACAGGGTCTCAAGAGTCCATCCTTACCCAAACAGGTAGTCCTATATCATCTAGGACTCTTGTCCTCTATTTGAATATATTGAATTCCGATATAATCGCATTATATCTTGGTAACATGGTCCATCCACATGGCACCTCGGCCCACAACCTTGGCCACGTAGACAACCATAAAAATATGTCCCCACAATTGCCCCGTAGGTTCTATTACCTCGATAATCTAAGGTGATAGAACCTATATCGTCTGACCTCCTAACATGCCGACTAACAACATGCTGGAAGATGCTCGCCGACCGAGATTATGACTCGTCGGTATCAAGAAACAAGGACTCAAGTGTCCATTCATCAAGAATCAAGAACCAACATGTTCTCTTATCCAAATCCAACATCTCAACTGAGATTGCACTACTAGTCGAGGTCATCACTTGCTAGTTCAAGAACTCAAGACTCCAACAAGACTTACGTGCTTCTTTTCTTCACACTGCATATCGTCTTCGACTCGTTCTCCTTGCCTAATGTTGGCCATCTATTCTTACTAAGTTCCCACAGACGGCACCAAATTGTGGGTGTTGGTTTTTGACCTCACAACCAAACAGATCTCATTGCCAAGATCTAGGGAACTTAGCTAGAGAGCACGCGACAAAATAGATTAAACCAAACACCTGCACACAAGAAAGTAAGAAATACTGTGGTGACTCGTCCACCCGGAGGCACTCTGATGATCAAGTCAGTTAACTTATCTCTCAAAGATATCGACACAAGTAAATTACTCACAATGAAAAAAGCATACCTTAGACCCACGGGGGTGCCTTACTTTTATAGCCAATAATGCCCTCATCCCCTAGAAGTGTCACTTCATAGGACTCAAGCACAACATCTATCCCAGACTCTTAGTTAGATGAGAATGATCGCATTAAAGAGTATCTTCTCTATTCAAACTAAGTGCCTCAACTTATCTAGGATTCTTGTCTTGTATCCGAATATCTCGGACGCCGATATTACCACACATATCTCAGCAATATCATAACAACCTCAGCAATATGACTCGTCCACATGGCACCTCGACTAACCATCTCGGCCACTTGGACAATCCCAAAAGTATGTCCCTACATGTTTATTTGCTAAACTATTATAATGGAAAGTCTCATATTTGCTTCAAGTTACAAACTCTGTTTTTGCTATTTGTTTGATCATGATTTTTTAGTGTTTTTTTTTTTTTTTTTTTTAATTTGGCTGTTATAATTACGTGATTAATTTTTTTTTTAATTTTATATTTTCTCATTTATGAGTTGATTTGTAATGGTTGACAATTAAGTTGTCATTATGATGATAATAAATTTATTTATTAGCTACATAAAACATATAGTTTTGTTAAAGTGTGATATTTAAGTAAATTTTAATAATTATATATGAAAATAACCTTTTTACAAGTGCCGTCAAATATCAAAATAATAATAATAATAATATTTTTATCACAATTTTTTTAAAACAAATTTTGTATATGCATGGAAGGCGTATATATAGAGTTTGTTTTGTGTTCCAAAGAAAGTCAGAGCGGACCTGCTCTACAAGTGCATAAACTTGGATTTATGCCTAGGAGTATAAAAATGGCTTGCGGCCCGAAGTGGGCCTGGCTTGTTTAGGCCCGTTTGGGCCTTGTCCCGAGCCTAGCCCAGCTTGCTTAAGTCCCACTCAAGGCCCAGCCCACCCAGCTCGAGGCTGAGTGTCTCTTTTAGTGAAAAATAATAAAATTTTGGTAGAAAAAATTTTAAAAAATGTTCAAGTCCTCCCAAGCCTGACCCAAGCCCAAGCTCAAACCCAGGCCCACCGGCCTAGCCCGAGGCCCGAATACCCCTTGGGCCTAGGCTTGGGCCTAATTTTCTAGCTCGTTGGCCAGCCTGAATTTTGGCAGGAGACCGCGAGGCCCCACATTGGTCAAGCCAAATTTACATCCCTATTTATGTCCAATGCACAAGGAAAATAAAAATTTTAAGATCAGGCTTCTTTTCAGTTTGAGATTGGACGGGAGCACATTGTCAGATCAGATTTTTATCAAAAGTAAATATAATTTTTAAAATAAATTATTGACAAAAATCTAATCTGATCAAGTAGTCATCGATATCCGATCAAAGTGATTTTTTTTATAAGAATAAAATATTCGACGAGCTCTATACATTATACAGTTAAGATTATTAAAACAGAACCTGTGATGGGTTTCATAGGTCCAACAATATCATTCAATCTACAAAATAAACTGAAAACAAAGATGATCCAAAATTTTAAGAAAGCACAAAGATCTAAAAAAATTTAGAAAAAAAAAGAAAAAGAAAAAAGGGAATCTAGAATGAACAAAAACAACGAATAGATGGTTGCACAATTTTACTTTTATATTTTGCCTCAATTTTTAATGATTTTCATAGATTTTTAACATCAGCAATGATGTCATCAACTTTCATCGGCGATGCCATCAACACACGTCAGACAGTGCTTTCATCAGTGCGCATGTCAGTACGTCAGTCCACGTGTAGAAGCGTACAGCATTAGCTATCGGTGTGTGGGGCCCATGTGCCACCTCTCGAACTCAATTTCAGCTTGATTTTGGCACTATTTAACTCGATTGTTCAAGAGAAATCCAATGGTGGGCTCGGTTTTTTATTTTGACAAGTCTAAAATAGGGAGTGTAATCCATTCTCTCTTTAGTGAGATTCAAAGTGCAGATTCTCTGCACTTCATCTTCTACAATGAACCACCAAGAATACAAAAATGAACCACACTTAGGGTTTATGTTTTCTCTCAATTCGTAAGTAGAAAACATGAAAATAATATATGGTTTCGAAAGTCTCAAGAGAAGGAACCCAGATATATAAGTTTCATATCATGAAAACGAAACATGTTAAAACAACATGTAATTAAAGTTACGAAAATACAAAATGGGTCTTCATTTTTCTCAAAATCTAACCACATGATTTCAATGAAACTTTGCAAATATGCTCTACGTGACATGAACTACGACATATATGAATTTCAAGACAATCAAAGATAGTTTGAAAATCATCAATTTTCTTGCATGAAACATACATATACATATTTTAATTATTATATATATAGTTTAAATCATATTTTATGCATAAAAACACGAAAACACTCAAGCTGGCTTTGATACCAATATAGAAATATCAATACGCAGTGGATTAACGGATTCAATACATACTTGAATATCTTGAATCTGAAAAGAATGAACCTGATGAGTAAATCACGTGCCTCCAAATCACCAGCTGAAATCCCAACAATGGAGTGATACTACAATGCAAGCAACACTCACATAGTTACAATACAAGGGCTTATGTCTAGTTCTCTAATGGCAGAGAGATTGAGAGCTCAAATATTTTATGCACAAAATATTACATTCTGCTTATTATTCTCACTCCCACAATAATTCGTATATAGTATCAAAATATGATCATTTAGTTGAGATGAGTAACCACTAATCCTTATCCTACATAAGATGGGATGATGTGCTATTCTTGTCTATTATGATAGTTCTGAATTCAAATTCACATAGGTCTCTTATGAGACATGGGTACCTAAACCTGGGTCCGAAACCCGACCCATTTACCAACAAATAAGACTCATGCGACACGTTAGATGTCAAACAAAATACTGTATAAAAATGTAGTAAATGTACCATTATTGACATAATAAGCATGATGGTGTCATATTTTTATTTTTAGAAGCAAAATTATTATTTTTCTCCTTATGTGGAGACTCATATCCTCCTTGTGTATCTTCATTGTGTGAATGTTCTCTTTATCCCTATTGAGATTTGTAACGAGTTGAATCCAATTAAATTTGCCTTTATTATAATCATTATTATAGTTGTAGTATCGTGAACCATTTTATTTAAATTGGTGAAAACTAATTATATTACTTATTGATTTCGATTTCGTAAGGCCCACTTCGCAATTTATTTATTTTTTTTTTAGTTTTAATTATTCTTGGGTCTTGAGTATTAAATAAGATATAAATTTAATTTTTGAAACTTATTTGATTAGCCCAATTATATTGTTTTAGTTCATATTTAATTTGTTAATGGTGTGGACCACCTTGAAACTATTTAAATTATTTTATTCTTTAATCTCAATTAGAGATTGATTCTAAATTATTAAATTGCAATCATTTTGGACTTAATTGATTGAATTATGACTCATTTGTAACCATCTATTATTATTATTATTATTATTATTATTATTATTATTATTATTATTATTAGAGAGTTACGAATGTTTAAGATGTGCACTATTAAAGGAAATATGTTTGTGGTGAAAAAACAATTATATCATTATATTGCTTATGTTACAAAATATTACAGTGTTCCTAAAATACACCTTTATATATATATATATATATGGGTGTACATTAATTAAAAAAAAGACTAAGGCAACAAGCCTACGTGGAAGGGCTGCCCCATCACAATCAACTTCACTTCTTTTCAATTATAGAGCTCTCTCTCTCTCTCTCTCTCTCTCTGATTTTTTTTTTTCTTTTTACATTTATCATGTAAAATTAGGTTTTAGAGCCTAGTTCTTGAGGCCAAAGTGAAGAGCTTGGCGAAAGCAACATTTTGATCGATGGATATCGAAATCCGACAATGTCAAAATTTGGGATTTTTGCTTCTTCTTCATTCTACCTATTGAGGTAGGAATTTTCTAAACATTGTGTATGTATTTTAACTTTATCATGCGTTATTTTAATAGTGTGATGTTTGAAAATATTAGGGTTAGGGTTTTGTTAATGGTATATTAAATGCATGAAAATGGGGAAGTTCTCTACTTTTATTTTTTTGAAAATCTCTTGTTAGTTAAGTGTGATTTTGTATGACTCATGGATTTTGAGGAATGTATTTTTTATTTTTTATTTATTTATAAGAAATCCCCAAATTTTAGTAAAACCTTAGAAATTTAAAATGCTAAGATTAAGATTTTTGGCTAAATTTGTGAAAAGCTAATAAGAGTTAAGAACATATTTTTATTTGAACAAATGAGAATTTGAAAGTGGTTCAAATGGATGAGATTGATGACAATGTTGTTGGGAATTTTGGAAACCATTGAGCTTCTTTTTAGAAATTGTTTAATTCGAAATTATTGAACTCTTGATAAATATGAAAATTATTTATCATGTTGAGGTATTGACAAATGTCGGAAAAAAATTATGTTATTTTTAGCATTTTGAATATTCTTGGTGAATTCTTGAGTTTGAATAAAAAGAGAAGATTGATGAAATTTTTGGAAGAATATTATGATTCTTGATTGAGTTGGGAAAAAGGATATTGAACATGTGATTGTTACTCCTATATTGAAATTATTGAAAATATGAGATTATGAGTTATATTTGTCTCTTAAAATTTATATTGTATATAGAGATAATTATTTGGGCAACCAGTACAGGGTTGTACTGATTGTTATAGAAATTACATGTGAATTAGGCAAATTGAAATATTTGCAATTCATACATGGCATTAAATATTGCATACTCATGATTTAATCCTCGTATTGGATTTGAGAAATTGATTTTCAAATTGATTCATTGAGAATATTTGAAATGTGTTGAGTTATGGGGTAAATACGTTTGGTAAGTCCGAATAGGAGGTATAGATTGGTATTGTTTAAGTTGGCCCGAGTGTCCAAGGTGATAGACCGAAAATACGCACGGAGTAGGTACTATGTGCCTTTCGGTTAGGAGCTGGTAAACTGCAGATTGGTAGTGCTAGTTATGCCTACTTACAGACACCAACCTAGTGATTACCAATATCATATTTACTGCCCATTGTTTTATCAAATGGATGACTGAATTGGTTATGTTTTTGAACAAGTGCATGGCATGAGAATTCCAAAATAAGAAATGATTTTTGGTATGGGCATCTCATATGCATTGCACCTCATGATATTGTTAAACTGTATGCACTTTATTTAGATTATCTCTGTTGGGCTTTATGCTCATCCCTTAGTGGAAACCGTTTTTCAGGTGATTGTTATAGCGATCTCGGTTTTTCCCTTCATGTATTGTATTCTAGACTCAGTTCCGTGGGTAGTTGTTGATGTCTATATCTCATTTCCATCCTTTAATTCTTTGTATTTGAGTTGTGGGATGTTGTGGATAAGTTTGAAACAGGTTGGTTAGGAGTTTGAACCAATGGTTGCTGTCCAGAATTTGGCATCTTCGCTCGAGCGAGGCTTTTTGTGCTTGAGCGAGCCTTGGGTTTTGATTCTTCACTCGATCGAAGGTTCTTACGCTTGAGCGAGATTTCTGTAGTGTGTCTCTTCGCTCGAGTAAGCAGTCTTGCGCTCGAGCGTGCGTCTGCGTCTCTTTTTGATCTGAAGGTTGGTATTCTTCGCTCGAGTGAGCAAGCTCTATGTTTTGTGTTTCTTCGCTCGAGCGAGAACTCTTGTGCTCAAGCGTGCGTCTGAGTTGTAGACTTGAAGCTTCGCATTGTTCTCTCGGGCGAGGCCCTTTTGTGTCTGGTCGCTCGAGCGAGCCCTATTTATACCAGTTCGCAGGAGCAGGTTTTCACTTCACTTTTTCATGTTCATTTCTTTCTGAACCCTAGATCTGACTCTCTCTCTCTCTCTCTCTCTACATACTCATTCTCTCTACAAATACACTTGATCTAGAGGGTTTCTACCCTTTTTCCTTTGTTAAAGAGGTAGGGCTTGGTGTGGGCTTCACTTTGATCCGAAAAAGCTTGTGTTTGGAGCATCTTCGAATTTCCTCCCTCTCTCCTTTGAGTCTCTCCATTTGAGGTAGGGATACTCTATTCACTTCTATGAGTTTTAACATAAATGCTAGTCATTTTGTATAAATGGTGAAATATGGAGGCTTTGGGAAGTTAGGGTTTGAAGTTGAAATTATTGTAAAATGGTGGTTTTCCATGTTTGAGCTTAATATGTATGTGAGACCTTGGAAAATGGGTTTATTGGTGTAGAATTGATGAAATTGAGCTGTAGGGTTGATGTTTGAGAAAAGAGGGAGCATGCCCTAATTAAGTTTAAATAATTAATTTGGTAAAATGTGGGAATATGACATTGATTTGAAAATCATGAAATTAGATGGAATTGTGGTTGAATGGTGTAGTTGGATTGATAATTCACTCACCGATGGAAAATGAAATAAATTATCTGTTTGATAAATTTATTTACATGTTTAGAAATATCTGTTCTGGGCTATCGGTGGGGGATAGTCATGATTGTTGTAAAAACTGCATGTGGATTAGGTGAATTGAAACCTATCGTCTAAATTTACCTCATTGAATATGATGGCGTGATTGAAATGTTGAATAAGTGCCATAGATAGTCAGTGTACATGACGATGCTTTCAATGCATTGTATATGTATCATTGTTTGGGAGAAGATAAGGGATGGACTCCATTTATAATTAAGTTGACCGGAGTGTCCATGGTGAAAGTCCCGAAACCTTGTGCATATATGGGTGCTGATTCCCTTGGATGAAAATTCTGTAAAATGGCAAAACTGCATAGCCTGTGCATATAGAGGTGCCGATTCCCTCGGATGAAAATTTCGTAAAATGGCAAATCTTGAAATCTTATATATTTGGGTGCCGGTTCCCTCAGACGTTGATCTGTAAAATGGCATATGGATAGAAGTGTTGAATAATGTTTGCTATTGGAGTGTTATTAATATATATATATATATGAGTTGTAGTCTCATTATGTTTAAATTGTTGGATAACATTGGACTATGTTAATGAATTGACTTGGATATATAATGGGAATTGAACTTATCATGTTATAACTGTTGGTTGGTTATGGAAAGGAAATACCTATGTTGTATGTGTTAAATATTTATCGAATGCTAATGTTTTAGTTAATTCTCATATTATGTTTAGCATATCTCTACTGGGCTTTGGCTCACCCTATATGGGACATCATTTTCAGGTACAGGTGATATGCTACCTCCAAGGATGTAGCTTTGGAGGTTTAGAAGCTGAAGGCTTATTTTTGTAGTTATCTTTTGTATTACATGTAATTCAAGCCAAGGGCTTAATGTGTTAAGAGTTGGAACTCACTTTTGTTGAGACCAAGTGTTGACTTGGAAAGTTGTAAGCTCGTAGGGCATTTACTTTTGTTGTCAACATGTAATACTTTTTGTAATGAACACTCTGATAAATGAATATATGTTTATCTCTCGTACGTCTATGGATATCATGAAGGATTAGTTTATGTATTTATTTTGAGGGCGTTACAAGTTAGTATCAGAGCGTACCGGGTTTGAATACTTTGGATACGTGGGAAGTGGTTAGTACCACAATGGGTTTATCTCGCTTGTTAGAGACCTAAGTGTAACGTTATGTGCTTATCTGATAACATGTTTATGTGACTATATTGGTATGGGATTTGATTTCTAGGATGTTGATTGGATCCTTGGGTTTCTGGGAGTCCTGTTGGAAAGGCACTTGATCACTGCCATTTCTAACTGGAACTCTAGCAACGCCACGGGACAGTTACTATCCGGAAATAAAATTCGTAAGTGCAAATGTGATTGTGTGCTTATGTGGAGTGAATTACAGTTGTCCATCGTATTAGGACGCGAGCGAAATAGCTTTGGCACATTTGTGAATGTGCTAATGTCATTGTTACCTTTATTAGGATGTCAAGACGAGGATGTGGTGGTAGGCGTGGTAGGCCTAGGTGGCAGGAGGTGCCTATACTGGATGAAATTCCGGTGTAGGAGGAAGGGATTGGTCAGGCCAATGTGGCTGAGCCGGTAAGACTACAGGCCATGGGTGCTTTAGCCTGCGAAATGGCAGGAGCATTGAGGGAGTTTATGGACATTCTCCGAGCTGAGAATCAAGTCCAGGCCCATGTAGCTGAGGCAGGGCCATCTTTTCTGAAGAGGGAGTTCTTCCGGTCGAATCCGGACAAGTTTTTGGGAGACCCTAAGGAGCCACTGAAGGCTGATGAGTGGCTTGAGCAGATGACGAAGACGTTTGAGATGCTTGGCATCGAGGACGGAGGCTTGAAGATGACCTTGGTGTCTTTCCAGTTAAAGGGGGATATGGGTCAATAGTGGAAGTTTACGCGAGGGCGTATTGGAGGGACTTGGGAGGCTTTTGTTGATGCCTTCCAGGAGAAGTTTTTGCCTCCCACTGTTAGGGAGAAGTTGAGGGACTAGTTCTGTTAGCTCAAGCAACTAAATACACCTATGGTAGAGTTTGAGGCCACCTTTACTAGTTTATCGAGGTTTGTACCTAAGTTAGTGGCGTCTGAGGAACGCCGTTGTCTTCAGTTCGAGAAGAAGTTGAGGACCAGACTTATGTTTCGAGTGGCCAAGTCCATGATTAGGAAGTATGGGCGCCTTCTGCAGGCTACAGCCCATCTCGAGACCATTATGCATGCGGAGGAGGAGAGGATGAAGGGCTCTAGGAGGAGTCAGGAAGGTCAGGGGGATGGTAAAAGGCAGAGGGGTTCTAACCCTCAACAGTCCCATGGAGCACATTCTAGATCTACCTTTCCAGTACCAAGTTCCAGTTTTGGGAGAGGCAGTCAGGGAGACATCACTTGTTACAAATGTGGTCAGCTGGGCCACAAGTTTCCAGCTTGCCCGCAGAGAGGAGGAGGGCAGCGAGCAACATCATCTTCAGCTCATTCTCAAGGCCAGAGTCAGGGCAGAGGCCAACCGCTCAATTGTTATCAGTGTGGGCAGGCGGGGCACCTAAAGAGGTTTTGCCCACAGTTAGGTGGCATACCTGGTGCATCTGGTTCAAGGCAGACACAGAGCCACCAACCAGCGCAGTCTGTTCAGGCCTCGAGGGCCAATCAGGGAGCCTCTTCGGCTCATTATGTGCAGCAGTCTTTTGCTTCGAGAGGTGAGCAGGTAGATTAGAGGCCTACAGGGCGCGTGTATGCTGTTACAGCGCTGGACCTTGTACCGGCTCCATCTGTTGTGAGAGGTACCTTTTTGTTTTGCAACTCGGTTGCTAATGTGTTGATTGATACGGGTGCATCCCATTCCTTTATATCTGCTACATTTGCATCTATTTTGGGATTGGAGTTGGCGCAGTTAGCATCTCCTATTTGTGTTGTATCACCTGCTTGGGGTGAGTTGATTTTGAAACAAGGGTGTCGGGGTTGTGATATAGAGGTTGCTGATCGCCAGCTTCTACTTTCTTTTGTATTGATGGATATGTCGAGTTTTGATGTGATTTTGGGTATGGACTGGCTATCGTCATACCGGGCTGTTATTGATTGCTACCGTCAGAGGGTTATTGTATGTACCTTGAGCAGGGATTGTTTTCATTTCTTGGGAGATCGAGTTGGTAGAGTCTTGCCACCAGTGTATGATCCGCGAGGGCGGAGTGAGCTTAGTTGCCTTCTCGCTAGCAGTATGAGTAGTGAGTGTGACGAGACCCGGACTGAGTTGCCGAGAGTGGTTTGTGAGTACTCGGACGTCCTTCCCGAGAATCTTGTTAGTTTACCACCTTACCGAGAGATCGAGTTCTCTATTGACTTAGTGCCTGGCATGGCACCGATATCCATGGCACCATATCGTTTTGCCCCAGCCGAGTTGAGTGAGTTGAAGATTCAACTCCAGGAGTTGCTAGATAGGGGTTTTATTCGCCCTAGTACTTTGTCGTGGAGAGCATCGGCCCTTTTTGCTAAAAAGAAAAATGGGGCTTTGAGACTTTACATCGATTACCAAAAACTGAACCGGGCTGCGGTTAAGAATAAATACCCTATGCCTCATATAGATGATTTGTTTGACCAGTTGAAAGGGTCCCGTTGTTTCTCTAAGATAGACTTGAGATTGGGGTACCATCAGTTGAGGGTCAGGGAGGAGGATATCCCGAAGACGGCATTCTGTACACAGTATGGCCATTATGAGTTTCTGGTGATGTCTTTTGGGCTCACCAATGCACCGGCTGTGTTTATGAACTTGATGAATCGAATTTTTCGGGAGTTCTTAGATCGTTTTGTGGTCGTCTTCGTGGACGACATTTTGATTTATTCACCTTCTGAGGAAGAGCACGAGGAACACTTGCGAGTGGTGCTAGAGTTGTTTAGAGCCCATAAGTTGTATGTTAAGTTTGGGAAGTGTGAGTTCTAGCTAAGAGAGGTTAAGTTCTTAGGCCACGTAGTATCCAGGAAATGGGTGTCCGTTGATTCATCCAAGATAGAGGCAGTGCAAGATTGGGCACAGCCTAAGAGCATTTTTGAGATCTGCAGTTTTCTGGGATTGGCCGGTTATTACCGTCGGTTTGTGAAAGATTTCTCCAGGCTAGCTTCGCCGTTGCCTAGATTGACGCGGAAAGGGGTCAAATTTGTATAGAGTGAGACTTGTGAAAAGTCGTTCCAAGAGCTTAAAGTTAGACTTACCACCGCTCCAACCTTGATTATTCCAGAGAGAGGTTTGGGTTATGCAGTGTATTGTGATGCCTCACGAGAGGGTTTGGGTTGTGTATGTATACAAGAGGGGAAAGTAGTAGCCTATGGCTTGCGGCAGTTGAAAACTCAAGAGAGGAATTACCCTACCCATGACCTAGAGTTAGCAGTTGTGATATTTGCCTTGAAGATTTGGAGGCATTATATTTATGGTGAGAGATTCGAGGTGTTCTCGGATCATAAGAGTCTAAAATATCTGTTTACACAGAAAGACTTGAACTTGAGGCAGATGAGGTGGATGGAATTTATAGACGATTACGATTTTGAGCTGCACTATCACCCGGGAAAGGCCAATGTTGTGGCCGATGCCCTTAGTAGGAAGTCCATTAGTGATGTAGCATGTATTGCTATCCGAGAATGGGAGATGTTGAATACTCTTGGCGAGTTCGACTTGCTTCTGGGTGAGTCTGTTGAGTCTACGGCCTTGTTTTCTGTAGTTGCACAACCTACGCTTGTGAATCGAGTGTTAGAGGCACAGAGGGGTGACTTTGAGGTAGAATCCCTCCAGGAGAAGATTTCCAGTGGAAAGGTAAAAAAGGGTCTGACCGTGTATCCCGACTTGAGTGTGAGGTACCGAGACCGCTTGTTTGTGCCGGAGACTTGCTGAGAGGAAGTACTTCGAGAGTTTCACCATTCACGCCTTACGGTACATCCAGGAGGCACTAAGATGTACCATGACCTGAGTCGCCAATTTTGGTGGAGGGGTATGAAGAAGGATGTGGCAGTTTTTGTGTCTAAGTGCCTTGTCAACAAGTGAAGGCCGAGCATCAGAGGCCAACGAGTTTATTGCAGCCCTTGCCTATAGCCGAGTGGTAATGGGAGCACGTCATGATGGATTTTGTCGTGGGTCTTCCGAGGACTCACGGGGTAGTGATGCCATTTGGGTGGTAGTAGACCGGTTGACTAAGTCGGCGCATTTCATTCCTATGCGCGTGAGAGATTTGGTAGATCATCTTCCCGATTTGTATATTCGGGACATAGTGAGGTTGCATGGGGTCCCAGTGTCGATTGTCTCAGATAGTGATCCGCGCTTTACTGCTAGGTTGTGGCAGAGTTTGCAGAGTGCCTTGGGCACTAGATTGACTTTTAGCACGGCTTACCATCCTCAGACAGACGGACAGTCCGAGCGTACCATTCAGATCCTTGAGGATATGCTTCGAGGCTGTGTCCTTGACTTTAGGGGGTCGTGGGAGAGGCACTTGCCTTTAGCGGAGTTTGCCTACAACAATAGCTTCCAATCGAGCATTGGCATGGCACCCTTTGAGGCCATATATGGCCTACCGTGTAGATCTCCAGTGTGTTGGGCCGAGGTGGGTGATGCACCTTTGTTGGGCCCGGAGTTGGTGTGAAAAACGACAGAGAATGTTGGACTTATCCGTAATAGGTTAGTTACAGCCCAAAGTCACTAAAAGAGTTATGCCGACCGTTGGAGGAGGCCTTTGGCATTCGTGGTGGGTGATCACGTCTTTCTGAAAATATCACCTAGGCGGGGATTGATGAGATTTGGGAAGAGTGGGAAATTGTCCCCTTGGTTTATTGGTCCTTTTGAGATCCTTGAGAGGATTGGTGAGGTCGTCTACCGTTTAGCATTGTCACCGCAATTGTCCAGAGTGCATGACGTGTTTCATGTTAGTATGCTTCGGAAGTACGAGCCGGATCCGTCACATGTATTGGACTGGGCCGACTTGGAGGTAGATGAGGATGCCTTATATGAGGAGAGACCGGTGCGGGTCTTAGATAGACGGGACCAAGTCTTGCGAAGCAAGATGATACCCTTGGTAAAAGTTTTATGGAAACATCACAGGGTTGAGAAAGCCACTTGGGAACGTGAGTTGGAAGTCCGAGAGAAATATCCGGACCTATTTGTTAATGTTTGAGCATATGTAGAAAATTCTGTTTTGTAATCTAAGAACATTGTATATGTTTGGTTTGTGAAACATTGTATATGTTTTGAGATCATGAGAGCTATGAGAATGATGCAAGTTTAGTTTAACATTGTATATGTTGAATGTGTTTTAGAAATGCAAATATGTTATTAACATTGAATATGTTATGGAATTATGGGATATATGTGTTGAAGTTGGTGAGTTTCAAAGGAATGCATGTTGATAATGCATGATGAGCTATATTTTGTAATGTTGTTCTCCTGAAAAGAGATGGAATGACCGGTGAATGGGTCATGGTGGCGAATGTTGAATTATAATCTTGTTGAGAATTGAAAAATCACAAATTTTGAAACTTGTATAAAATTTCGAGGACGAAATTCTTTAAAGGGGGGAGGTTATAGCGATCCTGGTTTTCCCCTTCATGTATTGTATTCCGGACTCAGTTTCGTGGGTGGTTGTTGATGTCTATATCTCATTTCTGTTCTTTAATTCTTTGTATTTGAGTTGTGGGATGTGTTGGTTAAGTTTGAAATAGGTTGGTTAGGAGTTTGAACCAATGGTTGCTGTCTAGAACTTGGCATCTTCGCTCGAGCGAGGCTTTTTGCACTCGAGTGAACCTTGTGTTTTGCTTCTTCGCTCGAGCGAAGGTTCTTATGCTCGAGCGAGATTTCTGTAGTGTGTCTCTTCGCTCGAGCAAGCAGTCTTGCGCTCGAGCGTGCGTCTGCATCTTTTTTTGACCTGAAGGTTAGTATTCTTCGCTCGAGGGAGCTTTCTTGCGCTCGAGCAAGCAAGCTCTATGTTTTGTGTTTCTTCGCTCAAGCGAGAACTCTTGCGCTCGAGCGTGCGTCTGAGTTACAGACCTGAAGCTTCGCATTGTTTGCTCGAGCAACTCTTCTTACGCTCAAGCGAGGCCCTTTTGTGTTTGGTCGCTCGAGCGACCACTCATTCGCTCGAGTGAGCCCTGTTTATAGCAATTCGCAGTAATGGGTTTTCACTTCACTTTTTCATCTTCATTTCTTTCCGAACCCTATATCAGATTCTCTCTCTCTCTCTACATACTCATTCTCTCTACAAATACACTATTAAAGATGTAGAGCTTTGTGTGGGCTTCACTTTGATCTGAAAAAGCTTGTGTTTGGAGCATCTTCGAATTTCCTCCCTTTCTCCTTTGAGTCTCTCCATTTGAGGTAGGGATACTCTATTCACTTCTATGAGTTTTAACATAAATGCTAGTCATTTTGTATAAATGGTGAAATATGGAGGTTTTGGGAAGTTAGGGTTTGAAGTTGAAATTATTGTAAAAAGGTGGTTTTCCATGTTTGAGCTTAATATGTATGTGAGACCTTGGAAAATGGGTTTATTGGTGTAGAATTGATGAAATTGAACCATAGGGTTGATGTTTGAGAAAATGGAGAGCATGCCCTAATTAAGTTTAAATAATTAATTTGTATAATCAATTTGGTAAAATGTGGGAATATGAAATTGATTTGAAAATCATGAAATTAGATGGAATTGTGGTTGAATGGTATAGTTGGATTGATAAATCACTCACCGATGGAAAATGAAATAAATTATCTGTTTGATAAATTTATTTACCTGTTTAGAAATATCTGTTTTGGGCTATTGGTGGAGGATAGTCATGATTGTTGTAGAAACTGCATGTGGATTAGGTGAATTGAAACCTATCGTCTAAATTTACCTCATTGAATATGATGGTGTGATTGAAATGTTGAATAAGTGTCATAGATAGTCATTGTACATGATGATGCTTTCAATGCATTGTATATGTATCATTGTTTGGGAGGAGATATGGGATGGGTGAAAGTCCTGAAACCTTGTGCATATATGGGTGCCGATTCTCTCGGATGAAAATTCCGTAAAATGGCAAAACTGCATTGTCTGTGCGTATATGGGTGCCGATTCCCTTGGATGAAAATTTCATAAAATGGCAAATCTTGAAATCTTATATATTTGGGTGCAGGTTCCCATAGACGTAGATCCGTAAATGGCATGTGGATAGAAGTGTTGAATGATGTTTGCTATTGGAGTGCTATTAATATATATATGAGTTGTAGTCTCATTATGTTTAAACTGTTGGATAACATTGGACTATGTTAATGAATTGACTTGAATATATAATGGGAATTGAACTTATCATGTTATAACTGTTGGTTGGTTATGGAAAGGAAATACCTATGTTGTATGTGTTAAATATTTATCGAATACTAATGTTTTAGTTAATTCTCATATTATGTTTAGCATATCTCTACTGGGCTTTGGCTCACCCTATATGGGACATCATTTTCAGGTACAGGTGATATGCCGCCTCCAAGGATGTAGCTTGAGAGGTTTAGAAGCTAAATGCTTATTTTTGTAGTTATCTTTTGTATTACATGTAATTCAAGCCAAGGGCTTAATGTGTTAAGAGTTAGAACTCTCTTTTGTTGAGACCAAGTGTTGACTTGGAAAGTTGTAAGCCCCTAGGGCATTTACTTTTGTTGTCAACATGTAATACTTTTTGTAATGAACACTCTGATAAATGAATATATGTTTATCGCTCGTATGTCTATGGATATCATGAATGATTGCTTTATGTATTTATTTTGAGGGCGTTACAATTGTGGTGAGCCTCCACTAAAGTGAAGGCGTGGAGGATCTTTTTGGAGCGCAGAGCTTGGTTGTTCATTTGTTTTGGTTTTGCAAGCCAAGGGTTATTTATGTATGAGTTTGAAAACCACTTTGTTGTAACCGAGCAAAGTCTTGGAACTTGTAGCCATTAAGGCATAAATTTATATTTAAATTGTTTTAACTTATTGCTATCACATGCTATAGATTCATATCTTAGAAATGATGAAAATATTAATGCAAGCAGTCACTCTTTCGTTAATTCTCATGTTGAATATTACTAAGAGAAAAATGAGAATTTAGCATGAATATTAATCATTGAAATGCTTATAATACTCAATGTTTATGTATGTAAATAATTGGAAATAATGGGGTTTAGACTATGTATACGAGTTAATCTAAATCTATCGGATGTCAATATTTTTAGAGCGTTGCAAGATTTATTTTATACTATCAAATGTGCAATGTATTAAAGTCTCGTGTTTTTCCATAAATAAATATAAAAAATAGAATTTAGTTGAGAGTTACATTTTTTTCTAAGTATGGAATTTTTAGAAGATTTTATTTATTTATTTATTTATTTTACCATGTGTTTTTGTCTATTTCACTCTATTTTTTGAACAACTGTACTATCTTGCTTTTTTAAGTTTTGTTGTACATATAATTTGGTAAGTTTGAATTACATTATGATATTAATATGGCTAGCATATGATATTACAGTATAGTATAGTTTATTATGTAAAAAAAATAAATATATTTTTATAGCTTTCTTAGAAATAAAAATATGAGGTATTGATCAGTGATTAAATGACACCAATAAGCAAAGTTTTTGGCTATGCCACTGGTTTTAGAATTATATTACCTCTAGTACTACCCTATAAAACAAAAAAGGCTCATTCCTATTTGAAAGGTCTAAAACTTCTTACAAAAAGGCCAAGTTAAATTAAAAAGTTCAAAATTTTGGGGTCCAAATTTGTATTTCAAAACATTCGAGACTTACATTGCAAATATAATAAGACCAAACCTTTTGACTTTACCTGGTTGGGATATGGGTGTAAATCTGGCCCACCAATCCACGACCCAACTTGGCTAGGCCCAAACCCAAGCCCAGCTTGAGCCCCCTGGCCTTGGCTCAGGCCTCTGTTTTGAGGGCCAGCCTGTTTGGCTTGAAATTTTTTTGCCTCCTATTGGCCCGGATCGGTCTGACCTGCCACAACGTTCAAATCCCTTCCCCAATGGTCAAATTTTTTGAAAATAAAAAAAATGGTCATATGACCATTTCTAACAACAGTCTAATTTATTTACTTTTTTATAATAAAAATTTAACCCCTCCCTCCATTACTATAAATACACTCTACCCATTTTATTTTCTCACAAACAAATATTTCCATCAAATTCTCAACTCTTTCAATTAGCTTTTAAGTTTCATTCCTACATAACAATTGCGATTGTGTAAGAAAATTTTTTTATCAGAAAAAGCTTAGTTTTTGTATCATATTTGGCGGTTGATAACATTAATTATTTGAATTAATATTTATTAACTACTCATTTTTTTTAACATTAATTGTTTGTTAACATATATTACTTCTTGTTATTCATATTTGTTAGTTACTCATTATTTTAATTAATTGTTAGTTAATATATATTATTTTATATTATTAATATGGATCATAATATTCCTAATATTTTTGTCGATATTGATAAATATACACAACATGAATTAATTAATATATATTATTTTATATTATTAATATGGATCATAATTTTCCTAATATTTTTGTCGATATTGATGAATATACACAATATGAATGTGTTAATTCTCCTTTTACTATGCCTCATGACCCTCTTCCAACAGTATCATCATCATCTAGGAGCATGTCTAGTACTGTTTATGAGCATTTTGAAAGAGTATTTGTAGATAATCTTGATGATATAACTATAATTAAAGCAAAATCTAAACATTTTGTAAGTTTACTTAGTGTTGCATCTGCGGAGGGCTACTAGTCATCTAAAAAGATATACTCACAAATATTTACAACTAATAGATGCTTGCACACTTGATGAATAGAAGGGCTAAACTAAACAAATATATCGTACCTAAATTTTACTTTTATATTTTGTCACGATTTTTAATAGTATTCATAGATTTTTAATAATTTTAATTTTATTTTTAAAATTTTTGAAATCATATTAATTTATCTCCTACTATCTCATTTAAACAGAATTTTTTTTTAAAAAAAAATACATTTTTATCCCAAATTAAAATATATATATATATATATTCAAACTCACTTCTCTCTTCCTCTCTCTCATCTTTCCTTGAATTACCTAAATCCCTCCTCCTCCCTCCTTCGTCATCATCTTCCCCACCGCCGCCGCCACCAAGAAGCCCTTTACACTAAATACACCAAACAATACAAATTTCAAACCCATCCAAAAAAAAAAAAAAAAAAAAAAAAAACCAAGTACCCCCTTCCCCAAAAATATATATATATCTAATAATGAAAGTAAAACAGGCCCAAATCACTGAATCACAAACCAACAATCAAAGAAAGCCAGAATGTGGACATTGTTTCAAACCACCAGAGCTCATTTCTAGTGTACCCACTACCCATTGCATTCCACTGATACAAATTCTTCCTCTATAATTGATCAAACACCAATCGAGAATCTGAAGGAGATCCACAAATGGAATACATCGTAATGATTCGGGTATTGAGAACAAAGTCATCTCTTAATCGGGTCGATCTCTGAAGCATCTCGTGGACTTTTCGACATATTTCAATTTCTTTGTGGTGACCACATGCTTGCAACAACACATTCAATGCCTCGGCTTTTTGAGTCGAATCAACAGAGACATTATCTGTGATACCCCTGTTCCGTAGTACGCTAATTGGTCCTTAATTTGAGTATGATTATGTGTTTAGCATGATTTTATGTGTCATTATGTGAATATATGTGATTTTGAAGTTTTATCTGTTCACCGTAGGAATATTTGTTTGAATGATCCGCTTCGGAAATTAAATTGAAGGCCCTATCAGCCACAGAAACCGAAATTGATTACGCTCTTGTGATTAGCATAATTTTTAGAGCCTACGGTGAAATTTAATTAGAAAACTGATTCGGGTCAGATTAATCAGATTTAATTAATGAGTAATGCTCAATTATTTTATGTTAAATAATGCATGTGAGTGGGGCTATATTATAAGCCTTCTTAAGTTTAATCCTTTCCCTTTTATATGACTTTGGCTGAGCAAACTCTAAGAGAAAAAGAGGGGGGTCGACTGTTAGAGAGAGAGATGGAGAGAATTGTGTTATTTTGACTCAAGCTTGAAGAATTTGAAGTCCATCTCTAAATTGGACCATAGATTGAAGGAATTGGGCTTCTAGGTAAGCCATTGACTCTTGAATTCATGAAAGTAATGTGTGATCTTGTGTGTTTAAGGGTTGTTTGTACTCAAGAGCATGAGTTAAGTTGGTTTTGTTGGAGTTAAAGCTTGATATAAGCATGCATGTATGAAATTGTGTTGAAATAGCATGTGTAAGCTTGAAATACATGATTCATGTAGAGTTTTAGTCGAAACTCATGTTTTGATCACCATTTGCGTTGTCTAAGATGAGAATGTGGCTAATTCATCACATGCATGTACATATTATGTGAATGGGAGCTTGAATGCATGAATTTGTATATTGTTAATGAGTTTGATGGGAGATTGGGGCATGCACGTGACTTATTTGTGAAATTGAGCCTCATTGAGTTATAAGTTGAGGTCTATACCATGTTAGCATGATTATATTTGAGATTTGAGCCATTGCATGCAAGAATTGTAGCTGGAAAATTGAATTGGAGCTCAAGAACACAACCTGGAATTTCCAGAATTTTGACGTCCGCTCGAGCGGGGGAAGTGCCGCTCGAGCGAAGAATTCGAGCTCCCAGCATTTTTGGCAGACATGGCTCCCGCTCGAGTGGGGGATTTGACGCTCACATGGAGAGCTATGTAGATAGGCAGTCCGCTCGAGCAGTAGGGTTCACGCTTGAGCGTGGATTTGAGGTAACCAGTACTTTTGCAGGCTTAAGGATCCGCTTGAGCGGGGAATCCCACGCTCGAGCGGGGACCCTGTTTTCTGAAATTTTGTTTTGTATTCTGAGTTTTGTTTTCCGTTCTTTTTCACTTGTAAGCACTCTTAGGCATATGTTAAGCATGGTAAATGAGTTAATGAGATAAGAATAAAGCCTAAAGAGGAATATGTGAATTAAGGAACAGATTGAATTGTTAATGACCCTTTTGTGTTCATGGAATGTGTAGGGTCAAGCTCCAGGGCGAATCCACAAGCCGATCACTGTGAGTAATATCGATATTCGAATGCTTATGAATGTCCAATTGTTTATTCCCTTATAAGCTCTATGAGTTGTTAATTGGGATTGTGGACAAAAGTCCGACATAAATAAATGAATGGACCAAAGGTCGTTTTGATAAACACAAATGGACCAAAGGTCGTTTTGATAAACATGAATGGACCAAAGGTTGTTTTGATAGAGATGAGTGGGCCGAAGGCCGTTTCGACATGAATAAGTGGGCTAAAGGCCGTTTTGACATGAATAAGTGGGCCGAAGGCCGTTTCGACATGAATAAGTGGGCCGAAGGCCGTTTCGACATGAATGAGTGGGCCGAAGGCCGTTTTGACATGAATAAGTGGGCTGAAGGCCGTTTTGACATAAATGAATGGGTTGAAGGCCATTCTGACATAAATGAAAGGGCCGAAGGCCGTTTTGATAATGAATGAATGGGCCGGAGGCCGTTTTGACATGAATGGAATTCTGAATGGGCCAAAGGCTAGGAAGTTAAAACTATAGTCATATGATTTGAATTTCGTATGGTTATATATCCGTTAAATATAAATATGAATTGGGCCCAAGGCCGTTTGGAACATGTTATTCTACATTGTTATGTAATTTCTATATTTGATATTATTCACTGGGCTATCGCTCCCACTCATTCATGTGTTTGTAGGTGAGCCAAGAGAAGCCAAAACCCAGCCCCAGTGAAGTCTACCAGGAACAACATGAGTTTTGGAGAGTCAGCCTTGTGTCTCACACATGAGACCCGACCTTGCCATTTTGTTATGTAATTATATTTTGTCTTGTTGGCAAGGACCTTGTGTATATCTGTATATAGTTTTGATATGGGTTGACTCAGTTTAGGTGATCCTATCTGTAAAGGATTTTATGGTACTGTATTTTGTTTGTGGGTTTAATGTATAGGTGCATGGTTTGCTTTGAGTGCATATAAGCACGACTCTATGGACAAAGTTTTAAATTTTGCTTCCGTTTGGCCCCTTTACTCTGATGAGTTAAGTCTGTTAAGGTTTGAGGCCGTAGGTAATCTCAGGATTACTGGCCGGTTATGTCCTTAACCCATAGGGGTGGGTTCAGGCCATGACAGAGTGGTATCAGAGCACGAGTTAATAACTCAAACACTTGTCCAAAAAGAGCAATAAGCGTCTAGATGAGATCTAGGATGCATTCATGTGATAAATATGAATTTGGAGGCATTGATGATATGCTTAACTATTTTGGTACGAACAGTGAAAGCATCAAGAATATGCTTAAGTGTTTTGATTTGAGTAATTATGTGCTACAAGTTGTAATTCACTTGTATTGCTATTAATTGAATATGTGCGCTCTTAGTGTATACATTTGTGAATCTCTTGTATGAAACATAATGCAAGTTTAATCAGATGGTGAGAACCAGACGTGATGAGATAGAGGAATCCTCTACTGCCAGGATAGACAGAATGGAAAGATTGATCCAAGAGATGGCAGAAGCTTTGAGACAGCGACAGGAGTGGCAACAACAGTGGCAGCAACCACACCCGCCATCTCCACCTCAAGTACCACTCGTGCCAAATAATCAGAATGATGACCGGATTATAGCTCTCACCAAGGAATTCAAGAAAATGAAACCACCAGAGTTTCACAGGGGATTAGATCCATTGAAGGCTGAAGTGCAGGTCCTCGGCATTGAGAAATTATTTGAAGTGTTCCCCTGTTCAGAGACTCAGAAAGTGCTTTTAGCCACTTTTATGCCAGAAGACGAAGTGAGAAGATGGTGGATGTTGATGCGAGAAAATCATAAAGATGTGGATTGGGTAAAATTTTTGGAGATCTTTTATGACAAGTATTTCCCGCAATGTGTTCGGGATAGGAAAGTAGCCGAGTTCATGGAACTCAAGCAAGACAGTATGACTGTAGCGGAGTATGAGGCCAAATTCACTGAGTTGGCCAGGTTTGCACCACATTGACACTGATTATAAGAAGGCAAGACATTTTGAGGGTGGGCTCCGAAGTGACATCCTAGAGAGGGTGAACGTCCTGAAGTTGGAAACCTACATTGGGGTGCTTCATAGGGCCATCATACCAGAGGCCAATATAGCTAGACAAGCTAAGCCAGTAACAGAATGGAAGGGTAATAAAAGGCAAGACTTCTTTTCAAAGAAGAAATTCCTGAAAAAGCAAAACACGGGCTCCTCAACTATTTCAAGTTCTTCCCGAGACACAGCTCCCATGTGCAACATTTGTAGCAAAAGGCACCGTGGAGTCTATTACTGTGCATCAGGAGCCTGTTTCAAATGTGGGAAGCAAGGGCATATAGCCCGAGAGTGTAATCAGAATGGTGGAAAGATAGCAGCTAGTTCAACTGCATCAGTCCCAAAGCCGGGAAATACTTTGAGATCTGCTCCTACTGGGGATACAGTGAGACAGGGGAGAGTTTTTGCACTTGTTCCGGGCGATACACGTAATGCCAATGCCGTTGTCTTAGGTACTATTTCAATATGTAATCAGGATGCCTTTGTATTCATTGATTCTGGATCAACACACTCATTTGTGACATATACATTTGCATCTAGACTGAAAAGACCCCTAGAGTTATTGGCATATTTGCTGTGTGTGTCTGCTCCATCGGGGGAATCTGTGTTATGTGACTATATATATCAGTTTTGTGACATGCATATTAAGGATGCTACCTTATATGTAGATTTATTGCCCTTGAACTTTAGACATTTTGATGTAATTTTGGGCATGGATTGGTTGACCAAGTATTGTGCCACCATAGATTGTGTGACAAAAAGGGTTATATTTAAACCACCAGAACAAAAAGAACTTGTGTTTGTGGGTAATGGGGTAGTGCCTCCACCTTGTTTGATATCTGCAATGAAAGCATGTAAATTGATCAGGAAGGGGTGCTAGGGTTATTTGTGCTATGTGTTGACGGAACAATTTGTGAATGTTGAATTGAATGATATCCCTATTGTTAGAGAATTCCCAGATGTGTTTCCAAATGAATTACCAGGGGAATTGGTAGACAGGGAGATAGAGTTTACTATTGAGACTGTGCCAGGCACCCAGCCTATTTCTAAGACTCCCTACAGAATGGCTACTACCGAAATGAAGGAATTGAAAGAACAGTTACAAGACCTTCTTGATAAGGGGTTTATCCAACCTAGCACTTCGCCTTGGGGTGCACCAGTGTTATTTGTGAAAAAGAATGATGGTACTTTGCGCCTGTGCATCGATTATCGGGAATTGAACAAGGTAACGATAAAGAACAAATATCCCTTACCCCATATTGATGATTTATTTGACCAGTTGTAGGGATCACAAGTGTTTTCTATGATTGATTTGAGTTTCGGGTATCATCAGCTGAAAGTTAAGGCAGAGGATGTTGAGAAAACTGCATTCAGAACGAGGTATGGCCATTTTGAGTTTCTTGTTATGCCATTTGGAGTGACTAATGCTCCGGCAGCATTCATGGACTTAATGAATAGAATTTTTAAAACCTACCTTGATGAGTTTGTTGTAGTCTTCATCGATGATATTTTGATATACTCTAAAGATAGACTTGAACACGAACATCACTTGAGGATTGTTTTACAAATACTTCGGGAAAGAAAAGTATTTGCTAAACTAAAGAAATGTGAGTTTTGGTTGGATGAGGTTGTTTTCTTAGGGCATGTGATCAACAAGGAAGGAATTTCAATGGACCCGCAGAAAATAGAGGCAATTGTGAATTGGCCTACACCCACTAATGTGACAGAAGTCCGTAGCTTCATGGGCTTAGTTGGGTACTACAGGAGGTTCGTGAAGGATTTTTCGAAATTAGCTGTGCCTCTTACCCAATTGACACGTAAAGGGCAATCATTTGAGTGGAACAATGAAAGAGAATCAGCCTTTCATGAATTGAAGACGAGATTGACTACTGCACCAATTTTGACATTACCTTCAGGTACGGAAAACTTCGTGATTTTCAGTGATGCATCTTACAAGGGTTTGGGTTGTGTGTTAATGCAGAATAGAAAGGTTATTGCTTACGCCTCTCGACAGTTGAAGCCACATGAGAAAAATTATCCAACACATGACCTCGAATTGGCCGCAATTGTTTTTGCTTTGAAAATCTGGCGGCATTATTTGTATGGGGCAAAGTGTGAAGTCTACACAGATCATAAGAGCCTGAAATACTTCTGCACGCAGAAAGAGTTGAATATGCATCAAAGAAGGTGGCTGGAACTGATAAAAGACTACGATCTAGAAATTCAATATCACCCCGGGAAGGCTAATACAGTGGCTGATGCCTTGAGCAGAAAATCAACAGGGAGTATGGGTTGTTTGCTTACCGAACAAAGGGAGATTTTACAAGACCTCGAGAAGTCTAAAATTGAAGTGGTGATATGTGAACAGGGCGGATTGATAGCCGTTATTACAGCCGAGCCAGTAATTGTTGATGAAATCAAGCAGAAACAGAAAGAGGATGAGTTCCTCAGGAAAGTAATTGACGAATTTGAGATGAGTCCAAAAGCAGAATTTAGCATCGCAAATGAAATGTTGAAATTCCGGAACAGAATATGTGTCCCTGATATCCCGGAACTAAAGAAGAGGGTCTTAGATGAAGCCCACAGATCCGTATTTGCTATGCATCCAAACAACAATAAAATACACCGGGATTTGAAACAAACCGATTAGTGGCCTAAAATGAAGAAAGAGATTGCAGAACATGTGTCCAACTACCTTCAGTGTCAGCAAGTTAAGGCTGAACATCAGAAGCCAGGCAGTCTACTTCAACCTCTCCCTATTCCTGAATGGAAGTGGGAACATGTGACTATGGATTTCGTTGTTGGCCTACCTCGCACTTCTCGAGGTATGGATTCTATTTGGGTTGTAGTTGATAGACTGACTAAATCTGCACATTTTCTGCCTGTCAAAACTACATTTACTGCTTATAGACTGGCTACTATTTATGTTAATGAAATTGTCCGTTTACACGGAGTTCCAGTATCTATTGTGTCGGATAGAGATCCAAAATTTGTATCTAGATTGTGGAAGAGTTTGCAGGAAGCTATGGGAACAGAACTAAGATTCAGTACTGCATTCCACCCACAGACAGATGGGTAGTCAGAACGAACGATACAAACTTTGGAAGATATGCTTCGCATGTGTGCTTTGGATTTTCAGGGGAGCTGGGAAGATTATTTGCCACTTGCAGAGTTTGCTTATAATAACAGCTTCCACTCCAGCATCGGTATGGCACCATACGAGGCTTTGTATGGTAGGAGGTGTAGATCACCTATTTGTTGGACAGAGGTCGGGGATAGAACTTTGCTTGGGCCAGAAATAGTGCAAGACACTTCTGAGAAAATCAAGACCATTCGTCAAAGGCTCAAAACAGCTCAGGACCGACAAAAGAATTATGTAGACGTTCGGAGAAGACCTCTTGAGTATGAGGTTGGTGACCATGTGTTCATCCGTGTTTCTCCGATGAAAGGCCAAGTCAGATTTGGGAAAAAGGGCAAGTTGTCACCCTGTTATATCGGGCCGTTTCAGATTTTGGAGAGGCTCAGCCCAGTTGCCTACAGAGTTGCCTTGCCACCGGGATTCGAGCAAATCCATAATGTGTTTCATGTGTCGATGTTGAGGGGTTACCCCGAGACCCGTTACATGTGATTGATTATCACCGGATAGCTATTGATGAGAATATGGAATATGCTGAATAGCCGGAAAGAATTGTTGACCAACAAATGACAGAATTGAGAAACAAATCCATCCCAATGGTGAAAGTGGAATGGAAGGAACACTATGGGACGGACGCTACATGGGAGAAAGAGGAAGAAATGCGTCAACACTATCCACATTTGTTTCCCGACGAAGGTAACTTCAGTTTGGAGGACGAAACTTCCTAAAGGGGGGAAGACTGTGATACCCCTATTCCGTAGTACACTATTTGGTCCTTAATTAGAGAATGATTATGTGTTTAGCATGATTTTATGTGTCATTATGTGAATATATGTGATTTTGAAGTTTTATCTGTTCACCATAGGAATATCTGTTTGAATGATCCGCTTCGGAAATTAAATTGAAGGCCCTATCGGATACAGAAACCGAAATTGATTACGCCTATGTAATTAGCGTAATTTTTAGAGCCTACGGTGAAATTTAATTATAAAACTGATTCGGGTCAGATTAATCAGATTTAATTAATGAGTAATACTCAATTATTTTATGTTAAATAATGCATGTGAGTGGGGCTATATTATAAGCCTTCTTAAGTTTAATTCTTTCCCTTTTATATGACTTTGGTTGAGCAAACTCTAAGAGAAAAAGATGGGGGTCGGCTGTTAGAGAGAGAGATGGAGAGAATTGTGTTATTTTGACTCAAGCTTGAAGAATTTGAAGTCCATCTCTAAATTGGACCATAGATTGAAGGAATTGGGCTTCTAGGTAAGCCATCGACTCTTGAATTCATGAAAGTAATGTGTGATCTTGTGTGTTCAAGGGTTGTTTGTACTCAAGAGCATGAGTTAAGTTGGTTTTGTTAGAGTTAAAGCTTGCTATAAGCATGCATGTATGAAATTGTGTTGAAATAGCATGTGTAAGCTTGAAATACATGATTCATGTAGAGTTTTAGTCGAAACTCATGTTTTGATCACCATTTGTGTTGTCTAAGATGAGAATGTGGCTAATTCATCACATGCATGTACATATTATGTGAATGGGAGCTTGAATGCATGAATTTGTATATTGTTAATGAGTTTGATGGGAGATTGGGGCATGCACGTGACTTATTTGTGAAATTGAGCCTCATTGAGTTATAAGTTGAGGTCTATACCATGTTAGCATGATTATATTTGAGATTTGAGCCATTGCATGCAAGAATTGTAGCTGGAAAATTGCATTGGAGCTCAAGAACACAACTTGGAATTTCCAGAATTTTGACGTCCGCTCGAGTGGGGGAAGTGCCGCTCGAGCGGAGAATTCGAGCTCCCAGCATTTTTGGCAGACATGGCTCCCGCTCGAGTGGGGGATTTGACGCTCGCGCGGGGAGCTATGTAGACAGGCAGTCCGCTCGAGCGGCAGGGTTCACGCTCGAGCGGGGATTTGAGGTAACCAGTACTTTTGCAGGCTTAAGGGTCCGCTCGAGCGGGGAATCCCAAGCTTGAGCGGGGACCCTGTTTTTTGAAATTTTGTTTTGCATTCTGAGTTCTGTTTTCTGTTCTCTTTCACTTGTAAGCGCTCTTAGGCATATATTAAGCATGGTAAATGAGTTAATGAGATAAGGATAAAGCCTAAAAAGGAATATGTGAATTAAGGAATGGATTGAATTGTTAATGACCCTTTTGTGTTCATGGAATGTGTAGGGTTGAGCTCCAGGGCGAATCCACAAGCCGATCACTGTGAGTAATATTGATATTCGAATGCTTATGAATGTCCAATTGTTTATTCCCTTATAAGCTCTATGAGTTGTTAATTGGGATTGTGGACAAAAGTCCGACATAAATAAATGAATGGACCAAAGGTCGTTTTGATAAACAAGAATGGACCAAAGGTCGTTTTGATAGAGATGAGTGGGCCGAAGGCCGTTTCGACATGAATAAGTGGGCCGAAGGCCGTTTTGACATGAATGAGTGGGCCGAAGGCCATTTTGACATGAATAAGTGGGCCGAAGGCCGTTTTGACATAAATGAATGGGCTGAAGGCCATTCTGACATAAATGAACGGGCCAAAGGCCGTTTTGATAATGAATGAATGGGCTGGAGGCCGTTTTGACATGAATGGAATTCCGAATGGGCCAAAGGCTAGGAAGTTAGAACTACAGTCATATGATTTGAATTTCATATGGTTATATATCCGTTAAATGGAAATTTGAATTGGGCCCAAGGCCGTTTGGAACATTTTGTTCTACATTGTTATGTAATTTCTGTATTTGATATTATTCACTGGGCTATCGCTCACGCTCATTCATGTGTTTGTAGGTGAGCCAAGAGAATCCCAAACCCAGCCCCAGTGAAGTCTACCAGGAACAACATGAGTTTTGGAGAGTCAGCTTTGTGTCTCACGCATGAGACCCAACCTTGCCATTTTGTTATGTAATTATATTTTGTCTTGTTGGCAAGGACCTCGTGTATATCTATATATAGTTTTGATATGGGTTGACTCAGTTTAGGTGACCCTGTCTGTAAAGGATTTTGTGGTACTGTATTTTGTTTGTGGGTTATTAACGTATATGTGCCTGGTTTGCTTTGAGTACATATAAGCACGGCTCTATGGACAAAGTTTTAAATTTTGCTTCCGTTTGGCCCCTTTACTCTGATGAGTTAAGTCTGTTAAGGTTTGAGGTCGTAGGTAATCTCAGGATTACTGGCCAGTTATGTCCTTAACCCATGGGGGCGGGTTCGGGCCATGACATTATCGAAGTTTTGTTGCAACAAGGATAGAGCTTCGACAAGGTTTCCGGCCTGGTTAGTTGATGGGTTGAAGTATAAGTTGGAGTGAGAGAGTTTTTTGGGGATGATTGGGTAGAGGGAAAAAGAGATGATTGTGGAATGCAAATTGAATGGAGAGAGTTTATGGTGTTTGATTTCTGGGTGATTCTGCGGAAGGGATGTTGGTGGTGGTGGTGGCGGCAGCAGCAGCCGTGAGATAGGGATGAGAGTGGTGGCGCCACCAGAGCCATGTAGTTTGTAGCAACTAGTCCCAGGCCTTCAGGTACAATTCCAAGCTTCACCTGAGACTTGGAAGAGATGAAGCCTTCGCCGAAGAGCCACTGCCAGAAGGTTTGGATCGCCGGAGGTGGTGGTAGGTCAGATTTAGGAGAGAGCAGAGAGTTTACAGAGAGATGGGTTTTGAAATGGAGGGTTTGTTTGTTTCTTGGGAAAGTTGTTTGATTTGGGGGATTTTTGGGAGAGGAAAGAAAAGCAGAGGAAGACGAAGGTAGAGAGAAGAGAGTGGTCATTATAAAATTTCACAATCGGAGGAGGGAAGAGGACGAGGAGGAAGAGGAGGAGGGTGGCAGAGGGATTTGGGTAATTTAGACAATGACAAGAGAAAAGAAGAGAGGACGAAGTTGCATCTTTATTTTATTTATTTATTTATTTTTATTTTTATTTTTGGTTGAAATGTGATGGGACGGACGATTTCAAAAATTTTGAAAGTAATATTCAGTGTGTTTGGTTTGAATTTTCTAAATTAAATTTTTTAAAAATTGAGTTTTTTGGTTTTCGTATTCTTTTTGTTTTTAGTGAATATTTTTTAAATTTTAAACATTTTTTTTTTACTTTTTTAGATGCACCTTAGTTAGATGTATCTAAAAAGTAAAAAAATTGTGAAAAAATATTTTTAAAAATTAATAAATACATAAAAATGCAAAAAATATACTGAATTCTTGTATTTTTTTTGTAATTTTGGTATTTAGTGAATTTTTAAAAGATTTTTTTTTACAATTTTTTTACTTTTTAGGTGTATTTATGTTAGGTGTGTCTAAAAAGTAAAAAAATTGCTTAAAATTTTAAAAAAAATCAGTAAAAACAAAAAAAATACGAAAAATAAGAAAGTAGAATTTTCTGAAAAGTGTTTTCTGAAAAATGAAAACAAGCTAAAATTATTGAAAGTATGTTATGTGATTGAAAATCGAGAAAAAATATAGAGATAAAAAGGAAGACCGCGTTTGATTTTGTTTTGAAAATATAATTCTAAAAAGAAACAATTTAATTTTTTTTTTCAAAACTTATAACTAAACACACAATTAAAAAATACATCATACTCAATTCAAAAACTATTTTCAAAACTCATAACAAACATACAATTTAAAACTCTTTTTAAAATTGAAAACTAAAGTCTTTTCAAAACAATATTTAAAAAAAAAATCAAAAAATATTTTTTATTTTGTTTTTTAAAATTATTTTTCGAATCATGATTTCAGTGTGGAGTGGTATTTTGAGATATGAATTTTAAAAAGGAAAAAATTTGTTTGGCTATGAGTTTTGAAATGAGTTTTGAGTTGTATTTTAAAATTTTTTGGATTTATTTTTTTAAAATATTTAAAATTTTGTTAATTTTATTTTTTTAAGTAAATATTGTATATTTTAAATATTAATTTATTTATTCTAATGTGCATTGTATTTCATACATTTGTGTGTTATATTTTTTAAAATATTTTAAATATATTTGTTAAATATTATAAAAAAAATTATTTTAAATATATAATTTTCATTTTAAATATTTTTATTTTTTATTTTAAATATTTTATTTTATTTTATAAATATATTTTTAAATATTTAAATTTTTTTGTTATGTGTTTGGTGACGATTTGAGTGTAGAGTTTTGAAAATAATATGGAGTTTTGAGTTATATGTTTGGTTATGAGTTTTGAAAATATTTTTTGAATTGAGTTTTGAGTTAAGTGTTTGGTTATAATTTAAGTGTAGAGTTGTGTTTTGAGTTTAAAATATTTAAAAAAAATTAAAATGTTTACAAAATAAAATAAAATATTTAAAATAAAAAAAATTAAATAAAAATTAAATATTTAAAAGAAAAAAAATAAAATTTTCTTAAACATTTTTAAATATTTAAAAAAAATAAATTCATAAAATTTCAAAATATAACTCAAAACTCTTTTCAGAACTCAAAACTTTTTTCAAAATTCAAAATAAATTTTTTTTTTTTCAAAACTCATAACCAAACAAATTTTCTTTTTTTAAAACTCAACTCACAACTCCACATTTAAATCACAACTTCATGCTCAAATCATAATTCTAAAACTAAACCAAAAACAACAATAAACACTAAATTTAAATTCAAAATTGAGAAAAATCAACAAGAAAATTGAGTGTTTTTTCCCTTATATTTTCTTGGGTACAATTAATAATTTTGCTGAAAATTGAAAGCATTTTGGCCTTAACAAGTTTTCATCTAGGTTGCTGAAGAACCGTTCAAATTGATGAGAAATTAAAACCAGACAATAATTGAAGCATGGTATCTAGCATTTGAATTTAAGGAAAAATGATTTGCACCCCCAATATTGGAGACCCCCAGTGACCCCCAACTGAGGTGGCACTGCACGTGATTGTCACGTGACGTTAAGACCCAAACATATCTTCGGTCTTCATTTTGAAATCTCCCCCCCTCAAACACGTATGTCTTCGCTCCAATGGTAACCTCTTCGACGCATGACCCCACTCCGACGCCTGACCCCTACTCTAACGCCGGCGACCACTCCGACCCTTCACTCCAACACAGCTCGTTCCCGCTTCTCCCGAATCTCCGATTAAGAGGTAAATTCATCTGGGTATATATATCTATCTGTGAAGCCTGTATATATCTATCTATCTGTGTATATCTGATATATATCTGCATATATATATATATAAATATATCTATCTATCGGTGTATATCTGCGTAAATCACTCTTTGGATTTGGATTGAATACTGAATACTTGAATTTGGATTGGATACTGAATACTTTGAATTTGGATTGAATACTGAAAAATTAAATTTGAATTTGGCCTTTTGATTTTCTCTGCCATGCTATCTAATCTTGGGGATTGAATTTGGCCTTGTTATTTGGGAATTGTGGCCTTTTCATTTGAAGTCTTACATTGCCATAAACCTGTTCGATGAAATTCCTCAACGAAATGTTAAACCTGTGCATAAACCTGTTTCTGTCACTTTATAAAGCTTTATGACAGTGATTGATAAACCAGGTTAAATCTGTTCATAAACAGTGATTTACGCAGGTTAAACCAAATTCAAGTATTCAGTATTCAATCTGTGATTTATTGTGATTTACGCAGTATTTAGCATTCATAAATAATGTATATCTGTGATTTACGCAGGTTACCTGTTCATAAGCTGAATTTGGAATAATACTGAATACTTTATAAAGCTGATTTGAAATTATGAAAACCTGTTCATAAACATGTTCATAATTTATGAAACCTGTTCATAATGTATGAAACCTGTATCTATGAAACATAATCTTGGAAACTTGTCTATCCAAGATTATGACAGGATAGACATAATTTCATAAACCTGTCTATCTCAATCTTGGAAACCTGTTCATAATTTCATAAACTTGTTCATAATCTATGAAACCTGTATCTATGAAACATAACAGGATGGATCCAAGATTATGAAACATAATCTTGGTTTTCATAATTTCATAAACCTGTTCATAATCTATGAAACCTGTATCTATGAAACATAACAGGATGGATCCAAGATTATGAAACATAATCTTGGTTTTCATAATTTCATAAACTTGTTCATAATCTATGAAACCTGTATCTATGAAACAGGTTTTCCCATTAAATGAAAAGGTAAATAATGAAAACCTGTATCTATCTATCTATCTATCTTCTAAAATGAAACAGGTTTTACTTGATCATTTTGAAGACTAATGTGTCCAGATTTTTTATGAACACCCTGTCCCTGTCCCTTGTCCATATTTTTTATGAAACGGGTTTTACAGGTCCAGATTTTACTTGAAACCTGTCCAAATTTTTTATGAAACAGGCTTTATAGGTTTTACTTGATCATTTTTATGAACACCCTGTCCCTTGTTGGCTGAAATCTCCATCCTCAACTAAGTCACTGCTTAAGGGGCTAGTGTCATGACAGTTGGTCAATGTAGATTGAGAAATAACACTTATATCAGAATGAGTGCTAGTAGCATCCAATGATTGAATGAAGTCACAAGCACCCTGTCCCTGTAAGAATTTAAATAGCATTATGAAGCACGAATAGCTTAATATCACAAACCAATTCTATGGTTCCATGTACATTTATTGTTCCATTGATTAAAATGACACTTTTGTCCTCATAAGCCATCACCACACCTCTTTTTTACTTCTAATTCCATACTATTACTGCCCATAATCTACCCAACCTATAGATTTTGGCTTAAATAAAGCAGAATCTAACTGTTTGTTACAGTTTTATGACACCAACTACAACTTATAACAGCTTTTTTGGAGGGTAAATAAGCTGATTTTCAGAATCACCTCCAAGGGTGATTCTGATTCTGAGCTTATGCAGAAGGTAGTACACCTTGAAACCCATCACTCGAACTCCATCTCTCAGCAGCAGCAGCGTGACAATCTGAGAATGGCAGCTCCACTACCTCTCTGTGAACTATTTTTTATTAACTTTAGGACTAGTACTATGATAAATGTGTTCCTTTGATTGGATGAAGTGTGCCTGGTTTGAAAATTTCTTGTTGATTTTTATTTTTAATGTGCTTCATAATGAATATATGCAAGTGCTATCATGTTAATATTTGTCCCTTTTTGTAGATGTCAAGTTCAAGTGTCAGTGGCAGTAGCTCAGATTGGTTGACATACGTCAACAGAAATTGTCGTACATGATATAAAAAAGCCACCATTTTAATATCACAAACCGATCGAAACAAAAGCAAGTTATTCTACTCTTGTAATAATTGTGGTTTTATTGAATGGTGTTTACCTACGAATCCAGAATATAGAGGTCATCAAATGCCAAGAGACGAAGTGCCAACTGTCGGCGAACAAGTTATGACCGAACAACTTCCAGCTATGACAGAACAACAAATAGAGATGACGAAACAACTTCGAATTCAGAACGCAAAGATGCAAAAGTTGATATGTATATTGTCCGTGTTGCTTGTAATTGGTGTCTTTAAACTTATGAATATGTAATAACATATATATACATATATATAAGTTAGAAGTAGAAGTAGATGTCAATGTACAAGTTCAAGTAGACCGAATACTTTTGTGATGTTTTCGAGGAAGTTATGTTTTGTTGTGTATTGAAGCCTAATTATTGTACCACTTTTGTGGTGAATGGAATGGAAAATGACTTGTTCAAACTTGTATACTTTCTTCAATACTCATTGAATCGACTTTGTTAAATACAGGAAACTGTTGAATACAAGGTAACTATTGTTGAATACAGGTAAACTATTGAATACACATGATTGAATACAACGAAACTATTTAATATACATTGTTGAATACAGGGAAACCATTGAATATACATTGTTAAATACAGGGAAATTACTGAATATACATTGTTCATCACAGGAAAACTATTGAATACACATGATTGAATACATGAAAACTGTTCAATAAACATTGTTCAATACAAAGAACTGCTAAATAAACATTGTTCATTACTAAATATTGCAACATCTTCATTACATAACAAATAATAATAATAACATAACTTCATTAATAATTAGTACACCACATGTTTTACAAATCCACATGCTGAATGTCAATAACAAAGTTGTAACATAAGCTACAATCTGAAAAACAAAGTTTGAAACTCAAATTAATAGACTACATAATTTCCAACCTCAAAAACAAACAGTTGGAATACATAGAAACTAGTCAAACAGGTCTATAATATCCAAGCTTCCCGGTGTGCATGCATGAGAAGCTGATGGGGTTAGAGATGCAGAACCATAAATCTGAGTTGGAGCACTCATCAAACTTCCCTGTGTGCCACTTATGAAGTCCGATGGAGTAAGAGACGTGCCTCCAATACCATGGGCCACCTATGACAATTCATTGCAAAAAGTACATGTTAGAATAATACACTTTGTAAAAGTAGATGAAGTCCTCTTTCGAATACACTTTGCAAAAGTACATGAAGGCCTCTTTGGAACATGTACCGCTACATACATACTATTTTGTGTGCCAACCATATAAGGATAATACGGTGTTTGAGCTTGAGCTTCAGCTTGAGCTTCAGCTTCAGCTTCAGCTTCAAATCGAAGCAACTTAGCAGCCTGTATGTTTTGAAGAATAATTAAAGATTGAAATTTATGAATTGCTTTTACATACTTGAATAGACTTTGTAAAAAAAAAAAAAATTGAATACACATTTTACCTTTACTTTTGTTTTTTTTTTTTTTTTTTGTCGTTGCCTTGAACCGATTAACAATTTGATCTACTTTGGCAACCTTCCGTTTTGTAACTGGACAACCTCTTCGCCGAGCAACCAAAGGACTAATCACCTTCCTACTAGTACCTCCTTGTGTAGAACCGGTGTGAATCGGACTTTTTGTTGAACATGGTAAATTACTCCCATCACCGGATTCTTGTTTCATGACTCTCTCCTTGATTTCATCTAACCCAAGGTCTACAATTCTAGTTTTGCCTTCAGAGTTACCAGCAAGTTGTACAATGGCAATCAATTTTTTGTTCATCCTCTCATAGGTACTTGCATTGAAATCATTCCCAAAGCCGGTGTATGTGGTTTTGATGCATGCGTATTCTCTATCCACATCTTTTCTCCACCGGGGAAAAATGTATTTACTTGGCACCTCATTTATGCATCTTCTAACAAGCACAGCGAGTGAGTGAGCACACATAATGCCTCCAAACTCAAACAACCGACACATGCATTGAACTTCACATTCAGTTGAATTGAAATAGACAACAAAGTCCACATGCTTCATCTTCTCACAAACTACCATCGCTTCTTGGACATTATATGTACAAATTGATCCCTCCTCTTTCACAATCACCGCCTGACAGTAAACTAATCTCTTCAACTCTCCTTGCACTTCTTTGAATTTCTCATTGGTGTAGGCTTGCTGAAATTGCTTCTCAAAACCATATATAGTTAGGCAATCAAACAATTTGTGTCAAGACTTGAAGTCTGCTTTCTTCTCTTTCTCTACCTTATTTCTCAAGGCATTATCATATTGTTCAACGAATTGCTTCAATGTAGTTTTTGGATTTACATATCCATCAAAAAAATGCATTCATACTTTCACTTCGTTATGTAGTTGACATGCCAGCCCAAAAAATATCTTTAACATAGACAGGTACCCATCGATTCCGCTCATCATATAGTACCCCCAACCAGTCATTATCATAAAGATTGAATGTTGCAAGCATCTCTTTCCATTTACTCTCAAATTCAGCTCTTGTCAAACAGTCATAAACTACATTTTGCATAGCCAACTTTATGGCTTCATACTGAGCATATCCTTTCAACTTCTCCGGAATTTTCTTCATGATATGCCATAAGCACCACCGATATCGAGCTTGCGGAAACACAATTTCTATAGCATTTTGTATAGCTCTACACTGATCAGTTATGATAGCTTTTGGCGGATGATTTGACATGCAACTTAACCATGACTTGAATAGCCAAACAAATGTGTTAGTGTCTTCACTAGACAACAATCCACAACCAAGCAAAATGGACTGTCCATGGTGATTAACTCTGACAAATGGAGCAAATGGCATGTCATATTTTTTCGTCAAATAAGTTGTGTCAAATGAAACAACATCTCCAAATGCTTCATAAGTCGCCCGACTCCTTGCATCAGCCCAAAACAAGTTTCTAATGCGAAACTCCTCATCAACATCAATCACATAAAAGAATCTCTCACTATGTGCTTGCATCCTCATAAAATAACTTTGAAGTGATTCGGCATCACCTTCCCCAAGCCTTAACCTTCTAGCTCTCTCAATGTAATTTCTTGCATCTCACTCGTCAAATGTCAATGACTCGTATCCCCCCGCTTCAACGACCATTGAATGAAAGTTCCTAGACACCCTAATCCCTGCTTTATCATTAATTTCTAATCTTCTCTTCACAGGAGTAAGAATTTTCTTATTCATTGCAAAATAACGTGAGTTGGTGGGAATCAAATCATGATTATGCTCAAGGTTAACTGTTGTTAGTTTATATCTCCCATCTTTTTGTACACTACCTCGTACCCTTGCTGTGTAACCAATCTTTGTGGACAAAAATGGCTTCAGAGGGTTGACTTCTGATTTCTTTTTTCTCTGCCCCGCTCGAGAACATTCAATTGCAAAGTTTAGCAATTGCCCATCATCTCCAAAATGTTGTGCTCTATGAGATATAGAAAATCCAACATGCTTAGCATATTTGCCATAAAATGTGTACACCTCTTCCCTTGAGCTAAAACACATACCCTTTTTAGGTTCTTCAACGTCTTCGCCCTCATGTATTAAAGGATTCTCACCAACATTTGAATCAACCTCCATTCTTCCACTTTGCGTACTGAAATAAGAATTAAACAAATACAACTATTAGAACAATTAACTTGCAGCATAGAGAAAATAAACTTGATTGAATCGAATGAACTGTAAAAGAGGCAATAATTGTATATGAGGGTTCAAAACTAATGGTGCACCAAAATGAGAAACATCCCCACTGCCATTACAGAAACCTGCACATTGATCCTTAATGATATACTACAAGGAGCTGAAGAACACAATTCTGAGCTGGATTACAGTGAATGATCTAAAGCACCTAACAATTTGAATTTCAGAGGAGTCACCACCAATTAACATGCAAAGAGGATCCAATAATTCAATCTGTGAAATAGTATTAGTATCTACAAAGTCTATAAGTAAGTCCTCAACATTTGAAAAGCTCATTACAACATCTGAATTGCCTGACACAATTAACATGTTTTAATCACATAACAGACTCCAATCCAAATCAAACCCCTACTGAACATTCTAGGTGATATATCATCAATAGGGCGTATGAATGAAGTTATACTACAAAGGCAATAGGGTAGTAAAACCAAAACCCAATGGATTTGGATATGACATAATGCCTTAGGTTCCATTCCATTTGCTTAAACTAGCACATCTACGTGAAAGTTTTTAGGGCAAAACTCGTCATATCTCAACATATACTTTGGTAGAAAATTTATAATGCCTCTGTAGTAAGCTAAACAAAAAGAAAAAGATATCTCTTTACACCCAACATTTGTTTTCCCCTGTTTGTTTCAACTGAAACTAGTTCTTGAAAATTGTGAACAGCAACAATTAATTATCTCCATTCAGTTTACTACCTATAGGGGCACAGAACTATAAATTTTCCTACAGATTAATAGACAGAGGACAACCAGATTGATGAGAGCGACGAAGTTTGAGGATGGATGAGAACGAGCTATGGAGATATTACCAGATTGATGAGAGCGACAAAGATTGCAAAAATTTCGGCGAGCTATAGGCGTCGTCGGTGGAGGAGGAGGATGGCAGCGAGAAGTGAGGATAGACGAGGGAAGCCGAGGATAGACGAGGATGGCGATGAGAGGTGAGGATAGACGATCTACACGTTTGGATCCCGCTTTTTTCCAGATTCTGTTTTTTTTTTTTTTTTTTTTTTTTTTCCAGCTGTGTTTACACATCAGCTGCCATGTCACTGGGGGTCACAACTCGCTGGGGGTCTGTAGCGGGGTTGGAATTTAAGAACCACAAAAGAAACCAGACTTACACTAATGAAATGATGATAAGTTATTCAACGAAGCGCAAAACGTTACACCAGAAAGATCATAAGAAGATAAGGAAAAACACATACACACTTAAACTTAAAGATCCCACATGAGCAAATTTTACATATTCAAATAAGAACTAAAATTGCAGTTATTTATTAAATGCCCAACTAACGAAGACAATATGAGGACCATAGCAACATAGTCCCCCAAGCATCCTCGGAGAAAATAGGGTAGTCATAAGAATGCTTTGGTTTACTAGTCTTTCCTGCACAAACAGAATTGAAAAAAAAAAAAAAAAAAAACAAAACAAAACAAAAAAAAAAAAAAAAAAAGAAACGAAAAACCTATGAGAAATCTAACATAGATTTTTTCAAAGGGGTAATAAATATGTTTTGTCTAGGAGACACAAAGCTCAATTCTCAAATAGCATTGTTAGGAGACATGCCTTTGGATATCATGTTTTCTTAGTCCTTGCTCAACCAGCTTTTCGTAAGCATTTTTTATCTTACACAATTCGTTAACTACATATTGAATCTGCATTCGATCTCTTGGTGATTCCATAGAACATGCAATTCCAATTCTCAACATAGAAACCAAGTTGTCCTTGAGCCAACTTATTGGTTCATCTTCTGAAAGAATGCGAGGATCCACAATCTCCATCACTTGGTCAGGCAAAGCACTCTCAACGAATCTATGAAGACTTAGATCATCCTTAAATACATTATCAGTAGGTTTTTTACCTGTTAACATCTCCAAGAGAAGAATCCCATAGCTATACACATTGGCTAGTGGGGAAGCTCTATTGCCCATGACATACTCTGCAAATTGATTCATGTGTTAGTACACTTTCAGTTTGCAAACTGAAAATCTGATTAATTCACAAAGTTGTATTCCTAAAAGTTCAATGAATGGTCGAGATACTGTTTAGTCAAACCACTAGTGTCCTAGAAAAACTAGGGCCCTATTCTGGTCGTTTTACGTTGAAAAAAAGGTTTTTTTAGGTTGGATATACTCGCAAGACTCCTGCGAAATATAGGCAAATGCTCATATAACAATGCTACAAGGAAATGAATCCATGAGTCTTTTACAAAGAAAAAAAGATTTTTCAAGGGTGCCTCCCATCCATTTTATGTGTGTGTGAATTTATATTATTGGGCTATTGCCCGCATTTTGAAACAATACAAGCCAATGTCCCAACAATAAATCTCTCTACACTAGACGATACACCAAATCATCCTAAAATGCCGTATCTTATATGAAACTAACTAGTAAAAATAATCTAGATGAAACTTGAAATTGATGTTTTTTAGGTCTCTGTTATATATGATGTAGTTTGCAAATGATTAAACTGATTGTAAATCTTTAGGCTTAACTCACAACCTAGCTCAAAGCAGTACTTGCACTAGCTAAAACAACCAAGTCCAATGTCAACTTGAAAATTCAATCCAACAAACACTGTTTAATCAAAGGCATTGCCCAAGTTTAGTAAATTTATCCCTATCTAGTCTGAGAATTTCTATTTCTTAATCAGCAGAGTCTAGAATTAAGATTAACTGAGTTAGCTTTGGAATATGTTTTAATTAGGAAGTCATGAGAAGGACATGTTTTGAAGACCCAGTTATACTACACATCAGGGAGCATTCATTGGCTTGTGTTTCGAAGAGCATTTAAAGCAAAAGGATATCAAAACAAATGCACAGCATATTGTAAGCCTGTAGGAAGGGTAATGTTTATTCCAGCGCTTTTGTGGTTGCATGATTATGGGGATTAAAAGTGAACCCATACCTGGAGCAACATAGCCTATTGTTCCCCTTACTGCAGTTGAATTGCTCTGATACTGAACCCCCTCACTTGAAATAGTGGAGACAATTTTTGCTAACCCAAAGTCTTCAACATGAGCAGTCATTCCATCATCCAAGAGAACATTACTTGGCTTCAAATCACCATGAATAATTGTCGAATCGCAATGACAGTGAAGATACTCAATTGCAGAAGCAACATCTATGGCAATGTTCGGCCTATGAATAAACTTTAGACTGCTGGATTCTTCTTCCTACCCTTTATTTTGGACTCCGTCTTTATGCAGCCATTTCTCTAAGCTTCCATTGACCATAAACTCATATACCAAAGCCATAAATTCATTACCTTGGAAATCCATACTAGAACAAACGCTCAAAATTTTCAATACATTTCTATGCCATATGCTTCATAGTGCTTTGCATTCTGACATGACGCTCTTAGAAGCTCCTTTGTGCTCGAGACTGAGCACTTTCACTGCCACTACTGTCTGAACTTGATTGAGAATTCCTTTGTAAACAGAACCATAGCTTCCAACACCAATTAGATTGTCCTTAGAAAATCCATCAATGGCTTTGAGAAGCTCTGCATAAGAAACCCGTAACAGATGGTGCTTGAGCGATGGCATGGAAAAGGCTTTTTTTCTTGAAATGCGTCGCGGATGAAGGAATATGAAAAATAAGCAAACCAACATTGTTAAGCATAACACAAGAACAACAACGATGAGTATGACTTTCTTCTTGTGAGAAAACTTATTGCTGTTGGACTTTGAGGACAGGCAATGAGGAAGATTCAAGGGTGGAATGCCACCACATAGATCACTATTACCAACCACTGAAATAGCACTTCCATTTTGAAAAACTCCTTTCATTGGAACTTCCCCATGTAGCTTGTTAAAAGATAGATTCAACTTTTCTAAGTGGAGCTCACCTAGAAAACTTGGGATCAACCCCGATAAATTGTTGTGTGAAAGATCCAACTCTCGTAAACCCCTTAGCTCTCTCAAACTTTGAGGTATCATTCCTTGAAATGAATTACCTTCCAAATGAAGCCATTCCAAGCTCTCACAATTGCTCAGAGAGTTTGGAATAGGTCCTGATAATCTATTATTGGACACATCCAACGCTCCAAGATTTTTCAAAGACCCAGTGTCTGATGGAAGACCACCAATCAATCCGTTGTTAGCTAAGCTAAAGAAAATTGAAATGGAGGAGAGTCTCAGAATTTCAGTGGGTATTGAACCATTGAGATTATTATGAGAAAGATCTAACACCAACAATCTATGACAATTGCCGAGACTTGGAGGTATGCTTCCATAGATATTGTTTTGCACCAAGTCGAGAATATTTAACAAAGTTAAGTTCCCTACTGAAGATGGTAGCTGTGTGAAATTGTTTTTGTAAAAATTAAGTCTATGCAAATTATAAAGTTTTCCAATGGTGGTAGGAATAGGGCCACTAAGTTGATTCTGTTCCATTGCAAAGACAGTGAGACTAAGAAGGTTCCCAATACCTGAAGGCATGCTGCCATGTATTTGATTGTCTGTCATGGCAATGATGCTCGCAAAAGAGAGATTAGCTATGGACTCGGGCATCGGACCTCTGAGAAGATTGGTGTTCATGTTAATATATTGTAAACTCGTGCAATTTGTTAATGACGAAATAAAACTGAGATCATCTTGCGGCCTATTCCCACCAAGGAACAATTTTCGGAGGCTTAAAAGTCTTCCAAGATCTCTTGGTATTGGCCCCACAAAATCATTCTGATAGAGAACTATTTGTTGAAGTCCGGAAGCATTTGACAATGAAGTAGGAAGTGGTCCTATAAACCGATTCCCTCCAAGACCAAGATGCTTGATATTGGGAAGGCTTAAGCCTATATCAGAAGGGATGTATCCATGAAGTTGGTTCTGGTACATTTCAAACATAGAGATACTAGAGATGTTGTAAATGCCTGCAGGAATTGTACCAGATAGACTGTTTACGGATAATTGGACAAGGGTGAGGCCTTGAAGTTGGGCAATTTCCTTTGGAATATCTCCTTGCAACCCACAGTCGCCTAAAGAAAGAATTGAAAGAACTGAAAGGTTGCCAAGGGAAGGAGGAATGGTTCCTGCTAAAAGGTTGTTAAGACTTAAGCCCAAACCTTTAAGCTTTGACAAAGATCCTAGCTCAGCCGGGATGTTTCCAGTCAAGTTGTTGTCGATCAAGTTAAGGATTTCAAGATTTGAGCATCAGGAAAGGTTGGTGGGTATTTCACCGTTAAATGAATTATTGCTGAGTGTTATGCTTCAAAGCCGAAACAAATGACTAATCACTTGTGGGATTGGGCCATGGAAGCTATTGTTTTGAAGGACGATGGTTTTGAGGAAGGAGAGGTTTCCAATATGAGGCGAGAGCGATCCTACCAGGCCTTGCGACCTTAGTTCCAACTTCACGACTCTATCAAGATGTCGGCGACTGCACCAAATCCCATTCCAATCACAGTAGTGCACTGAATCATTCCAGGATCTCAAGGCCCCAATTGGGTCTTGATCAATTGCAGCCTTGAAAGCAATCAAAGCTAATCTATCTATCTCATTCACCAAGTAAGTGGTAGGGGTGTTGCTGAAGAAGCACCACCACACACAGGCAGTGTAGAGAACACTAACCCACTTTGCCATTACTTTGTTTCTAATGAATCGAGTACGTTTTTTTAGGATGCTTTATGTAACTAAATAGTTTGGGTAATTCTTTTTATGGTTATTGCCCTTGTGAAATTTGAACCATTAGAAACGTTTGATAAAATAGAGCCATCTGAAAGACTTCGATCAACGTTTGCAACACGGCAATAAATTGCCTAGACAATAAGCTACTAGACTTAGACCCATTGCTCTCCATGTTTGCTTGATTGCAGGAATTAGGTTGGATGGATTATGAATATGATAAACGTCACGACCCCAACCCGCCCCTAGTAGGATGGTGCCGTGATGGCCAGTAATCCGTGATTACCGAAGGCCAACTTATCAAAATCCACACACAACAAGGTACACATAGGGGGCTTACAAAATGCGGAAGCAATAAATCAAAATACAAGTGGTCCATAAGAGCTGTGCGTAAATCAAATGAGCAAACATGTACAATATGATTTTACAACTAGTCCATAAAGAACAGAATACAATTCACATCTTGATCAAAAGGCTTCTAAGCCGACATGTACCAAATACAGGGAATACAAGCCAAGAAGCATAATTTTCAAGATTTGCCGACGAAAATACAAAATGCCGACGTAAACACATAACGCCGAGGTAGAAACAGCATGGCCGACAAGAATGCAAAACAAGCCGACGTAAATCAAATATTCAAAACAAGCTGGTAAACACATCTAGGCGTCGCCGCCGTCCTGCTCATCACCTACATATATATATATATATAGAGGGTGAGTATGGAAACTCAGTGAATGATACTAGTAATAAAGGTTTTTCATGAATATAGCCGAAGTCTGTACAAAACAAGCATTTCAAAACCATACAAATTCTAGCCGAGATCCTTTCAAGGCAAAACACAATAAACCTCTACCAAGTCAAAGGATGAACCATATTCATCTTTCAAATCTTACAAGTTTCAAGGGATGCTCGTGACATCGGCAAACAAGGACAAAATCTTTCCAAACAATCAATACGTGTAGTAGCCCATTAGTTGCAAGAACCAAGATTTGTACGATCCGTAATCGATTTAGACAAAATGGTGCTGCGAAAGTTTAGAGTCCTCCAGCTAAGGGACTTGTGTTCAAGAAAGGACCGTATCCTTTTAATCCAAGAGACCAATGTTACTTAGGCCCGTAGCCCTTTTTGACAAAAGATGCTGCGAAAGTTTAGAGTCCTCTAGCTAAGGGACTTGTGTTCAAGAAAGGACCGTATCCTTTTAATCCATAATGCTGCGAAAGTTTAGAGTCCTCCAGCGAAGGGACTTTTACACTTAGTGCTGCGAAAGTTTATAGTCCTCCAGCCAAGGGACTTCTCACGATAACATTAAGACAAAGCTTACACTTGATACATCGAATTAGGCTAATCATTCATGCTTAACAAAATACTTTCATCAAACAAGGCAAGACAAGATTTATCAAAACAGTTTAACATAGCTTTATTAAAAGCACCACTCACCTTGGTCTTCAGGTGTAGGCTCAAAGCAAGATCAAAGTCCTGACAAATCACATGGCAAATCACATTCTCAAAACAAGCTTTACATACATGTAATGATCTCGGCACTCTCACCGAATCCAAGTCAATAACAAAGCAAAACATGCTGGGGGTCAAAACGTTATCTCCCATCTCGGGAAAACACACTGGGTACCGTCCAGGTCTAGTCGAGGTCCCACACCTCCTCGCCGAGGTGTGACCCAATGGCCACAATCAAAACAAAGTCAGGAAACTTGGGTTTCCCTTCAAAAATAGGAAGAACAAGATCATCAAGAGCATCAAGATCATGCATGCTGAATTCTCAACTTATTTATACGAAATCTGAGGTTTTCATGCTAAGAGTTAAAAAACGTGGACCTGGGTACCCAACCAAGAAGAACATGCAAGAACAAACACAATAACATGACTCTTGCCATAAACTTCTAGATCAAAGTACAACTTTCATCAAGAACACATGAATACTAACTTTCTCTTCCAAAAGCCAACTCCAAAACCATGCATGGCATGCAAAACAAACCCAATCATGCAATGCAGCTTGACAATCAATAAGAATATCCGAAGCAGATCAAGATTCTCACCTCAGATCACGAATCTAACGGTTCGATCAACCAAGACCAAGCTCGAAAGTCACCACTCTCTCTCTAAAGCTCTTCCTTCTCCCTTGAGAGCTTCTCTCTCTAAAAACAAAGATTTTTAGACAAAATGATTTGTTTCTAAGTCTGTCGGCTGTCTTAACCCACAGCTCGGACACGTGGCACTACCGGGTTGGTTCTCCTCAAAAAGGTGACTGATTGATTAGACAAGTCTCTGACAAAGCGTACACAACAAGCTTGGTGGCAAAACACGTCGGCTAGCAAGGACATCGGCTAGAGTCAAAACTTCGGCAACAGGTCAACAAAGACATCGGCTAGGGAGGACGGCACTCGACTAAGCTGTGCCACACCTTGGCCTGGGTGTGCCACATCTCGGCCTAGGCCATACCTGCCCAAGGTCAAAGATCACTAAGCACAAAACATCTCGGCCTCGGCTCTGAACACTTCGGCCCAAGAGTGACATCTCGGCAAGCGTGCCGGGGTGTAGATGGAGGTCGGCTAAGGTTCCAAACCTGTTCTAAATGCAAAGGTTCAAAGGCGAACTATGCTAAGCTGACCTCGGCTACACACTAAGCAAGGTACAAGATCAAGCAAGTAACTCAAGTCAAAACAAGGCAAAGCGAGATAACAAGATTTATAAACATTGCAGGACAAGATCATACATGAATGTATGCAAGTATGACTTAATCAAAGTGAGGGTTGTTACAGCCTACCCCCCTTAAAGAAGTTTGGTCCCCAAACTTAAGGTACCTTGTTCCAAGAATAATTCTGGATGTCGAATTTTCATTTCTTCTTCCATTTCCCATGTGGCATCCTTGCCATAGTGCTCTTTCCATTACACCTTTACCATTGGTATTGACTTGTTTCTCAATTGCCTAACTTGTCTGTCAACAATAGACGTCGGCCTCTCTTCATAATCTAAATTCTCGTTAACTTCAATTCCAGAGAAATCAATCACATGCAGGGGATCTCGGATATACTTCCTTAACATTGAAATGTGAAATACATTATGGACTTGGCTCAGTTCTGGCGGCAGAGCAAGTCTGTAGGCAACGGTGCTAACCTTGCCAAGAATTTCAAATGGCCTAATATAACGGGGCGCTAACTTACCTTTCTTCCCAAATCTAGAAACTCCTTTCATTGGTGAAACTTTCAGGAATACATGGTCCCCAACTTCGAATTCTAGCTCTTTCCTTCTCTGATCGGCATAGCTCTTTTGTCGGCTCTGGGCAGTTTTAATCCTCTGTTGGATAAGTTTAATCTTCTCTGTTGTTACTTGAATCAGTTCGGGACCAAGCAGAGCTCTGTCTCCCACTTCGATCCAGCATATCGGCGATCTGCATTTTCTTCCATACAAAGCCTCATACGGTGCCATGCCAATGCTAGCTTGATAACTGTTATTGTAAGCGAATTCTACTAACGGTAAGTGCACTCCCCAATTTCCTTGGAAGTCCAGTACACAAAGTCTAAGCATATCTTCAAGTGTCTGAATTGTTCTCTCTGACTGCCCATCCGTCTGGGGATGAAAAGCTGTACTAAATCTCAGCTCGGCTCCGAATGCCCTTTGTAGACTCTGCCAAAGTCTGGAAACAAACTTAGGATCTCTGTCTGACACATTTGACATCGGCACTCCATGAAGTCTAACAATCTCGTTCACATATAACAAGGCAAGTTGATTGGCGTTGAAGGTAGTTTTAACAGGCAAAAAGTGTGCTGACTTGGTTAGTCTATCTACCACAACCCAAATCGAATCCATACCTTTCTGTGTCTTCGGCAGTCCAACCACAAAATCCATGGAGATGTGTTCCCACTTCCACTCAGGGATCGGCAAAGGTTGTAAGAGTCCTGCTGGTCTTTGATGTTCTGCTTTCACTTGTTGACAATGCAAACACTGAGACACGAATTCGGTTATTTCTCTTTTCATATTCGGCCACCAAAATGTCTGTTTCACGTCTTGGTACATCTTAGTGTTCCTTGGATGAACAGCAAACTTGGAATTATGAGCTCCAACAAAATTTTCCTTTTCAACTCTGGAACATCGGCCACACACAATCTCCCTTCAAACTTGAGCACTTGGTTCTCAAAAGCATACCCTAACCTCGGCTTTGTAACAATCTCCTCGGCTATCTTTCTGAAGAATTCATCCTCCATTTGTCTTGCCTTTACTTCTTCAACAATGGTTGGTTCTACTGAAATCATGGTCAAACATGCCAAATTCCCAATTGACTTTCTGCTCAAAGCGTCGGCTACGCTGTTAGCTTTCCCTGGGTGATATTGAATTTGCATATCATAGTCCTTCAACAACTCAAGCCATCTCCTCTGCCTCAAATTCAATTCCTTCTGAGTGAACAGGTATTTCAAACTCTTATGATCTGTGAAAACCTGACAAGAAGCTCCATACAAGTAATGACACCAAATTTTTAAAGCGAACACAACGGCTGCCAGTTCCAAATCATGGGTGGGATAGTTCTTCTCATGTGGCTTCAATTGACGAGATGCATATGCTATAACCCTACCCCCTTGCATTAATACACAACCTAAACCCTTATGCGATGCATCACTATAGATGTGAAACTCTTCATTACCTGAGGGAAGTACAAGTACTGGTGCCGTGACTAGTCTCGTCTTCAGTTCCTGGAAAGCTGATTCCCGATCTTCAGTCCATTCATACGGTGCTCCTTTCTTAGTCAATTGCGTTAATGGAATTGCAATCCTGGAGAAATCTTTCACAAACTTCCTGTAATAACCTGCCAAACCCAGAAAACTTCGAACCTCGGACACATTGGTCGGCCTCGGCCAATTCACTACGGCTTCAACTTTGCTAGGATCAACCGAGATACCTTCTTCATTTATCACATGACCCAGAAATGAAATAGTAGAAAGCCAAAACTCACAGTTATTAAACTTAGCATACAGTTTCCGGTCTCTCAATATCTGCAAAGCAAGTCTTAAATGATTCTCATGTTCAGCTTCACTCTTGGAATAAATTAATATATCATCGATGAAGACGACCACAAATTCATCTAAGTGGGGCTTAAAGACTCTGTTCATTAAATCCATGAATGCAGCAGGGGCATTGGTCAGTCCAAAAGGCATCACTAAAAACTCGTAGTGGCCATACCTAGTCCGGAAGGCAGTCTTCTCAACATCCTCGGCTTTAACTTTAAGCTGGTGATAACCCGACCTAAGGTCAATCTTAGAAAAGACTCGAGCTCCTTGTAGCTGATCAAGAAAATCATCGATCCTAGGTAATGGGTACTTATTCTTAATGGTGACCTTATTGAGTTCTCTATAATCGATACAAAGATGAAGCGTACCATCCTTTTTCTTAACAAATAAAACGGGTGCTCCCCATGGTGAAGTGCTCGGCCTAATAAATCCCTTATCCAACAATTCCTGCAACTGCAGTTTCAATTCCCTAAGTTCGGCTGGGGCCATTCGATATGGTGTCTTGGAGATCGGTTGTGTTCCCGACATGACATCAACAGTAAACTCTATTTCCCTATCAACCAATTGGCCAGGCAAGTCATCAGGAAAAACATCGGCGAATTCATTAACAACTGGAACGTCGGCTACAATAGCATTTCCATTCTGGTTACTCAGTATACTACACAGATAGCCCTTACACCCTTTTTGGATCAACTTACAAGCCTTCATGGATGAGATTAAGTAAGGTGGGGGCACTACTCCTTTCCCTTGAAAAGTAACCTCGGCTAGGTTTGAGGGTTTCAATGTGACACTTTTCGAGACACAATTAATAGATGCGCAATTTGCCACTAACCATTCCATTCCCAGTATAACATCAAAATAGGCTATGCCTAAGGGCATTAAATCCACTAACAATTCAACATTCTCAATTATAATAACACATGCTCTATAGATGGATGCGACAATCATAGATTTCCCAGATGGAGTAGACACAGATAATACATGTTCAAGGGGTTCTAATTTCCTATTAATCTTCTCGGCAAACTTAGCAGATACAAACGAATGCGTAGAACCCGAATCAATCAACACATAAGCATCTTGAGAGCAAATAGAGAGTGTACCTGAAACCACTGCCTCAGCATTCTGAGTGTCTCCGGGTACTAGTCCAAACACTCTGCCCTGCCTCATCTGTCCTTTCCCAGCATTATTCTTTTGAATGGACCCCGAGGTGTTCTCGCCCTTCTTATTGTTTTCAGCCTTCATCTTAGGACAATCTTTCACGAAATGACCCATCTCTCCACATTCATAGCAAGCTCCAGACGTCCGACGACAAACCCCGAAATGTTGCTTCCCACAATCTGAACACGTCGGCTTAGTATTACCTTCCTGCTTTGGATAACCAGTACTTCCCTTATTCATCTTCTTCTTGGTGTCCAACTGAGGTCGGCGACTGTCAGAGTTCTGCCTCCTTCGCTGATTCTCTCCGGAGTTCTGGTATCTGTTCAAGTTAGCTTCGGCCAAAATGGCTTTGTCCAATACCTCGGCATAGGTCGGCATATTGTGCAGGTTAACCCGGTCTTGAATCGGTCTGCGAAGCCCACCTTCAAACTTTCTAGCCTTCATGTATTCATCGTTGGCCATGTGGGGTGCAAACCTTGCCAATTCAGTAAAAGCGCGATCATATTCCGCCACTGTTCGATTGCCTTGCATCAAAGTCTGAAATTCAGCAGCCTTGCGGTTTCGTACACTGAGGGGAAAATGTTTGTTGTAAAATAGTTCTAAAAACCTTGCCCAAGTTAGACCATGGTTAGTTTCTCTGATCATCATCCACCATCTTCGAGCGTCGTCGTCCAAAGTAAATGCAGCCAATGTCACCTTCTGAACATCGGTGCTGGGGAAGATCTCAAACAGTTTCTCCATTTCCAAAACCCACGCCTCGGCCTTCATCGGCTCTATACCTCCAGAGAACCTTGGTGGTTTCATTTTCTTGAACTCCCTGATCAAAGCTATTGTGCCATCTCCATATAAGGCTGGCTGCGGAGGAGCTTGTGGCACTGGGGGAGGTGGAGGCGGGACTACATTTCGGCCGTTTGTTTGCTCGGCCTGGGTCGATGTAGCACTAGCATACTGCTGTCTTGTTTGCCTCAACTCGCGGGCCAATCCTTCCACTAGTCTTTCCAATCTGTCCAATCTGTCTTCGGACTGATCTCAGCCCAACGGAGGTCTACCTCTCCTCATGATGCTATGGTTATGCAAAGCGAGACTTTAAAACAAATTAGACAAATAATCACATAGGCAAGTAACAAATAAGCACGTCAAGACCATGCACACCTTGTTCAAGTAGCAAGTACTGTGATGAAATGCTAACATCTTTCTAAGGGAAGTCCTATGCTCTTTAGGACTCAAAGTGTGTGAATAACGTATACTAAGGAACTTGTGCTCTGATACCATTCTGTCACGACCCCAACCCGCCCCTAGTAGGATGGTGCCGTGATGGCCAGTAATCCGTGATTACCGAAGGCCAACTTATCAAAATCCACACACAACAAGGTACACATAGGGGGCTTACAAAATGCAGAAGCAATAAATCAAAATACAAGTGGTCCATAAGAGCTGTGCGTAGATCAAATGAGCAAACATGTACAATATGATTTTACAACCAGTCCATAAAGAACATAATACAATTCACATCTTGATCAAAAGGCTTCTAAGCCGACATGTACCAAATACAGGGAATACAAGCCAAGAAGCATAATTTTCAAGATTTGCCGACGAAAATACAAAATGCCGACGTAAACACATAACGCCGAGGTAGAAACAGCATGGCCGACAAGAATGCAAAACAAGCCGACGTAAATCAAATATCCAAAACAAGCTGGTAAACACATCTAGGCGTCGCCGCCGTCCTGCTCATCACCTACATATATATATAGAGGGTAAGTATGGAAACTCAGTGAATGATACTAGTAATAAAGGTTTTTCATGAATATAGCCGAAGTCTATACAAAACAAGCATTTCAAAACCATACAAATTCTAGCCGAGATCCTTTCAAGGCAAAACACAATAAACCTCTACCAAGTCAAAGGATGAACCGTATTCATCTTTCAAATCTTACAAGTTTCAAGGGATGCTCGTGACATCGGCAAACAAGGACAAAAGCTTTCCAAACAATCAGTACGTGTAGTAGCCCATTAGTTGCAAGAACCAAGATTTGTACGATCTGTAATCGATTTAGACAAAATGGTGCTGTGAAAGTTTAGAGTCCTCCAGCTAAGGGACTTGTGTTCAAGAAAGGACCGTATCCTTTTAATCCAAGAGACCAGTGTTACTTAGGCCCGTAGCCCTTTTTGACAAAAGATGCTGCGAAAGTTTAGAGTCCTCCAGCTAAGGGACTTGTGTTCAAGAAAGGACTGTATCCTTTTAATCCATAATGCTACGAAAGTTTAGAGTCCTCCAGCCAAGGGACTTTTACACTTAGTGCTGCGAAAGTTTATAGTCGTCCAGCCAAGGGACTTCTCAGGATAACATTAAGACAAAGCTTACACTTGATACATCGAATTAGGCTAATCATTCATGCTTAACAAAATACTTTCATCAAACAAGGCAAGACAAGATTTATCAAAACAGTTTAACATAGCTTTATTAAAAGCACCACTCACCTTGGTCTTCAGGTGTAGGCTCAAAGCAAGATCAAAGTCCTGACAAATCACATGGCAAATCACATTCTCAAAACAAGCTTTACATACATGTAATGATCTCGGCACTCTCACCGAATCCAAGTCAATAACAAAGCAAAACATGTTGGGGGTCAAAACGTTATCTCCCATCTCGGGAAAACACACTGGGTACCGTCCAGGTCTAGTCGAGGTCCCACACCTCCTCGCCGAGGTGTGACCCAATGGCCACAATCAAAACAAAGTCAGGAAACTTGGGTTTCCCTTCAAAAATAGGAAGAACAAGATCATCAAGAGCATCAAGATCATGCATGCTGAATTCTCAACTTATTTATACGAAATCTGAGGTTTTCATGCTAAGAGTTCAAAAACGTGGACCTGGGTACCCAACCAAGAAGAACATGCAAGAACAAACACAATAACATGACTCTTGCCATAAACTTCTAGATCAAAGTACAACTTTCATCAAGAACACATGAATACTAACTTTCTCTTCCAAAAGCCAACTCCAAAACCATGCATGGCATGCAAAACAAACCCAATCATGCAATGCAGCTTGACAATCAATAAGAATATCCGAAGCAGATCAAGATTCTCACCTCAGATCACGAATCTAACGGTTCGATCAACCAAGACCAAGCTTGAAAGTCACCACTCTCTCTCTAAAGCTCTTCCTTCTCCCTTGAGAGCTTCTCTCTCTAAAAACAAAGATTTTTAGACAAAATGATTTGTTTCTAAGTCTATCGGCTGTCTTAACCCACAGCTCAGACACGTGGCACTACCGGGTTGGTTCTCCTCAAAAAGGTGACTGATTGATTAGACAAGTCTCTGACAAAGCGTACACAACAAGCTTGGTGGCAAAACACGTCGGCTAGCAAGGACATCGGCTAGAGTCAAAACTTCTGCAACAGGTCAACAAAGACATCGGCTAGGGAGGACGGCACTCGACTAAGCTGTGCCACACCTTGGCCTGGGTGTGCCACATCTCGGCCTAGGCCATACCTGCCCAAGGTCAAAGATCACTAAGAACAAAACATCTCGGCCTCGGCTCTGAACACTTCGGCCCAAGGGTGACATCTCGGCAAGCGTGCCGGGGTGTAGATGGAGGTCGGCTAAGGTTCCAAAACTGTTCTAAATGCAAAGGTTCAAAGGCGAACTATGCTAAGCTGACCTCGGCTACACACTAAGCAAGGTACAAGATCAAGCAAGTAACTCAAGTCAAAACAAGGCAAAGCGAGATAACAAGATTTATAAACATAGCAAGACAAGATCATACATGAATGTATGCAAGTATGACTTAATCAAAGTGAGGGTTGTTACAATAAAATTGAATAGAAAGATTAATAATGTAATAATATTAAATTAAACATGTAAAATAAAGAGGGTTTGTTTGTACACCTTTTAATTAACAATACAATAATATGTATTATTTTATGATTTTGTGTGTTTTCATATATTTTAAGTGTTTATATAAAATTATTGTAAATAATATATTATAATTTAACTTTATAATAAGAGAAAGTCTTCTGTGAATGATCACCATATATATATATTATAAAATATAATTTAGAATAGTTTGGGTAATTCTTTTTAGTGTAATTATAAATACATCTCTTGAAATTTGTTTAAAATACAAATTACTTCTTGTTATTTAAAAAATTATAAATACTCATTTGTCATAATTTTTTAATTAACAAAATTAATTAAAAAAATAAAATTCATAATTACTCTCCTATATAATAAAATTAACTAAATTATTAATTGAAACATATTTCTTACATCATTAAAAACTGTTAATTGATTTCGTGATTTATTATTAAAATAGACAATTTGTTATAAAATTAGAAATCTCAAAGGATATAATATAATTTTCAAAATCATAAGAGTGATTCATATTAAATCTTATAGGGTATATTTGTAACTTACCTTTCTTTTTATGCCGTATTGTCCTTGTGGAATTTGAACCATTAAAAAGTTATGTAAATTATATATATACCCCATAAGATTTGCTTAAAGTACAAATTACCCTTGTAATTTGAAAAATTATAAATATCCCTTGTTTAAAAAAAATTATTTAACATAATTAATTAAAAAAATAAAATTCATAATTGCCCTCCTATACAATAATAAAATTACCTAAATTGTTAATTGAAACATATTTCTAACATCATTACAAGCTATTAATTAATTTGATGATTTATTAATAAAATGGGCGATTTGTTATGAAATTAGAAATCTCAGAGGGTAGAATGTAATTTTTAAAACTATAAAAGACAATTTATATTTTAATCAAATCTCAAGGAATGTATTTATAATTTACCCTAAAAAGTTATTTGAAAGACCTCAAACAACATTTGCAATACGACAGTAAATAATTTTTTGGAAATTGCTATGGTGTGCACCCGTAAAAGGGTGCATACCATATGAACCTTACTATAAAATGTATTATTTTATTAAAAAAATTCATAATATCAATAAGGTACAAGACTTAGACCCATTGTTTGACGGATTAGATTAGGTGGATTATGAATATAATAAAATTGAATAAATAGATTAATAATATAATGGTATTAAATTAGATATATAAGATAAATATTATTTATTTACACACTTATAAATTAATAATACAATAATATGTATTATTTTACGATTTTATATATTTTAAATATTTATATAAAATTATTATAAATAATATATTATAATTTAACTTTATAATATATATAATATTATTATAATAAGAGAAAGTCTTCGGTGAATGATCACCATATATATATTAGTATATGGTCGTACCTGAAGGTACGGTGCAATTAATAGTGAGATTAAAAGAAAAATTAAAATAAAATTATTAAATTAAATCCATTAAAGAGACATAATGTTAACATTAATCTAGATAAATTACATTAAATTGGATAAATTATATTTTAAAATCAAGTATTATATACTCATTTATTATTGCAAAACATTTACCAATGGTAATATTAAAAGCAAATTGAATTGTGGAATTGTTAATTGAAGACTTTGAACAACGTTTGCAACACGGCAGTTAATTGTCCAGACAATAAGGTACTAGTAGACCCATTGCACTCAATTTTTGTTTGACAAATAAGGTTAAAATGATTATGAGTATGGTGAAATTGAATGGTAATATTAAAAGCAAATTGAATTGTGGAATTGTTAATTGAAGGCTTCGAACAACGTTTGCAACACGACAGTTAATTGCACAGACAATAAGGTACTAGTAGACCCATTGCGCTCCATTTTTGTTTGACAGATAAGGTTAGATTGATTATGACTATGGTAAAATTGAATAAGAAGATTAATAATAGGGTAAATTACCAATACCCTTCGAGGTTTGACTAAAATGTGGATTCCTTTCTGAGATTTGAGAAATTATATCCCGCCTCCTGAGATTTATGTTTACATAACAAATTGTCCCTTGAGGTCTATATTTGCATAACAAATTGTCCCCTTATTTGTTATGCAAATATAGACCTCAATGGGGCAATTTATAATTTCCAAAACTTCAGGAGGAATCTATATTTTAATTAAATCTCGAAGAGGATGTTGGTAATTTGCCCTTAATAACATAGTAGTATTAAAATAAAGATGTAAAATAAAGAGTATTTGTTTGTACACCTTTAAATTAATAATACTATAATATGTATTATTTTATAATTTTATGTGTTTTTATATATTTTAAGTGTTTATATAAAATTATTTTATAATTTTATGTGTTTTTATATATTTTAAGTGTTTATATAAAATTATTTTATAATTTTATGTGTTTTTATATATTTTAAGTGTTTATATAAAATTATTATAAATAATATATTATAATAAGAGAAAGTCTTCAGTGAATGATCACAACATATATATATATATATAATATTAAATTATATATGTTATCCAAAAGACAACCTAAGAAGAGGGGGTGAATTAGGTTTTACAAATAAAAATAATAATACCCTAATAAAAATTATGACTAGCACAATAGATAAATATAGTTAATGAAATAAAAATAATTAAAACAAGTGTTCTAACAACTATGTTAGCTAATGATTTTAGCACAGTGTAAATGCAAAAATAGTTATGGCAATTTAAATAAAATAAATAGATAAGGGAGAGAGATGCAAACAAATTTATAGTAATTCGGCTTCAACCCAGCCTACGTCCACTCCTCAAGCTTCACTTGAGATTTTCCACTATACTCTAGCTTCACAGGATGCTAGCAACCTTTTCACAGATGAAGCAATGTTCCACAGATTTTACACAGACTTTCTAAGTCAAGAACACTGAGTGTACTACACTTTTACAAGGTTGAAAAGAAGGTGTTTTTGCTTTCACAGAAAGCTACAAGAATTATCTCTCAAAGATAGATATAAAAATGAAGTTCTGATTTTTCTATAAAACTCACACCGAAAAGATGGGTTTAAAGCTATATGTCTCAGTGTATAATTTCTAAAAGAGAATGTAAACAAAAATTGAAGAACACTTCTCAGATAATTTTTCAGAGAATAGATGTGAGTGATTATAGATCAAAGAATATTTTCTGATTTTTTTTGTTGTAACTTGTTTACATTAGAGGCTTTGGTATATATAATTGAACTTATAGCCATTTATAGTCGTTATGTTCATTTGAATTTATACCCGTTTATAGCCGTTGTATTCATTTGAATATCTTCCACTCCATCATTACAAATTTGAATATCTTCTACTTAAACCTTTTGAACCTTTTGAACTACTGCTGTGCTGGGATGTTTGAACATTTGTTTTTGGGTTGTTTGAACCTCTATTTTGGGCTGTTTGAACTCTTAATTTAATCAAATATTAAATACATTCTAATAACATTTAGGATAAAGATTTAGGTGAGAAATAATGGGACAAAATAAATTTTGATTCTATTTTTCTCTTTCAAATAAATTAAAACATAATTAAATAAATCATTAAAATAAATATTGATTATATTTTTCTCTTTCAAATAAATCATCAAAATAAATTTTGATTATATTTTTCTTTTCCAAATAAATTAAAACATAATTAAATAAATCATCAAAATAAATTTTGATTATATTTTTCTCTTCCAAATAAATTAAAACATAATTAAACAAACCGTCAACATAAATAAGTCTAACAATCTTCCCCTTTTTGATGATGGCACACAATGATATTTTGATTTGATTTGGGAGTAAGAAAAGCGCCCCCTCAAGTCATGCCCCCTGAATTCATTTCTAAATACATAGGTTAGCACATGTGTAATAAATAAGCTTTAATTAGAGACATGATATGAGACTAAGATATCAAACTATAAATACATAATCATCATATTAGTTTTCAAATAATACCATAATTTGAAAATAATACCATAATACATAACATCATATAATTTCTCTCCTTGTGACATTATCAAAAGGAAATCCTAGTTCAGAATCTAGAGGAGGAGAAGGAAAATAATAGTGATAAATGGTATCTATACAATTCAAAACATATATATATACATATATATATACGATTCGCGCGCCTCTCTCTTTTCCGTCGAAAATCGCGTCAGACATGCGTCCTCGCTTTTATGTCAGCCGACCGACAAAAGCAAGACGGGTCAATCAACGGCCTCGGCTCTTTCTCCCTCTTGTCTTTTTCTCCTCCGTTTTCTTCTTAATCACTCTCTTCTCCTTCGTCTTTCTCATTCACTTCCATTTCTTTCTTCTTCTATGTGATAGAGATAGAACAGAGAGACTGAGCAGAACAGAAAGGCTGCCAAAAACGACCCTCCTTTCGATTACATCTCTCTCTTCTACTTCATGGCCTTGTCCCGTCCCCTTACTCTCTTTCTAGACCTGAATGATCCTGTAAGCACTGCTGGGCTGAGTGCCCCGGCTCCTACTCTTCCCAACCTTCCTACGATGTCGATTGAGCAAATAATGGAAGCTAAATCAGACATTGAAGCCAATCATTTTACACTGACGTCTTGTATGGAGACGGTGACTGCAGTCACAAAATTGGCTCACCGACTGTAGAACAGGACAAGTGAGCTCTACCAGGTCAACGCCCAATTCTCGCTGCTCCAACGCATGTACAAGGATGTGCAAGTAGAGATTTGCGCACTGAAGGCCGAAAATAAAGAGCTTAAACGAAAGACCACCTCCATGGCCCGATTTGGAGCAACGTCGTTCTTGGCCTTTAATAGTCAGCGGGGAGTCGTCGCTCTCGACGAAAGCACGGGGGCAGGGCCTTCAAAGGCCTCCCAAGGTGATAAAAAGAAGAAGAAAACGATGGAATAGACGAGTAAGTAAGATCGGTGTATGGCCGTAAAAAAATGAAGGGTTTTTTTTTTATGTAAATATGTTTATTTTGATCGGCGTATAACCGTAAAAAAATGAAGGGTGTTTTTTTTTTTTTTTTTGATGTAAATATTTGTATTTTGATTTGTTTTTGTTTTTATGTTTAAGTACTGAAAAATGAAATTAAAAAGTAGAAAAAAAAATAAGAAAATTAAGCCCAAACAAAAAATAATAATGAGAAAAAAAATAAAAATAAAAATAAAAGAAATTAAACCTAATAGCAAAATAAAAAAATAAAATAAATTAAAATAAAATAATACCAGTAGAAATTAAACTTAATGAGACATTGGTGTGGCTAGAATGGTAATGTAAAAAAAATACCATGAGAGTTTTAAAAAAAATCAATATATGCAAAGTTAATTTTACCTCAAGATGCAGAACCCAAAAAAAATTACACAGTTGAGAATAGCAAACTGTTAAGAAGAATAAATATATGAAAGACTTGAGAGCATTCAACTGATATAAATGTTTCCATATCAATGTAGCAATACGTATATATCATTTTAACAAAAATTCAAGTTTCACAGTCATAACAAAACTTTTTAAGTAGAAATCAACATTCCATGCTCGCCACGAATAAAATAAAACTGATCCTCGCTTAGGGGTTTTGTGAAAATATTCACCAATTGCTTGTCGATGTTTACAACTTCAAATACAATATCCCCTTTTTGAACATGATCTCTTAAAAAAATGATGCTGAATTTCAATATGTTTTGTTCGTAAGTGTTGAACCGGATTTTTGCTTAAATTGACGGCACTAGTATTATCACATTTAATAGGGGTATGATCATAATACAAATCAAAGTCCTCCAATTATTGTTTCATCCAAAGTATTTAGGCACAACAACTTCCGGAAGCTATATATTCAACTTCGGCCGTTGATAAAGCAACAAAATTTTGCTTTTTGCTAAACAAAGATATTAATGAGTTACCAAGAAAGTGACAAGTGCCACTGGTGCTTTTTCTATCAAGTTTGCATCTGGCAAAGTCGGCATCCGAGTAACTAATTAAATCAAATGCAACACCTCTAGGATAAAAAAAGTCTCAAATTTTGAGTGCCAACAAAATATCTAAAAATTCTTTTAACAGTACTGAGATGTGATTCCTTAGGATTTGATTGATATCTAGCACACATACAAACACTAAACATAATATCAGGTCTACTTACAGTTAAATAAAGAAGTGAGCCGATCATACCTCAATATTTTGTTTGATCAATGGACTTACATTTTTCATCCTTGTCTAGCTTAATGGATGTTGTAGACACCCCATTTTTGACCATCCTCAAGACTTGGACGTCACCGTTTGAACACTCGGTGATCATCCATGTTAGTGTTCGTTTTGAGTTCCCGGAGGTCTCGGCTACACGCCTTGCCTCAGGACCTCTCAACTCGACTCTTCTGTGTTCGGTTTCGTGCCAAACACTTCTGTTTTGTTTCTGGGGGTAGAGAGTAGCTTTTTAGCTACCCTTGGCACCCACCGGCCGTGGCTTGAGGCCACCGGCCATGTTTTGAGGCTACCAGCCATTGGTGAAGTATACCATTGGCCGGTAGGCATTCAGTGTGGCCGGCCGACCATAGTTTTGGCCGATGGCTCCCTTTTCTGGCCGAGACCTCTTCTTAGGGAGGCTTGACCCTTTTGAACCCCTGTTTTAGCTTCTTAAGGAAGCTTAAACCTTTTGAACCATCGGTTTTAGCTTCTTGAGGAAGCTTGAACCTTTCGAACCCTTGGTTTTAGCTTCTTGAGGAAGCTTGAACCTTTTGAACCTTTGTTCTAAGCTTCTCCAAGAAGCTTGAACCCTTTGCTCCAAGCTTCTCCAAGAAGCTTGAACCCTTCTAAGCTTCCAAGAGAAGCTTGCACCTTTTGCACCTTTTGTTTTAGCTTCCCCAAGAAGCTTGAACCCTTGTCAAGCTTCTAAGAGAAGCTTGACCCCTTTGCTTAGCTTCCCTTGGAAGCTTGCCCCCTTTGACCCTTTTTTGTGTTAGCTTCTCTAAGAAGCTTAGCACCTTGTCTTGCTCTATATATAGGGAGCCTCTCCACCATTTTCAAGGGTTAGAAAATCTGATATATATAGAATACATATCACTCTCTCTCTACATTTGTATGTGTTAGAGTGCTCCAAAGTGAGTGATTCTTGGCCCCTTTGCACCACAACTCCTAAGCACACACCTCCATCATCAACCTAAGGAGCTTGGAGGCCATTTTCAGAGGCTAAGGGACTGGTTTTTGATCCAAGAAGCTGCTGGTTTCATTGGTCTACAAGGGTGAGCCTTTAATCCTCTTTTATTCCCCGTTTTTGCACCAGCTTTTAGCCTGTCTTGCTTGCTGTTTTGAGCTTTGTGTATAACATAAACAAGTTCTGTTTTTTTTGTTTAAGATACTTCATTAAGGACACTTTTGTGTTTGGGGTCGTTTACCCCCTCTTAGGCCTTGTTTGGCCCCATTTTGTGCTATTTTTGGTGAACTTCGGGACCACCTTGTTTGGGCCTCCTCACCACTGAAATCTTGAGGGATTTCAGTGGTGAGGATGGTGGTTTAAGGTCCTAAGAAGGAGAGGGCCACCCCCTCTCCTTGTTGTCTTCAAAAAGTGCCATTTTAGCCTCATGTGTGAGCACCATTTTTAAGTGAATGTTGGCCATGTCTTAAGTGTTATTTGGTAGTATTTTGCCATGTATTACCTCTGTTTTTACTTGGTTTAGACACACCATGCTTGCTTTGCATACTTGTCTTGTAATGCCATGAAATTGCCTTAACATGTATCTAGCATTTGGACCACCATGCTTGCATATTTTGGCTTAGCTTTGTGAAGTTTTTGGTCATGTTTTAACATGCTTAAGGTCTGTTTTTGGTTGTTTAGGCCATCCTTGCCATGCTTTGTATAACTCCTTTGTATTCTAGCTTACTAGCCTTGAGTATGTGGGTCACTAGCATGCTTTAGTTGGCTTATTCTCATGATTTGGCATCATTGGAAACTGTATTTCAGTCCATGTTCCATGCTTGCATACTTGCATTTTCCATCCCTTTCATGCTTTGAAGAGTTGATGGCATATGCTCTATGTTTAGGCCCTTGTGCATGCATGCTTGTATGTGTTTTGGCCCTCATTTCCATGACATTTAGCCACTGTTTCGGGTCTAGAATAGAGTTTCCCAAATTAGTTTTAGTCCATGCTTGACATGTTGCTCAAATGTTGTCGCCTTGTTTCATGCCTTGCATGCTTGTTTGCTTAGGTTGTGTGCCTAGTGTGCATTACTTGCTTGCATGTTCATGTTGCATGTTTAGATTGCATGCTTAGGTTGTATTTGGCATGCATGCCTTGCCTCTTGAATCACCATGATTGAGGTTGGGTTCCTTATGTGTTTGTGTGCATTACATTTGACATTAAAATGCACAACTTAGCTTCTTGGGCCATCACGCATTGAAATGCGCGATTGGTGGTCCGAGAATCGAGCACCATACCCCTTTGAGTCACAAACATGATAAGGGATGTGGTGGTGCACACATTTGCTTGAAATGCATTGCCATGCCATGTTTTGCCCTCTGCTGCTGTCAATTGTAGGTTCTGCAGGAAGTTTTGGCCGATCGGCTAAATATAGTGCCGGCCGGCCATCAATTTTTGGCCGATAGACAAAAAGGTGGCCGGTGATCATTTCCTTTGGCCGGTGGTGTTTCTACTTGGCCGGTGATGCTCTCTAGTGTCCAGAGAAGCATTCTTGGGACTTGTGCAAGTTTTCAGGGGGCAAGGCAGTGTAAACAGAGGCAACAGTGCCATGGCAATGGATTTTCGGGAGAGGCCAATCCGAGCATGCGTGCATCCCTCTTCCCGAGGCCTTTTACTGCTTTCCTTAGCTTAGTTAATTTGTTAATTAATTAAGTGGTTTGTAATCATTAATTAGCTTGTAGGTTAATTAATTTGTATATTCTTTTTGTCCCTCCGAGCGAGGGTAAATTTGTAATAAGTGTGGGTGAGTGTGTGCATGTCTTTCAACCCCCACTTCTTTCTCCCTTTTACTTACCTGCTTTCAATGGTTAGTACTAGGGCATATTTATTTTAGCATCCTTATGCTATGCATGCGTGCATCATTCATCTGTACTGCATGCACCGGGCTCGGCGCATCATACTAACTGCATTGTACTTCAATTCCAAGTTGAATACGTGTTATTTGTAGCATCTCACATGTCATTGTAGATTAGCCGAGCCTATTCTAGTGACATTCTGTATGTGATGCATTAGCTATTTTTAACATGAACTAGGATCATGCATGATTACTAACTAGTTTCTGTTTTGGCACGGAGTACTAGGTAAGCTTTTATGCTTTAGCATACCGCATGCGTGTGAGTGTTGCCATGACAGCATGATTACCATGAGGCTAGCTGCTTATGTGATATAACTGCCTGAATGCCTGTGGATGGAGGTTGAATTACCTAAATGGGAATAATGCATTAAAACTGTGAGTTTTAAGCCCACTAGATAGTGGCAAAACCACCTTTTCTAAAGCCCACTTGAGGGTGGCAAAATCTGTATTTTAGCCTACTTGAGAGTAGCAAACCAGTTTCAAAACAAACATGAAATGTTTTGTTCCAATTTAGGCGATTTGGTCTATACTTGTTTGCTGTGAGCATAACATAGCAAATCTAGGCTAATAACCGGAATAAGAACACATAACGTTTTCAAAATTGGATATCATGATTAGTAGAGGCCGGTCTTCGGACCGGGCGAGAGGGGGTGCTCATAGCTGACCTTCCCCAATCGTACCCAAGTTCCCGAGCCGAGGCAACTTTGGTGATGACGGACACGTGGTCTTTGGCACCGAGTCAGGATTTCCTAAATTTTCCCATTGAAAAATATTTAGGTGGCGACTCTGTATCTGGCAAAGCAGTCCATGTTTGGCACTTCTTTCAAAATTTGTTTTTCTCAAAATGATTTGCCGAATTTGGACTCTTTGGTTCAGATTAAGAACCGTGACAACAAATTTGAGTCCAAACTGTAGTAGACCCGCAAAATGAACAAAATGGGACTCACCCTCCCGGGGCGTTCGGGGGACGTCTACAGTTTCTGGCGACTCTGCTGGGGAGTTTAGAGAGCTTGACTCGAACTCGCGATATCCTGTTTTGATTTCATTTATGTGTCTCTTTGCATTGCATGTGCATTGGTGCGCCTAGGACACCGTGCTGGCCAGCTGCTATTCCTGAGCGGTTTGCCGGAGGCTTGACTTTGTCAAAGCATGCCATAAGGCTGACCGGTTGCGAGCTCTACCAGTATGGGAACACAAACTCCGGTTTTACCGGGGCACCCTTTTGACCATTCAACCTAGTGCATGTTCGGAATCCATAGTGACCATTCCAAACTAGGACAGGTTGCTTACCCGATCATAAGTTGTTTGAAACCACTGCGTGCGTAGTGAAACCCTAGCTCCTGAAAAAATAGGACAGGGAAACCCTACCCCAACATAGGGTTGTTTTGGCTCTCTTTTACATGCTATGTGCTTTTAGAATGTATCTCTACAGGGAATGCGTGTATCAGCCTGCAAGTTTGGGCATCAGGCCTGCGAGCATCAGTATTTGGTGGGATTTAGTTTACCTAAGGGTATCGGTTTATAGGCAGAATTTTGGGGCAGAATTCAGTAGAGGGCACAGTCGTCCTAGTATGCTCATATCTATTTTGGTGAAATCAGGCTGAGGTGCTGTCTGTTTTCTCTTTTGCTAGGTAGTCCTAGAACCATAGCTTCAGAAGGCTCCGATATCCCCTGAGGTTCATCGGATTTGTGCTGATAGACTTTGTCAGGTTAGAGATTCAATTCAAGGGCAACCACTGTTCCTTCACTGAGGTAAGGCAAAGAAAGGCTAGTTAGGGCTCACCGGTTCATCTGATCCGCTAGTCACCAGTCACATCACCTTGGTCAGAGCGCTGGTATCTACCTCTATCATGGCGTAGCCTTTGGAAAATTTGGAGGATTTGCTTATCCATTTCCAGCAATCAGTGGATTCGTTGCAACAAGACATGGTTAGGCAAGCCGAAACATTGCAGCATATGATATTCAAATTTAAGGACCTCCATGACATTGGGGTTCAAATCAATGAGGCCATCCAACAGGGGATCTTTGTGGAAGATAATGAGCCTTCGAAGAAGGATGCTGTTCACAGTCCCAATGCTACTACTGATGGTAGCACAACTGTGAAATGCTCAGAAGTAGACACTATCACCACTTCCCTCAATAGCCAAAGACCAACCACTTCAACTCGGCACCAAGCCCGAAATTTCCATCCTCTGTACATGAGTCTTTCTCAAGCTTTGCAAATGCTGCGGGAAAAAGGATACCTAGAGCTCCTAGAACCTCAACCCCTTCCAAGTCCTCTTCCACCCAGATATGACCCAACTAAACACTGTACCTACCATCAACAGCACGGTCATGATACGAACCGTTGCATCTGCCTCCGTCATAGGATTCAGGACCTTATTGACGAAGAGATCATAGCTCCACCAAAGGGACCTCAAGCCACCACAAACCTATCACCCCTACATCTCAATTTAATCCATACAATGCCATCCGGCTACAACCCCAGCATATACATCACCCCAGCCCATCTACCCAAGCCTGCGGTATTCATTCCAGAAAGCACAGACTTGTGCATGATGGATGCACCTGAATCCCAATCATCTCAAACCTGTGAGCCCACTACTTCTGAGCTGATGAGGATGATCGAAGATCTTCAGAGAACTGTGACAGATCTAACCTTTGGAGTTTTGGCTCCGTCATCAACCACATCACATACCAGGGAGTTCATGTCAAAAGGCTCCCCAACCTTGGGAGGGGTTGCGTTAAAAGAAGGCCAATCTTTTAGCAAAGTGGAGGCCAGTGATAAGAACAAGCCAGGGGCAAGCATTAGTCCCCATGAACATCTTCAGTGGGCTATTGAGGCTTGGAAAGCCGAAGGACTGAACAAACAGCAAGTACTAGCAGATGTTGCAACGATCGTGGATGGCACTTTTGCTGTTCAGAGTGAGAGCAGTTTGAATCGATGGGTAGGCTGGGAAAAGGGCCGTCATGCCAGGAATGTTCCTTTCAGCTCTAACCCTACTCCCGGGAAAGATCAGCAAACCCGGCCAGCACCTGCCGACCCCTTTGTTGGCGCATCTTCTCCAAAGCCCCGAACTTCGGACTATCTACCTCGGGGCCAGAGGGTGTTCACCCCACTGTACATGTCTCTATCAGCGGCCTTGAGGGTCCTGATTGGAAAGGGGCATCTAAAGCCCCTGGAGCCATAACCATTACCAAAGAAACCCCCTCCCTCACATAACCCAGCTGACTACTGTGCCTTCCATCAGCGAGTTGGCCATGACACTGACATGTGCCTTCGTCTTTGTCACAAAATACAAAATTTGATTGACAACAGGATCAATGCCGTTCCAGTCTTGCGAAGTCTATCGGCACTTGATCAATGAACTTGCGGGGGATAATGTGACCATATGATCAGGGGATGAACCACCTGCGGGCGGCGCTCAGTTTACTCTGGATGTGGTGTTTGGCACACACTATTTTGAGCGTTTGCGAATGTTGGTTTTTGTGTACATTCTGACTTAGGTATTGGGTCAGTCTTATTGTTTTATTTTGAGTCTGCCCCTTTGTTTGGAGTCAGTCTTCCCATACTGAGTCAGTTGGGTCTGTCTTGTTGTGTCGAGTCAGTCCTGTTTTGTTAGAGTTGGGTGATTTCGGGGGTGTCACCTCAGACATCACCATTTTGTTTTGTATTTGTCTTTTTGCTTTCTTTTGAGTCTGTTTCTGCCTTGGAGCCAGTTACACCAGAAGATCTGAATGAAACAACAGTGGTTTTTCATGCCTTTGTGCTTGCTTCGGCCGTGTGCCAGTTGTGCCAGAAAATTTTGGAATGAACCGGCAGTACTTTTCACCTGCTCTTCTGTGCCTTTTAAGTCATTGTAATGATCTGAGTTTTTCAAAACTTTTTGAACACTGAGGTGAAAACAAAGAGGAAGGAATTCCTCAGGATTTGCAAAACTTTGATCAACTGAGAGAAAGAGAGGCGTGCTAAGCCCTTAATGAATGAAATCATGCTTGTTAGTGTGAGTACTGAGAAGGACCCTAGCTTTGATCCAGATTGGTTCCACACCATCTTCAGCGCGAGCGATTCGTCGCCTTCTTAAAAACTTTCAAAAATTCAAAAAATATTTTGCGCAGTCCTGCGAAGACTTGTGTGGAATCGCTCTTGAGATTGTGCAGCTTAGGATCGCTCTCAGCCTCAAGATTCAATCCCTTTGCTCTCGAAAAACTTTGACCTTGGGTTCAGAGTATTCAACGATCAACCATCAAGAGAGGCCTGTGTAGCCAGATTTTGAAGCAACCCTCAAACAAGAGGCACCAAAGTCTAGATCAAGAAGATCAGATCTCATCAGAAGAAGCTTATGAAGCTAGAACGGAAGCACTCCCCGAACTAGGGGCACAAATGTCCGATGTGCTCGAAGAGCTGAAGATGGATTCTTCTGTAAATCAATACAATTGCCACTCTCCTGGATACGGATGGCTTCAAAACCCTAAAGCCATTTGGCATGGAGTTGTTACACTTTTACCCTTTGAGAGGCTCGCTGGGCCGAAAACCCGAAGGACGACCCAGGCAAAAGTTAGAGCAAGAGAAAAATACAAAAAAAAAAAAGAAAGACAAAAAAATACAAGGAAAAGAAAAGAAAAGAAAAATACAAAAAATGCAGAAGAAATGAAAAGAGAAAAAAATGCAAAAAAAAATCCTAAACAAAAAATTTGAAAAGAAAAGAAAAACATAACTCGCAAGGTCGAAAACCTGCAACAGGCGCCTTGGCAAACGTTAGAGCGCAAAAGGAGAGGTTAAATACCCGAGTGTACCTTACCACGAACTACGTAAGGCTTGATTCCCATGTTTGGGATACGTAGGCAACTTCACTCTGAAGTCCAGCTACAAACACCTGCAAAACAAGTGTGTCCATGTATTGGTTTTGAGCATCTTTGCCTTCTCTGAAGCTAAGGATTCGGTTGTGATCATCACTCTGAGGACTAACTACAATGCGCTGCAGTGCTATTCAAACAAGGGGCAACTTTCTGTTGCCATCCAACGCGCTGCGGTGCCGTTCAAACAAGGGGCAACTTTCCGTTGCCATGCAGCTCTCTTCGAACAAGGGGCAATTTTCCATTGCTATGGGTCCGAGGTTGTGCATCTCAAGAGTTGGTTCCGTGCTTGTTGAGCATTGGCCGTTTGCAAAATAGTTTTTGAGAATTTTTACTGAGGTTGACTATTCTCTCGAAAATTATTCCATTTTTCCAAAAAACTGGACCATTTCTTGGACCCAAAAAAGGAAAATTTTCAGTGCTCATAGCCTGACTCGCCTGATTTCAAATCAAAAATCGAACAAGCATGTTAATCTAACTCTCATTTTGGTCAAGATTGTTTTAGTAGAAAGCAAAAATAAAAAATGGTCAAAATGATGAACTAGGGGCATAGTTGAGTCAGGCTTCCTGCCTTTTCCCTGTTGTCAATGCATTTGCCAGAAAGGGCACCATACTTGCCAAAAAGGGCACTCTACCTGCCAGAAAGGGCACAACTGAAGTCAACAACAAAGGGCTGAAAGCTCTCTCCTCCTCCAAGCAGCGAGGTATCAAGCCAAGTGCGAAGCACGAACTGGAATGGGATAAGATATTCCACTCCATCACCTGGATAGTTCTGATCACGTCCAAACTCCCCAGCAGGGCATTGTCAACCGATATCAGCTGCAAATTTGCTACACACCCAGCTATAGCGCAACCCCTCTGTGGGAGAAACTCACTATTATGAGCAGAAGAAAAAGAATCTAGCGGAATGCTAGGGGCAAGAGCCCGCAACTTCCTGTTTATCCATCAACCACCCAAGGGAGGGATAAAAAATGAGAGATTGAAAAATAAAGAGATGTGCGCTGAGAGAAAAAGTGACAAAAGGGTTTTTTTTTCAGAAAAACAGAGCCTGAGGGCCGAGTGATGTGAGAATCACAAATGAGAAAGGGTGGGAAATAATACCCAGAGAAACTGGCTCCTCATGCACTGAGAGGTCTCTCGTCTTTGTAACACGTCTGTGTGTCGTGTCTTCTGTTTTGTTTTTCTCGATTCTTGCTTTGAGTCGTTCCGAGCGTGTCTCAATGTGTTTAGGTTATTTACCTTTATTTTTTGTTGTTGGGTCGTCTTTGCTGTGTTCAGTCGTGGGCTCAATACCCCGATCAAGAACCCATCTCTCAATTTCATAAAATCGTTTGTGCTCAGAGTGCTGTGCCATTCTCCATATTTCTGCAAAACAAGATTCTTTCTTTCATAAACTGCAGGGTTCAACCCAGGTCATGTGAGAACAGTAGAACAAGGACCTATCTAAAGCTGTATGGGTTCCAGACTGCAAAGCAAAAGAAAAGAGGAAAAATCGAAGCATCTGAGTGTGTTTCACCTTCAGCAAATTCCGTGATTGTACTCCGGATGTACCTCCTCAGGCCTTGTCACTACTCCGAAGTATGAGTGTATCTCGGCCCCAAGCTTAAGCCTACTTCAAGTTAGAATGGCAATTAAAGCAGCAGCAGATGTTATCTCTCTCTGATATGAACAGGGTGTGCCCGTTTTTGAGCTGAGTGTGTTGCAAACCCCTTCGAAAGGTAAATCGGAGGTCGCGTTCGAATTTGGTCTCGTTAATTTGATCAATTTCATTACTTGCGTAGACCACATGTTTATGTTCAATTTCATTGCTTGAGTAGACCGCATGTTCGTGATCAATTTCGTTACTTGCGTAGACTGCATGTTTATGATCCATTTCGTTGCTTGTGTAGACCGCATACTTATGTTCAATTTCATTACTTGCATAGACCGCATGTTTATGTTCAATTTCATTGCTTGCGTAGACCGCATGTTCGTGATCAATTTCGTTACTTGCGTAGACCGCATGTTTATGATCCATTTCGTTGCTTGCGTAGACTGCATACTTATGTTCAATTTCACTGCTTGCATAGACCGCATGTTTGTGATCAATTTCATTACTTGCGTAGACCGCATGTTTATGTTCAATTTCATTGCTTGCGTAGACCGCATGTTTGTGATCAATTTCATTACTTGCGTAGACCGCATGTTTGTGTTCAATTTCATTGCTTGCGTAGACCGCATGTTTATGAACAATTCCATTACTTGCGTAGACCGCATATTTTGCTTGCATGGATCGCATTCTCGTGTTCAAATTCATTACTTGCGTAGACCGCATGTTTTGCTTGCGTAGACTGCATGTTTATAATCAAATTCATTACTTGCGTAGACCGCATGATTTACTTGCGTAGACCGCATGTCTTGTTTGCGTAGACCGCATGTTTTACTTGCGTAGACCGCATGTTTATAACTAATTACACTACTTGCGTAGACCGCATGTTTTAGACTGCATGTTTTGCTTGCGTAGACCGCATGTTTATAACTAATTACACTACTTGCGTAGACCGCATGTGTATATTCAAATTCCATTACTTGCATAGACCGCATGTTTTGCTTGCGTAGACCGCATGTTTATAACTAATTACACTACTTGCGTAGACCGCATGTGTATATTCAATCCCATTACCTGCGTAGGCCGCATGTTTTGCTTGCGTAGACCGCATGTGTATATTCAATTCCATTACCTGCGTAGACCGCATGTTTTGCTTGCGTAGACCACATGTTTTGCTTGCGTAGACCGCATGTTTATGAACAATTCCACTACTTGCGTAGACCGCATGTTTTGCTTGCGTGGACCGCATTCTTATGTTCAAATTCATTACTTGCGTAGACCGCATGTTTTGCTTGCGTAGACCGCATGTTTATAATTAAATTCATTACTTGCATAGACCGCATGTTTTGCTTACATAGACCGCATGTTTATAATTAATTACACTACTTGCATAGACCGCATGTTTGTAATCAATGTCATTGCTTGCGTGGACCGCATTCTTATGTTCAATTTCATTGCTTGCGTAAACCGCATGCCCGTGTTCAATTTCGTTGCCTACGTAGACCGCATGCTCCACTTACATGTCTGTGCCTTCACAGCATTGTTATGCTTCCCACTTACTTTGCGTTGTCACGCATTTTCAAGTACATTAATATGCAGGTTGCTAATCACATTGTACCTGTTAAGTTTGTTTTCTTTGCAGGCACGATATTGTATGTACGGTTCATTTGCGACTGGTAGAACCAGACGAACCGGACAGGTATTGTATCCTCCACGTGAGACGTATCAAGAATTGCATAATTCTCTTACATCCTTTCTGCATTGTAGCGTAGTTTGGTGTATGCTAGCTTAAAACTGTTGCATGTGTGCTTCGTTACAGCTTTCTTTGCATGATCATAAGCTATGCTCGGCTTTGTGCATTGCCAGTTGCATCTTGCCCCTGCCTTCGGGCGCATATCTTATCTGTAGCTTGTATGCGTGTCTAAGTCTTCGGCCTTGTCAAAAATGGGTCGTCTTTGGGCTTTGACACTCACTCCCGTCATTGTTATGACTTTCGAGTTCTGTCAAAGAGGGGCAACTGTAGACACCCCATTTTTGACCATCCTCAAGACTTGGACGTCACCATTTGAACACTCAGGGTTCGTTTGGGAAGTGGCTCATTGGGCTTTTTTGGCTCAATGAGCCACAAAAGACAAAATAGCAATTTTGAGCCACAAAAGACAAAAAATCACATCCAACCCATAATCATTACACTATTCTCTCACAAAAAAAGTCAAAAAATCCAAAAAACCAAAAAGTCCTTCCCAAACCAAGCTTTTGAGCCCAGGCTCATATAGCCAAAAGAGCCAAAAAGCCAAAGAGCCAACCCACTTCCCAAACGGAGGCTCAGTGATCATCCATGTTAGTGTTCGTTTTGAGTTCCTGGAGGTCTCGGCTACGCGCCTTGCCTCAAGACCTCTCAACTCGACTCTTCTGTGTTTGGTTTCGCGCCAAACACTTCTGTTTTGTTTCTGGGGTAGAGAGTAGCTTTTTAGCTACCCCTGGCACCCACCAGCCGTGGCTTGAGGCCACCGGCCGTGTTTTGAGGCTACCGGCCATTAGTGAAGTATACCATTGGCCGATCGGCATTCAGTGTGGCCGGCCGACCATAGTTTTGGCCGATGGCTCCCTTTTCTGACCGAGACCTCTTCTTAGGGAGGCTTGACCCTTTTGAACCCCTTTTTTAGCTTCTTGAGGAAACTTAAACCTTTTGAACCCTCGGTTTTAGCTTCTTGAGGAAGCTTGAACCTTTCGAACCCTTGGTTTTAGCTTCTTGAGGAAGCTTGAACCTTTTGAACCTTTGTTCTAAGCTTTTCCAAGAAACTTGAACCCTTTGCTCCAAGCTTCTCCAAGAAGCTTGAACCCTTCTAAGCTTCCAAGAGAAGCTTGCACCTTTTGCACCTTTTGTTTTAGCTTCCCCAAGAAGCTTGAACCCTTGTCAAGCTTCTAAGAGAAGCTTGACCCCTTTGCTTAGCTTCCCTTGGAAGCTTGCCCCCTTTGACCCTTTTTTGTGTTAGCTTCTCTAAGAAGCTTAGCACCTTGTCTTGCTCTATATATAGGGAGCCTCTCCACCATTTTCAAGGGTTAGAAAATCTGATATATATAGAATACATATCACTCTCTCTCTACATTTGTATGTGTTAGAGTGCTCCAAAGTGAGTGATTCTTGGCCCCTTTGCACCACAACTCCTAAGCACACACCTCCATCATCAACCTAAGGAGCTTGGAGGCCATTTTCAGAGGCTAAGGGACTGGTTTTTGATCCAAGAAGCTGCTGGTTTCATTGGTCTACAAGGGTGAGCCTTTAATCCTCTTTTATTCCCCGTTTTTGCACCAGCTTTTAGCCTGTCTTGCTTGCTGTTTTGAGCTTTGTGTATAACATAAACAAGTTCTGTTTTTTTTGTTTAAGATACTTCATTAAGGACACTTTTGTGTTTGGGGTCGTTTACCCCCTCTTAGGCCTTGTTTGGCCCCATTTTGTGCTATTTTTGGTGAACTTCAGGACCACCTTGTTTGGGCCTCCTCACCACTGAAATCTTGAGGGATTTCAGTGGTGAGGATGGTGGTTTAAGGTCCTAAGAAGGAGAGGGCCACCCGCTCTCCTTGTTGTCTTCAAAAAGTGCCATTTTAGCCTCGTGTGTGAGCACCATTTTTAAGTGCATGTTGGCCATGTCTTAAGTGTTATTTGGTAGTATTTTGCCATGTATTACCTCTGTTTTTACTTGGTTTAGACACACCATGCTTGCTTTGCATACTTGTCTTGTAATGCCATGAAATTGCCTTAACATGTATCTAGCATTTGGACCACCATGCTTGCATATTTTGGCTTAGCTTTGTGAAGTTTTTGGTCATGTTTTAACATGCTTAAGGTCTGTTTTTGGTTGTTTAGGCCATCCTTGCCATGCTTTGTATAACTCCTTTGTATTCTAGCTTACTAGCCTTGAGTATGTGGGTCACTAGCATGCTTTAGTTGGCTTATTCTCATGATTTGGCATCATTGGAAACTGTATTTCAGTCCATGTTCCATGCTTGCATACTTGCATTTTCCATCCCTTTCATGCTTTGAAGAGTTGATGGCATATGCTCTATGTTTAGGCCCTTGTGCATGCATACTTGTATGTGTTTTGGCCCTTATTTCCATGACATTTAGCCACTGTTTTGGGTCTAGAATAGAGTTGCCCAAATTAGTTTAAGTCCATGCTTGACATGTTGCTCAAATGTTGTTGCCTTGTTTCATGCCTTGCATGCTTGTTTGCTTAGGTTGTGTGCCTAGTGTGCATTACTTGCTTGCATGTTCATGTTGCATGTTTAGATTGCATGTTTAGGTTGCATTTGGCATGCATGCCTTGCCTCTTGAATCACCATGATTGAGGTTGGGTTCCTTATGTGTTTGTGTGCATTACATTTGACATTAAAATGCACAACATAGCTTCTTGGGCCATCACGCATTGAAATGCGCGATTGGTGGTTCGAGAATCGAGCACCATACCCCTTTGAGTCACAAACATGATAAGGGATGTGGTGGTGCACACATTTGCTTGAAATGCATTGCCATGCCATGTTTTGCCCTCTGCTGCTGTCAATTGCAGGTTCTGCAGGAAGTTTTGGCCGGTCGGCTAAATATAGTGCCGGCCGGCCATCAATTTTTGGCCGATAGTCAAAAAGGTGGCCGGTGATCATTCCCTTTGGCCGGTGGTGTTTCTACTTGGCCGGTGATGCTCTCCAGTGTCCAGAGAAGCATTCTTGGGACTTGTGCAAGTTTTCAGGGGGCAAGGCAGTGTAAACAGAGGCAACAGTGCCATGGCAATGGATTTCCGGGCGAGGCCAATTCGAGCATGCGTGCATCCCTCTTCCCGAGGCCTTTTACTGCTTTCCTTAGCTTAGTTAATTTGTTAATTAATTAAGTGGTTTGTAATCATTAATTAGCTTGTAGGTTAATTAATTTGTATATTCTTTTTGTCCCTCCGAGCGAGGGTAAATTTGTAATAAGTGTGGGTGAGTGTGTGCATGTTTTTCAACCCCCACTTCTTTCTCCCTTTTACTTACCTGCTTTCAATGGTTAGTACTAGGGCATATTTATTTTAGCATCCTTATGCTATGCATGCGTGCATCATTCATCTGTACTGCGTGCATCGGGCTCGGCGCATCATACTAACTGCATTGTACTTCAATTCCAAGTTGAATACGTGTTATTTGTAGCATCTCACATGTCATTGTAGATTAGCCGAGCCTATTCTAGTGACATTCTGTATGTGATGCATTAGCTATTTTTAACATGAACTAGGATCATGCATGATTACTAACTAGTTTCTGTTTTGGCACGGAGTACTAGGTAAGCTTTTATGCTTTAGCATACCGCATGCGTGTGAGTGTTGCCATGACAGCATGATTACCATGAGGCTAGCTGCTTATGTGATATAACTGCTTGAATGCCTGTGAATGGAGGTTGAATTACCTAAATGGGAATAATGCATTAAAACTGTGAGTTTTAAGCCCACTAGATAGTGGCAAAACCACCTTTTCTAAAGCCCACTTGAGGGTGGCAAAATCTGTATTTTAGCCTACTTGAGAGTAGCAAACCATTTTCAAAACAGACATGAAATGTTTTGTTCCAATTTAGGCGATTTCGTCTATACTTGTTTGCTATGCGCATAACATAGCAAATCTAGGCTAATAACCGGAATAAGAACACATAACATTTTCAAAATTGGATATCATGATTAGTAGAGGCCGGTCTTCGGACCGGGCGAGAGGGGGTGCTCATAGCTAACCTTCCCCAATCGTACCCAAGTTCCCGAGCCGAGGCAACTTTGGTGATGACGGACACGTGGTCTTTGGCACCGAGTCAGGGTTTCCTAAATTTCCCCTTTAAAAAATATTTATGTGGCGACTCTGTATCTGGCAAAGCAGTCCATGTTTGGCACTTCTTTCAAAATCTGTTTTTCTCAAAATGATTTGCCGGATTTGGACTCTTTGGTTTAGATTAAGAACCGTGACAACAAATTTGAGTCCGAACTGTAGTAGACCCACAAAACGAACGGAATGGGACTCACCCTCCCGGGGCGTTCGGGGGACGTCTACAGATGTGCTCATAAGTGTTCCAGCTATTTTTGAGTCATATATACCTGTCACGCCCTCAAAATAACAACATAAGACCCAACAGTAAAGACATGCATTGATATATATAAAAGTTTCGTACCCTTCTATTTATCACAGTTTCATTACAAAAAGTATTACATGTCAACAACAAAAGCAAATGCCCTAAGGGCTTACAGCTTTCCAAGTTAACACTTGGTTACAAAAAGAGAGCACTAGCTCAATTACACCTTAAGCCCTTGGCTTGAATTTACATGTAATTCATCAAAAGAAAATAGACAACCAAAAGTCCGTCAGCCTCAAGCCTCCCAAGCTATGTCCTTGGAGGTGGTATGCTACCTGTACCTGAAAATGATGTTCCCATATAGGGTGAGCCACAACCCAGTAGAAATATACTAAACCAGTTATGGATAATGACTAAAAGATTAACAGTTGATAGATGGTCAACACTTTTACACTTTTTCATAACACATTACAATTCCAACACTTTCAAGCCTATGTTCAATTCAATCTCCATTTTCATTTAATTCTCAATTCATATTTCATGGCTCAGAACCTGGCCAAACAACTCATATGAGACAATAACTCATATTAACCACTTTCAATTTCATTACTTCCACAGATAAGCATACTAGCTATATCACATTCCCAAGACAAGCATATGAGCTCTATCAACACATTTCTAGACAAGCGTATGAGCTCTATCTACGGAGTCCATCCCCTATCTTCTCCCAAACAACATCCGGTTTAGAGGTACATCCCCTATCTTCCCCTAAACCGTGGAGTACATCCCCTATCTTCTCCAACACAACACAATGCATATAAACAATAATTATACACATCACAAATCAATACATAAAGTTAATGTATTCCTCAACTGTCATACTCAATGACACATTTCAATGATTGGTTTTAATTTGCCTAATCATCATGCATTGTCTACAACAATCAAGACTATCCTCCACCGATAGCCCAAAGCAGATATTTCTAAACAGAACATAAATGTACAAAATGGATATTAAATCAACATTTCCACTTCAATTCCTCATTTCTCATAATTAATCATATCAATTAATTAATCAATGAAGTTAGGGCATTTTCCATAATTAACATCTCAACCCTTAGGTTCCATTTTCATCAATGTTTCAACATTAATCCCATGTTTCTATACCAAACATGCCTCTAGGTTCATTATAAATAAAACCCCAACTTTTGTAAAATTACACAAAGGCCCAAAGTTTTCTCAAAATTTCACAACAACGTCCAACACATCAAAATGCTAAAATTCAAAGACAAAATCCATAAAGAGGAGTAGGATATCCCTACCTCAAAGTTTGAGCTCAAAAGGAGATGAAGACCCAACACCCAACTTGCTCCAAAACCAAATATTTTCAGATTAGATCGAAGCCCAAGTCACCCTCTATCTTTTTAACAAAGCACTTAGGGGAGGTTCACACTCTAGGGAGATGATTTCTTAGAGAGAAGGCAAGTCTAGAGAGAGAGGCTCTCAGATTTAGGGTTTGAAGATGTAAAAGTTTTAAAAAGGTGAAGTTTGGATCGCTGCTGCGAACTGATATAAATAGGCTCGCTCGAGCGAAGGCTTGGTCGCTCGAGCGACCAGACACAGAAAACCCTAGCTCGAGCCAAGAAGGTCTCGCTCGAGCCAACAACCCAGAAGCTCGCTCGAGCGAAGAAAAGCTCGCTCGAGCTAGGAACTCGACCCGTCAGGTCTGCAACTAGACGCACGCTCGAGCGACAAACTTCTCGCTCGAGCGAAGACCGAACCAGATCGCTCGAGCGAAGAAAAGCTCGCTCAAGCCAAAAATCATGGTGTTCAGGTCCAGTACCAGACGCAATCGCTCGCTCGAGCGAAGCCACTCTGGCTCGACCCACCAGACACAAAACTTCAACGCTCGCTCGAGCGACCAACTCCTCGCTCGAGCGAAGGACAAAAATTCTGGACAGCAACCCTTGGTTCCCAAACACAACCAACCTGAAAAAAAACCAGCCCAACACATCCTATAACTCAAATACAATGTAGAAAAGGATGTAAACAAGACAATGCTCAACTATTAACATCCAAGGACACATGTCCGAATCACTGTACAATAAGGGGTAAACCCGGGATCGCTATAATACCAAACTTTTTGAGTAGTTCTTTTGTGTTCTTAACTTGGTTGATAAAAATTCATTCCTTAGATTGTTTGATTTGAAGCCCAAGAAAATAATTTAGCTCCCCCATTATGCTCATCTCAAACTCACCTTGCATACACTTAGCAAATTCCTTACACAAGGTTTCATTAGTAGCACTAAATATAATGTCATCCACCTATATTTGCGCAATAATTAAATCATCATTTTTAGTTTTAACAAAAAGTGTTGTGTCAATCATTCCTCTAGAAAAATTATTTTCAATTAAAAATTTACTTAATCGTTCATACCATGCATGAGGTGCTTGTTTCAAATCATATAAAGCTTTTGATAGTTTAAAAACATGATTTGGAAAAGCATAATCTTCAAAACCTGGGGGTTGTTTAATATAAACTTCCTTATTTATAAAACCATTAAGAAATGCACTTTTTACATCCATTTCATAAAGTTTGAAATTTCTAAAACATACAAATGCAAGTAACATGCGAATGGCTTCAAATCTAGCAACCGGAGCAAAGATTTCATCGAAATCAATACCTTCTTCTTGATTGTATTCTTGTGCAACAAGTCTAACCTTGTTTCTTATAATTGTGCCAGATTCATCAAGCTTGTTTCGAAAGATCCATTTGGTACCGATAATGGTATGATCTTTAGGTTTTGGCACAAGTTTCCACACTTTGTTTCTCTCAAATTGGTTAAGCTCTTCATGCGTAGCTATCATCCAATGTTCATCGAATTCAACTTCTTGAAAGTTTTTAGGCTTAATCTGTGAGAGAAAAACCAAGTTACTACAAATGTTTCTAAGTGAAGAGCGAGTTTCAATACCTTTTGTAGGGTCACCTAGGATTAAATCCTTAGGTGATTATGAACAAACTTCCATTCTCTTGACAAATCATCATTGTTTCCTCCTTCTTCTTGAGGTGGGAGAATAGGTTGTTCAATCTCTTTGTTCAACTTATATGGTTCGTTCTTTTCTTTGTAGATACTTGTATCTTCCACATTTGGTTCCAAATCTATATTATCACTAACAATTTGCTTTTGTGCAGATATGTTAGTTTCATCAAATGCCAAATGTATAAATTCTTCCACAACAAGAGTTCTTTTATTAAAAACACGATAAGCTTTGCTAGTTAAGGAATAGCCAAGAAAAATTACTTCATCAGATTTTAAATCAAATTTACCTAAGTTATCCTTACCATTATTATGCACAAAACATTTACAACTAAAAACATGCAAGTGACTAATGTTGGGCTTTCTATCATGCCAAAGTTCATAAGGAGTCTTTTTGAGAATAGGCCTAATTAATGCATGATTTAAAATATAGCATGCGGTGTGAACTTCTTCAGCCTAAAAATATTTAGGAAGATTATTTTCGCAACGTATTGTTCTACACATCTCTTCTAAAGTTCTATTCTTCCTTTCTATTACACCATTTTGTTGAGGGGTTCTAGGTGCTAAAAAATTATGTCCAATACCATACTCATCACTAAACAATTCAAATTTCTCATTTTCAAGTTCTCTACCATGGTCGGTTAGAATATTAGTAAAAAGAAAGCCATTTTCATTTTGAATTCTACGACAGAGTTTTGTGAAAGAAGAAAATGTTTCATCTTTGTGTGCTAAAAACATAACCCATGTAAATCTTGAATAATCATCAACAATAACAAGACAATAATGTTTACCACCTAGACTAGATGCCCTTGAGAGACCAAATAAATCCATATGCAATAGTTGTAAAGGTCTAGTTGTGGAAATATGAGATTTTGATTTAAATGATGTTTTAGTTTGTTTTCCTTGTTGACAAGCACTACAAAGATGATCTTTTTCAAATTTAATTTTTGAAAGTCCAATCATCAAATCCTTTCTCAAAAGTTTAGCAATTAAATCCATATGAGCATAACTAAGTCTTCTATGCCATAACCAACTATTTTCATTATTAACATATAAAAATTTAACATCACTAGCATAGAGATCATTAAGATGAAAAACATAAACATTATCATGGCGATTACCAACGAATAAAGCTTTATGATCATTTGTGCTTTCAATTGTGCAATGTGATTTATCAAAAATAACTCAATTACCTTTATCACATAATTGACTAATACTAAGTAGGTTATGCTTAAGTCCATCGACAAGTAAAACATTTTCAATAGAAGGGTTAGGAGAAATACCAATGCTACCAATACCAATGATTTTTCCTTTCTTATTGTCTTTAAAAGTAACAAATCCTCTATCTTTCGATGATAGTTTAGTAAAGAATAATTTATCTCCGGTCATGTGTCTAGAACATCCACTATCAAGGTATCACTTCCTTTCTTTAGCTTTAGACTTAAAGCAAACCTACAAATGACAATCAAGTATTGGTTTTTGGTACCCATAGTTTCTTGGGTCCTTCTTTGTTAGTTTTGTTAGATCCCTTAATAATCCAAATCTTTTTAATTCCCATGTTCATATTCTTTTTGAATGGACAATAAGATATATAATGGCCTTTCTTTCTACAATAATGACAAGTAATATGAGGGTGTGTCATGAGAGGTGCCTTTTCAAAAATTGTATTGAGATTCTTTTGTTTCTTAATAGGGTCATATCCAATACCCGCTTTATCAAAAACACATCTTTGATTTCCAAGAAGCATGTTGAGATTATCTCTACCTTTTACAAAATTTTCAAATATTTTTGTTAAATCATCAACATTGTTTTTTAAAGTAGTTTTCTCATTAGAGATAGTATCAAAATCACTTTTCAAAATAATTTTTTCTTTCTTTAATTCTTCTACATTAATAGATAAAGATGCAACAGATTTCTTCAACACATTATTTTTTGCACAAACTTTTCTAAATTCGTCTTGTAGTTCATGGAATGCACTTTTAAGTTCTTCATAAAGAGTAGTTACCTTATCTTAAGTAGAGTTTTCATCTTCAAGAGTCATGAGACATAAGTTGGCTACTTCATTTTCAATTTTATCACTTGAGCTTTCATCTTCACTTTCTTCCCAAGTTGCTACCATGGCCTTTTTGTTTCTTTTGTAGTCTTTTCCATGATTCTTCAATTTTGGACAATCCATTTTCATATGTCCAGGATTTTTTGCACTCATAGCAAATAATAGGCTCTTTCTTGTTATCTTTGTTGTACTCTTTTTTGAAAGGTCTTCTTCCTCCATAATCATTTTTCTTGAAGTGCTTTTTGAGATTTCTACTAAACATGGCATAGCTTTCATCGTCACTGGTGTTTTCATGTTCTTCTTCATTTGATGAGGCTTTGAATGCAATTCCACTTTTCTTTTTGTTTTTAACATCCTCATGTCCTTTCATGGTGATCTTATGAGTCATAAGGGAACCCATAAGCTCATCCAATCCAAGTGTAGAGAGATTTTTGACTTCTATAATGGCTGTGACCTTTGCTTCCCAATTCTTTGATAAACACCTAAGAATTTTTCTCACAAACTCACTGTTAGTATAAGTTTTGCCAAGAGTTTACAATTTCAGTAAATCTAGTAAATATACTTAAAATAGATTCATCAGAGTTCATTTTAAACAATTCATAACTATGAACAAGCATATCAATATTAGATTCCTTTACTTGGTTTGTACCTTCATACGTTACCTCAAGTTTGTCCCAAATTTCTTTTGCCGAATCACAACTTGAAATTCTATTATACTCCTTAGAGTCTAATCCACAAACAAGGGTGAGTTTGGCTTTAGCATTGGCTTGCAATAATTTATGGTCCCTCTCATCACATTTATCTTTAGTTTTAGGTACACTAATATTGTCTACTAATTTGGTAGGAATTTTTGGACCTTTGGTGACAATAATCCACATGCCATAATTAGTGGCTTGTAGGTATAGGGTCATCTTATCCTTCCAATGACTATAGTTGTTTCCATCAAACAATGGTAGCCTATTTGTGGCTTGTCCTTCAGCTAAGGTTGCCATGGGTCGAAACTCCCAGATGGTTAAATCTAAAATAAGAGTTTAGGCTCTGATATCAATTGTTATCCAAAAGACAACCTAAAAGGGGGAGTAAATTAGGTTTTTACAAATAAAAATAATAATACCCTAATAAAAATTATGACTAGTACAATAGATAAATATAGTTAATAAAATAAAAATAATTAAAACAAGTATTCTAACAATTATGTCAGATAATGATTTTAGCACAATGAAAATGTGAAATATAGTTATGACAATTTAAATAAAATAAAGAGATAAGAGAGAGAGAGGAAAACAAATTTATAGTGGTTCGGTTTCAACTTGGCCTACATCCACTCCTCAAGCTTCACTTGAGATTTTCCGCTATACTTTATCTTCACAGGGTGCTAGCAACATTTTCACAGATGGAGCAATCCTCTACAGATTTTACATAGACTTTCTAAGTCAAGAACACTGAGTGTATTACACTCTTACAAGGTTGAAAAGAATGTGTTTTTGCTTTCATAGAAAGCTACAAGAATTATCTCTCAAAGATAGATATAAAAATGAAGCTCTGGTTTTTCTGTAAACCTCACACAGGAAAGATGGGCTTAAAGCTATACGTCTCAATGTATAATTTCTGAAAGATGATGTAAATAAAAATTGAAGAACACTTCTTAGAGAATTTTTCAGAGAATAGATGTGAGTGATTATAGATCAAAGAATATTTTCTAGTTTTTTTTGTTGTAACTTGTTTACATTAGAGGCTTTGGTATATATAATGAAACTTATAGCCGTTTCTACCCGTTGTATTCATTTGAATTTATAGCCGTTGTATTCATTTGAATATCTTCTACACCATCATTACTAATTTGAATATCTTCCACTCCATCAAACCAAACTTGAATATCATTCACTTGAACCTTTTTAACCTTTTGAACTGCTGTTGTGCTGGGTTATTTGAACCTCTATTTTTGGGTTGTTTGAACCTCTGTTTTGGATTGTTTGAACTCCTGATTTAATAAAATATTAAATACATTCTAACAACATTTAGGATAAAGGTTTAGGTGAGAAATAATGGGACAAAATAAATTTTGATTCTATTTTTCTCTTTCAAATAAATTAAAACATAATTAAATAAATCATCAAAATAAATGTTGATTTTATTTTTCTCTTTCAAATAAATCATTAAAATAAATTTTGATTCTATTTTTCTCTTCCAAATAAATTAAAAAATAATTAAATAAATCATCAAAATAAATTTTGATTCTATTTTTCTTTTCTAAATAAATTAAAACAAAATTAAATAAATCATCAAAATAAATTGTCATTCTATTTTTCTCTTCCAAATAAATTAAAACATAATTAAACAAATCATCAAAATAAATAAGTCTAACAATATATATTATAAAATATAATTTAGAATAGTTTGGGTAATTCTTTTTAGGATAAATTATAAATGCAACCTTTGAAATTTATTTAAAATACAGATTGTTCCCTATAATTTAAAAAATTACATTTAAAATATAGAATGCTTCCTTTAATTTGAAAAATTACAAATACTCTATTGTTAGAACTTTTTTATTTAACAAAATTAACTAAAAAAATAAAATTTATAATTGCTCTCTTATATAATAATAAAATTAACTAAATTAATAATTGAAATATATTTCTAACATCATTAAAAATTATTGATTGATTTCATGATTTATTAATAAAATTGACAATTTGTTATAAAATTAGAAAGCTCAAAAGGTGAAATATAATTTTCAAAACCATCAGAGTGATTTGTATTTTAATTAAATCTCATGGGGTATATTTGTAACCTACCCTTCTTTTTATGGCCTACTATCCTTGTGAAATTCGAACCATTAAAAAGTTTGATGAAACTAGCAATGATACATCTCATTAATTTTGGAGCTTTAATTGAACTCTAATATTATGAAAATTCAAAAAAAAAAAAAATCAAAATTAAAATATTATATCATGGGTGAAGCCCACCCCCTAAAATTCCTTTAAAGCTCCCAAACATTTTTCTTGATGAAACAGATCCATCTAAAAGACCTCGAACAACGTTTGCAATGCGGCAGTAAATTGCCTAGAATAAGGTACTAGACATAGAGCCATTGCTCTATATATTTGTTTGAGATTATTTCATTGTTATCTCTATACTTTGTCATGATTTTCAATGATTTCTTCGGACTACTCTTGTTTTCACACGTACCTCCATACTATTTAAATTACTATCAATTTTCCCCCGGCTGTTAGAGTTGAAACGAAAAATGTTAAAAAAAATTACATTTTAGCCCCAAATTTCAAAATAAAGATACAAACTCACATTTTCCTACCAGCAAACCACCACCACCAACCACCACTTCAAGCCCTTCTCTCTCATTTGTCATAACTCCATTTCATTTCGTTTTTACGTCGTTGGATTCAACTCACGGTCTAGTTTTCGTATCACATCTCACATGTCTCGTTCTTCCTCTTTTTGCATACTATCGGAGCTCCGAAAGTTGATAAAAATAAGACTTGTCTTCTCGTTTTTGACTTTTTTTTTAGCCATCTTTTAGACTTCATATCTTTCTCGATTCTTGACGATTCTACTTCATTCTTTCGCCATTCTCTTCACCTCACTTCCTACTTCGCCTTACACTACCTCGCTTTCTCACTTTTTCGTGTAATGGGCAGCTTTGGTATGCCGAAAGTTGTCTAAAAACTAATTTCGAAAATTCTGAAACATTCATCTTTTGTTTCTTTTTCCTCTATCTTCCTCATTCTTCTTTTTCTTCTTCACTTATAACATGATGTAGAGCATGGTTCTAGGGGGTAACCGACCACCCGAACCACCAACTTCATCAACTTCTCCAACATCAGCACCCAAACCACCAACTTCACCAACATCACCACCCCAAACAAAACACACCAAATGTGACTTTCAATGTACAACCCACCGAAGACTTGTCATCACAAAGATTTGTCGCAAATGAGGACCTAGTTTTTGTTGTGATTGTATTGTATGAAATTGGTATTATTGTTTTAAAGGTGATGTTGTAAGTGAAAGTCATGTATTTGTATTCAAGCTTTGAGAAAACTATTTTCTCTCTTATCTATATATAGTTATATATGCTTTTTTTTTTTTTTAATGTAATTTTTTTTTCTAATTTAAAATGGTGATTGGCTTGTTCATATATTTATTGACAATAGAGATAGTGATAAATTTTCAATTGAAATTAGAAAAAATATAATATGTTCCATATATTTAACCCACACGGGTAGTTCAGTGATTAATAGCGTTGAATGTGGTTTTCTAATAATAGATAATTTCTTGATGTCTCTTGGTCTAGTTTCATGAAGTGCAACACATTCGGACTTAATCATTGGTTGTAAAAGATTTGGAGCACGTTTGGTATGTTGAAAATTGGAATGGAATGCCAATGCCTATTTTAGTTTGTATTATCTTCTCATCACCACCCAAACCACCAACTTCATTACCACCATGAGCATCACCATCACCATCACCACCACCCTTCAACACCAAACGCACATTTTTTACAAGCAAATTCCATTACTACTACCTTCAAACTCCACGACCACCATCATCGCGAGCACCGTCGCCATCGCCAGACCACCACCACCACCACCACCACCACCACCATCACTAGCTATGTTACCACCTAGAACCATGTTTCGCATCATGTTATAAGTGAAGAAGAAGAAGAAGAAGAAGAAGAAGAAGAAGAAGAAAAAGAAGAAGAAGAATGATGAAGATGAAGAAGAAAGAAACAAAAGATGAATGTTTTAAAATTTTCAAAATTAGGTTTCAGACAACTTTCGGTATACCAAAACCGCCCATTATACGAAGAAGTGAGAAAGCGAGGTAATGTAAGGCGAAATAGGAAGTGAGGTGAGGAGAATGGTGAAAGAATGAAGTAGAACCGTCAAGAATCGAGAAAGATATGAAGTCCGAAATATGGCACGAAGAAAAGTCAAAAATGAGAAAACACTACAAGAAAAAACACTTTCCGCGACGAACATGTTTGGTCGCGAAAAGTACCATATTTGGTCGCTAAAACCTTTTCACGACCAAAATTTGTTGGTCGCGAGTTGGTTGCTAAAGCCTCGTGACAGATAGTTTTCTGCGACCACAAAAGCCTTTGGTCGCTAAAAGTGACCATTCGTGACCAACTTTTTTGGTCGTGGAAAGTCCAATACATATTAGCCAAACAGGAACTTTTAGCGGCCAAAAAAAGTGACCATTGGTGACTAAGTTTTTTGGTCGCAGAAAGTCCAAGTCATATTAGCCACTAGGGAATTTTTAGCGACCAAAGATAAGTTGGTCGCCGAAAGTCAATGCCTTGACCCAAAAAAATTAATTCTTTTGCACTGCCTGGGACATGAACTTCTAACCAAGGAGTCACCATGCACCAAATCCACTCTACCAATAACACGCTTCTTGTTCATATTTGGCAGAGAAAATATATAACCCATAAAAATTGGGTTACATATTATTTTATAAAACTTTTAATGCCTAAACAGAAAAATAGCATGTAATTACAGTAGTATCTGTTTTTTTTTTAAATTTATCCCACCATAACTTTCCGCGATCAACTTTTTTTTTGGTCGCCAAAGGGTAATCTTCCGCGACCAAAAAAGCCTTTGGTCGCCAATAGGGTACTTTCCGCAACCAACTTTTTTCTTTGGTCGCCAAAGGGTAATCTCCCGCGACCAAAAAAGCCTTTGGTTGCCAATAGATATAATTTATGTGACCAACTTTTTTTTTGGTCACCAAAGGGTATACTTTCCGCAATCAACATTTTTTTGGTCACTAAAAGGTATACTTTCCGCGACCAAAAAAGCCTTTGGTCGCCAAAGGGTATACTTTCTGCGACCAACATTTTTTTGGTCGCCAAAAGGTGATTTTCCGCGACCAAAAAAGCCTTTGGTCGCCAATAGGTATACTTTCCGCGACTAACTTTTTTTTTTGGTTACCAAAAGGTGATTTTCTGTGACCAAAAAATTGTGGTCGCCAAAAGTTAGATTTTAGTCGCAGAAAGTGGACTATTTGAGACCCAAAAAAATAGGTGGTCGCCAAAAGTGTTTTTTCTTGTAATGAGAAAAGTCTTATTTTTTTTAATCAACTTTCGGACCTCCAATAGCATGCAAAAAAAAAGAAGAACGAGACATGTGAGATGTGATACGAAAAATAGACTGTGAGTTGAATCCAACAACGTAAAAATGAGGCGAAACGGAGTTATGACGAAGGAGATAGAATGGCTTGAAGTGATGGTTGGTGGTGGTTGTGGTTTGCTGGTAGGAAATGGTGGGTTTGCATCTTTATTTTGAAATTTGGGGCTAAAATATTTTTTTTTTTAACGTTTTTCGTTTCAAATGTGATGGCAGGGGCAAAACTGATAGCAATTTAAATAGTATGGGGGTACGCGTGAAAATAAGAGTAGTCTGGGGGTCACTGAAAATTGTGTAAAAGTATAGGGGTAAAAATGAAATAATCTCTATTTGTTTGATGGATTAGGTTAAATGAATTATGAATATGATAAAATTGAATAAAGAGATTAATTTTTCGCTTCCAAAAATATTTTTTAGAAAATTCTACTTTCTTATTTTCCGTGTTTTTTTTTGTTTTTACTGAATTTTTAAAATATTTTAAGCAATTTTTTTTTTACTTGTTAGACACACCTAACATAAATACACCTAAAAAGTAAAAAAATTGAAAAGAAAATCTTTTAAAAATTCACTAAATATCAAAAATACCAAAAACAAAAAAAAAAAACAATTCAGTACATTTTTTTTTGTATTTTTATATATTTATTAATTTTTTAAAATATTTTTTCACAAAGTTTTTAATTTTTAAATACATCTAAGTAAGGTGCATGCAAAAAAGTAAAAAAAAAAATGTTTAAAATTTTAAAAATATTCACTAAAAAAAAAAAAAAAAAAAACACGAAAATCAAAAAATTCAGTTTTCAAAAAACTTAATTCAGAAAACTCAAACCAAACACACTGAATAGTTTTTTGAAACAACCCATCAAAAAGGAGGTAAGTATTCATATAAAAGAATTTCACAATTTTTGTAGAGTACCATCAATTATTTTATATATCATTTTTTTGACAAAAATTAATGGGTCCAATAGTTAGATTAACAATAACATATTATTGGAGTTGCTCTTATTTTGTCATTTAAATAGTATATTATTTGAGAATTACTCTTTCTTGTCAATGACTGATACTTATGTGCTTATAAGTTTGGTTTTGATTTTTCCATAAGCATTCTTGTGGATAATTTTTAATGTCAAAGTTTTTTTTTTTTTTTTCTGCATTGAAAAGTTTTATAATGTTTATATAAAAGTTTGGTTTTTTTTTTTTTTTTTTTTTTTTGTATTTATAATACTTACGTGCTTATAATTTTTTTTCTCTGTATTTGAAAATTATTTTATGTATTAAAAAGTTTTTGAAATAATTTAGTTTTTTTAGTTTATTTATTATTTATTATTTGGGTTTACATTGAGGATAATTTGAGAAAAATAATAGGGTGTAATGAGAGTAAAATAAAATTTTAAATAATTAAACAAAGTGTACTTAAAAATTGGGAGTACTTAATAATTTTTTGAATGCAGATAAAATCCCCTAATTATAGACTTGAAACTACAGTCACAATGTTGTCTCAAAGCCTCTTTTTAGGCCCTAAAATTTCGGCCTTAAAAGAAGTTTATTAGCAAATTTATCTTTCTTTTTTTTTTTTTTGGGGGGGGGGGGGGGTTACATCGGAAATGATTAACAAATTTACCTTGACATTTGAAATCTAGTCTCTTTTAACGCCACTCCAAAATTAAATTGATTAAAAATAAATTGGTGAAAATAAAATTAAATCCTTAACTATGATCGACTTAATTCTAACTAAGATTATTTATTTATTTATTTATTTTTGACAATAGATAAGAAAGTAATTATAATTATAAAAAATATTTATATTATCAAACAAACTAGTTCACAATAACTAGAGAATTAAATAAAGCCGAACACAATCAATCTATAAGTCTACCAAGCCCAAAGCCCAATACATACAATCCCCATAATGGAGGAGAAATAGATTTTGATTCTATTTTTCTATTTCAAATAAATTAAAACATAATTAAATAAATCATTAAAATAAATATTGATTTTATTTTTCTCTTTCAAATAAATCATTAAAATAAATTTTGATTCTATTTTTCTCTTCCAAATAAATTAAAACGTAATTAAATAAATCATCAAAATAAATTTTGATTCTATTTTTCTCTTCCAAATAAATTAAAACATAATTAAATAAATCATCAAAATAAATTGTGATTTTACTTTTCTCTTCCAAATAAATTAAAACATAATTAAACAAATCATCAAAATAAATAGGTCTAACAATATATATTATAAAATATAATTTAGAATAGTTTGGGTAATCCTTTTTAGGATAAATTATGAATACAACCTTTGAAATTTATTTAAAAAACAGATTGTTCCCTATAATTTGAAAAATTACTTAAAATATAGATTGCTTCCTTTAATTTGAAAAATTACAAATACTCTATTGCTAGAATTTTTTTATTTAACAAAATTAACTAAAAAATAAAATTCATAATTGCTCTCCTATATAATAATAAAATTAACTAAATTATTAATTGAAATATATTTCTAACATCATTAAAAATTATTGATTGATTTCATGATTTATTAATAAAATTGATAATTTGTTATAAAATTAGAAATCTCAAAAGGTGAAATATAATTTTCAAAACCATAAGAGTGATTTGTATTTTAATTAAATCTCATGGGGTATATTTGTAACCTACCCTTCTTTTTACGGCGTACTATCCTTGTGAAATTCGAACCATTAAAAAGTTTGATGAAACTAGCAATGATACATCTCGTTAATTTTGAAGCTTTAATTGAACTCTAATGATATGAAAATTCAAAAAAAAAAAATCAAAATTAAAATATTATATCAATGGGTGAAGCCCACTCCCTAAAATTCCTTTAAAGCTCCCAAACATTTTTCTTGATGAAACAGAACCATCTGAAAGACCTCGAACAACGTTTGCAATGCGGCAATAAATTTCCTAGATAATAAGGTACTAGACATAGACCCATTGCTTTATATATTTGTTTGAGATTATTTCATTTTTATTCCTATACTTTGTCATGATTTTCAATGATTCTTTCATACTACTGTTATTTTCACGCGTACCTTTATACTATTTAAATTACTATCAATTTTTCCCCAGTGGTCAGATTTAAAACGAAAAATGTTAAAAAAAAATTACATTTTAGCCCCAAATTTCAAAATAAAGATGCAAACTCACATTTTCCTACCAGCAAACCACCACCACCAACCATCACTTCAAGCCCTTGTATCTCCTTTTCCATAACTCCATTTCATTTCATTTTTACGTCGTTGGATTCAACTCACGGTCTAGTTTTCGTATCACATCTCACATGTCTCGTTCTTCCTTTTATTGCATGCTATCGGAGCTCCAAAAGTTGATAAAAATAAGACTTGTCTTCTCGTTTTTGACTTTTTTTCGAGCCATCTTTTAGACTTCATATCTTTCTCGATTCTTGACAATTCTACTTCATTCTTTCGCCATTCTCTTCACCTCACTTCCTACTTCGCCTTACACTATCTCGCTTTCTCACTTTTTCATGTAATGGGCAGCTTTGGTATGCCGAAAGTTGTCTGAAAACTAATTTTGAAAATTCTGAAACATTCATCTTTTGTTTCTTTTTCCTCTATCTTCCTCATTCTTCTTTTTCTTCTTCACTTATAACATGATGTAGAGCATGGTTCTAGGGGGTAACCGACCACCCGAACCACCAACTTCATCAACTTCTCCAACATCAGCACCCAAACCACCAACTTCACCAACATCACCACCCCGAACAAAACACACCAAATGTGACTTTCAATGTACAATCCACTGAAGACTTGTCATCACAAAGATTTGTCGCAAATGAGGACCTTGTTTTTTTTGTGATTGTAGTGTATGAAATTGGTATTATTGTTTTAAAGGTGATGTTGTAAGTGAAAGTCAAGTATTTGTATTCAAGCTTTAAGAAAACTATTTTCTCTCTCATCTATATATAGTTATATATGCTTTTTTTTTTTACTATAATTTTTTTTTGGGGAATTGACCAGTAAATCCCATTTTCTCATCTTGTAGATCATGTGGTCCTAAAAGTTTTCTTTTAAACCGTTTAGTCCTTTGGGTTGTTTGTTTACTATTTTGCCATTAAAGTGTTAATTTGAGTTTGTAGACCCGCATGTATTTATGGGAAGGGGTGTGTGAGATTCACGTTCCAAAAAAAGGTAATAGTACTCTTTTTCTGTGACGTGGGTTGTGACGTGAACACAAGTACTTTGAGCTTTTTTTTTTTTTTTTTTTGTGATGTGAGTTATGTCACGTTTTCACGTTCCAAAAAAAGGTAATAGTACTCTTTTTCTGTGACGTGAGTTGTGATGTGAACACAAGTACTTTGAGTTTTTTTTTTTTTTTTTTTTTTTTTTTTTTGTGATGTGAGTTGTGTCACGTTTTTTCTTCCCCACACATTGACTTCCCCTTCTTCTTATTCACCAAAATCTTCCCAAATCCCAACCTCTTCTCAGACCCACCTCCCAAATTCCCTCTCCGAACATCCCCATAACTCCTCTTCGACACATCTTCATCTCCATTGCTCGACTCCGATTCTCCATCGTTGTTGTTTCGTCTTGACCCTCTACTTGTGACGAGACGCCCCGAGACTGGATCGTAAGCGGTGTTCACACTGGATTTTGATTCGGTTCTTGGACTATTGAGAGTAGCCCATGAATTTGAACTGGTCGATTCGTTGCAGAGACGATGAGGGGTTGAGTAGAGGGTTATTTGGAGGGAAAATTTAGGGTTTTGGGGAAATGATTTAGATGAGATTAGAGTGGGAAATGAGGGGGGTTTCTGTGAACTGCTGCGGTCGTCGTTGGTAGTGGAGTCCGCAGCATTGATCTCTAGCAAATCTCGTGGTACACCGACGTGGTACACCGACCGACCTGCTGGATTGATGATCATTGATGTGGTACACCGATCTTCCGGATTGAAGATCATCGACGTGGTACACCAACTTGCCGGATTGACGGGTCCATATGACGACGCCGACGTGGTACATCGACCTGGGATTGACATTCACGTTCACGTAGATCTGGGATTGACATTCACATTCACGTCGATGAAGAAATCATCCAATTTCTGGGATTGACATTCACGTTCTCGTCCAACTGGGATTGACATTCACGTTCAATCAAAGTTCACATTCACGTTTCAAGCCATATCACATTTAATCACCTCCAATCGATGCGCAGCACTCGTAGAGAAGATGTGATTTCAGGGACATTTTTGAGGGTTTAAATCATCCAATTTTTTTCACTTGCTGTGTATGATCGAATTTCTGGGGTTTGCTTTACAAGCCAAGTTCACGCATGAAGGGCCCTCTAGATCGAACGAAGATTGTGGTACTGCACTTGCTTCCGACGATGTCGTAGTCGGCGCTCATGGAGCAAATCGATGCCCGCTTTGCCGGACGCTACGACTGGCTTTCTTTCCGCCCCGGCAAGAACAGGTTGGGATTAGATTGTTGATTTGCTTTAATTTACTACAACATTTGATTTGTGCTTGATTGGATTGTTGGGTTGCTTTAATTTACTACAAAATTCGAGCTTTGCTGGATATGTATGTTGGGGTTTACTGGATTAGACTTTATTTATTTTTTATTATTATTTTTTTTTTGGGGGGGGGTGTTGTTTAATGGAAAGGGAAGGGTAAGAAGGAGAAGGTTTTGTTTAATGGAAAGGGAAGGGTAAGAAGGAGAAGAAAATGAAAACATAACAGCCCATAATTAATGTGAGGGCATATTTGTCTCCCACATAATAATGTAATTCAAAAAAAGGAGTTATTAGTAAGATATCTCTACTATCATGGACTGCCTAATCAAACAAAATATTCATGGGACCAAATGGAATACAATTTCATCATATGGGACTTTCTGATAAATTTCCCTTTTTTTTTTCTAATTTTAAATGGTGATTGGCTTGTTCATATATTTATTGACAATAGAGATAGTGATAAATTTTCAGTTGAAATTAGAAAAAAATATGATATGTTCCATATATTTAACCCACACGGGTAGCTCAGTGATTAATAGCGTTGAATGTGGCTTTCTAATAATAGATAATTTCTTGAGGTCTCTTGGTCTAGTTTCATGACGTGCAACACATTCGGACTTAATCACTGGTTGTAAAAGATTTGGAGCACGTTTGGTATGTTGAAAATTGGAATGGAATGCCAATGCCTATTTTAGTTTTGTATTATCTTCTCATCACCACCCGAACCACCAACTTCATTACCACCATGAGCATCACCATCACCATCACCACCACTCTTCAACACCAAACCCACATTTTTTACAAGCAAATTCCATTACTACTACCTTCAAACTCCACGACCACCATTATCGTGAGCGCCGTCGCCATCGCTAGAGTACCACCACCACCATCACTAGCTATGTTACCACCTAGAACAATGTTTCACATCATGTTATAAGTGAAGAAGAAGAAGAAGAAGAAGAAGAAGAAGAAGAAGAAGAAGAAGAAGAATGAGGAAGATGAAGAAGAAAGAAACAAAAGATGAATGTTTTGAAATTTTCGAAATTAGTTTTCGGTCAACTTTCGGTATACCAAAACCGCCCATTATACGAAGAAGTGAGAAAGCGAGAGAATGTAGGGCGAAGTAGGAAGTGAGGTGAGGAGAATGGTGAAAGAATGAAATAGAGCCATTAAGAATTGAGAAAGATATGAAGTCCGAAATATGGCTCGAAGAAAAGTCGAAAATGAGAAGAAAAGTCTTATTTTTTTTATCAACTTTCGGAGCTCCGATAGCATGCAAAAAAAGGAAGAACGAGACGTGTGAGATGTGATACGAAAAATAGACCGTGAGTTGAATCCAACAACGTAAAAAATGAGGCGAAACGGAGTTGTGACGAAGGAGATAGAAGGGCTAGAAGTGGTGGTTGGTGGTGTTTGTGGTTTACTGGTAGGAAATGGTGGGTTTGTATCTTTATTTTGAAATTTGGGGCTAAAATATAATTTTTTTAACGTTTTTTGTTTCAAATGTGATGGCAGGGGCAAAACTGATAGTAATTTAAATAGTATGGGGGTACGCGTGGAAATAAGAGTAGTCTGGGGTCATTGAAAATCGTGTAAAAGTATAGGGGTAAAAATGAAATAATCTCTATTTGTTTGATGGATTAGGTTAAATGAATTATGAATATGATAAAATTGAACAAAGAGATTAATTTTTCGTTTCCAAAAATATTTTTTAGAAAATTCTACTTTCTTATTTTCCGTGTTTTTTTTTACTGAATTTTTAAAATATTTTAAGCAATTTTTTTTACTTGTTAGACACACCTAACATAAATACATCTAAAAAGTAAAAAAATAAAAAAAAAAATCCTTTAAAAATTCACTATATACCAAAAAATACAAAAATTAAGTACATTTTTTTGTATTTATTAATTTTTTAAAATATTTCTTCACAAAATTTTTAATTTTTAAATACATCTAAGTAAGGTGCATGCAAAAAAGTTTAAAAAAAAAAATTTAATTTTAAAAATATTCTCTAAAAAAAAAAACATGAAAATCAAAAAATTCATTTTTCAAAAAACTTAATTCAGAAAACTCAAACCAAACACATTAAATAGTTTTTTAAAACAACCCATCAAAAAGGAGGTAAGTATTCATTTAAAGGGATTTTATAATTTTTGTAGAGTACCATCAATTATTTTATATATCATTTTTTTGACAAAAATTAATAGGTCCAATAATTAGATTAACAATAACATATTATTGGAATTGCTCTTATTTTGTCATTTAGATAGTATATTATTTGAGAACTACTCTTTCTTGTCAATGACTGATGCTTATGTGCTTATAAGTTTGGTTTTGACTTTTCTATGAGCATTCTTGTGAATAATTTATAATGTAAAAGTTTTTTTTTATGTATTGAAAAGTTTTATAATGCTTATATAAAAGTTTGGTTTTTTTTTTTGTATTTATAATACTTATGTGCATATAATTTTTTTTTCTTTATAGTTGAGAATTATTTTATGTATTGAAAAGTTTTTGAAATAATTTAGTTTATTTATTATTTATTATTTGGGTTTACATTGAGGATAATTTGAGAAAAATAATAGGGTGTAATGAGAGTAAAATAAAATTTTAAATAATTAAACAAAGTGTACTTAAAAATTGGGAGTACTTAATAATTTTTTGAATGTAGATAAAACCCCTAATTATAGACTTGAAACTACAGTCACAATGTGCCTGTTTGGCAGAAATTATTTACAGCTTATTTCAGCTTTCAGCTTAATTTAAACTATTTTGATGTGTTTGGTTTAGCTTATAGCTTATAGCTTATAGCTTATAGCTTTGTCGAAGTCAGAAATCAGCTTATTCTTTGAGTGGGGCAGGAGATGCTTTAAGAATAAGCTGGAAATCAGCTTAAGCTGAAAGTTATAAGCTATAAGCTGTTTAGGCATAAGCTATAAGCACTTTCCCACAGCTCCACCAAACAGGGCTAATGTTGTCTCAAAGCCTCTTTTTAGGCCCAAAAATTTCGGCCTTAAAAGAAGTTTATTAGCAAATTTATCTTCCTTTTTTTTTTTTTTTTTTGGGTTACATCGGAAATGATGGAAGTGGGGACACTGCTGTGCGGTGATTTGGGCCCATTTTGGGGTCCATTTTGATAATCCGAACCGTTCACATTTTAGAATACGTTAAGTAGAACATGCCTGTAAAAAATCAAGTTAATCGGATATCGTTATCCATTGATCTACTCACATTTGTATCTACAAAAAAAATACAAATGTATTTTAACTTGTTAAAATGAATACAAATGTGAGTGGATGAATAGATAAACGATATCCGATTAACTTGATTTTTTGCAGACATGTTCTACTTGACGTATTCTAAAATGTGAATAGTTCGGATTATCAAATGGACCCTGAAATGGGGCCAAATTACCGCACAACAGACGCTGCTACTGCTTGAGTGTCCCCACTTCCGGAAATGATTAGCAAATTTATCTTGACATTTGAAATCTAGTCTCTTTTAACGCCACTCCAAAATTAAATTGATTAAAAATAAATTGGTGAAAATAAAATTAAATCCTTAACTATGATCGACTTAATTCTAACTAAGATTTTTTATTTTTTTATTTTTTTATTTTTGTCAATAGATAAGAAAGTAATTATAATTATGAAAAATATTTATATTATCAAACAAACTAGTTCACAATAACTAGAAAGTTAAATAAAGCCTAACACAATCAATCTACAAGTCCACCAAGCCCAAAGCCCAATACATACAATCCCCGTAATGGAGGAGAAATAGACTGTCACCGCAAAATATATCATTATCCTCTTCGTAAAAGTTGAACCCGAAATCTCACACCACAAAAGGATGTTACACAATCACTAGGCCACAAAGGGTGTTAAGAGCTAATTACCGACTTGAATATTACTACAACAAATTATACTTTTGGCAAATAAATTTATTAACTAAAATAATTTAGTTGCCAAAAGTTCCACAATAGGCAACTGAAAAGACGACTGGTTGGCATTAGTTTAGGGTTTAGGGTACTAAATATTTTTTAGTAGTGTTATAATATTTTTTACCCACTAAAAAAAAAAGTTAGTCACCAAAGTGCCACAATAGGTGACAAAAAAACTATTGGTCGACATTAGTTTCGGATTTAGGCTACTGTTTTAGTTATGGTATATTAATTTTTGCCAACTAAAAAAAATTAGTCACCAAATAATTTCACTTTTAATCTTTGGGGACCAAAAATTTGGTCACTAAATATGTTTTTTTGGTGATAAAAACAGTTAGTCGGCAATGGTGTCAAAATTTTCAGATTATCGCCCAATTTTTTCCCCAACTAAAATATTGTCTAGGCCTCGTTTGGAGACTTAAGATTTTAGCCAAAAAATCACTATAAGTTATTATATCACTCTCTCTATTTTTCTGCACATATTTTCATAAAAAAACTAAAAAACTAATTAAAATAGTCAATTCTCAAACGAAGTTTAATTATGTTTTATTTTTTAATTTTTCTAGTCTCTCTACTACACCCAAAAACTAGCAAATTAGTTCTTAAACTCCTGGCCCCAAAGGCCCAAATTATGGACTTGAAAGTATAGTGAAAGAATTGGGTTTACGGTCGCACATCGTTACATCGCCACCACCGCTCACCTAGCCTCAACATTGAGGTTTTTCGCTCTCAATGTCCCTCTTCCTCTCTCTCTTTATTTCTCTGTCTCCTTTTTACTATTTCCCTATTTCATTCTGGCTCTAGGATTTATTTATTTATTTATTTTGGCTGTAGGGTTTTGATTTATGTGAAATGTGTAAATGAGTAAATGGGTTTTAATTTATGTGAAATGAGTAGATGGGTTTCATCAATGAACCAATGATTGAAAAAACATGTAATTTATTTATTTATTTTTTTGGTTTGTTTATTACAAAAAATGGCATGACCCTACTAGAAGTAAGCATCTAGAAAATTGAAATACCTTCCTGGGTTGGTTTGGATGACAGATGGAAGTGTTTCAGCTCCCACTGTGTATTGTTCAACTTTGGGTTTGGGTTGGCTTGGCTGTTGGCTCATGCAACTCAGATAGCTGGGTTGGGCTGGCTGTTTTTGTCCTGTTTTTAGGCCTATGTTGGGGTTTTTGGTTGTCAACTATTGTTGGGGTTTTCGGCTGTCTATTATTGCCAGAGTGTATTGTTCACCTTTGAATTGGAATCTCTCCAATTCCTCTTCCTTTGTTTTGGGCAAATAACTTTTGAAACGCAATGGGATACAATACAACAATGTTTTCAACAACTTACCTAACGTTTACTGACATTGTAAGTCTTATAAAAAAAAATGTTACCAAATAGGCTACTACTTGTGTAATGCTCCTTTAGGATAATAAGTTGACAATTATAAATTAAAAGAAATAAGAGAAAATTATGCCATTGGTCATTGTAATTTTTTCTTTATGCTGATTTGGTCTCTGTAATTTTGATTAATTTAAATTCTATCTTGCTTTTCTTAATTGTGTTAATTTGGTGGGGAAAGGGTTTATGTATGTTGTTTAATCATGCTTCTATTTGGTGGTATTAATCATGTTTCTATACATCAATAAAATCTCTTCTTTGCTCATCCAAAAATAAATAAAAAAATTACTAATTGCATTGGTTTGTAGAAGACTAAAATGTGAGTTGCTTTTTAGTATTTTATGTATGTTGTTTAATTTTGAGTTGTTTCTATATGTTTATGCACGTATTTATGCCATTTCTGGAAGGACTTACGCAAAGCTTTCAATTGCAAACCCAAGTGTGAAACTATTGTGTGTAGTGGATAGTGAGTAGTATGACTTACATGTCCTATGATGCTAGTATTTCAAAATATTTAGTTTTTTCTAAAGGTGCTTGAAATTGTCCTTCTTGCAATGAATCAAAATTGTTCTATATGTGACTCTTTTCAATAAAAAATGCCGAAAATTTAACTTATCCATGAAGAGCCCTTGTATGCTTCCTTGTAGCTGCTTGATAAATAGCATCCTTTCTTTGATGTTCCCTTCTAGTTGATTAAGGAGTGTTGATCTCTAAGAACAAAGTTTCCATGGTTTAGAGACAAATAGATCAGAGATTTGTCTTGATTTCTGAAGGATAGGTCGCAGGATTTGTTAGATACAGTGAAATAGAAGTTCATAAACAGAAGGTTTTGTAGGTGTGAAATTAAAGGCCATAAGATAAGAAAAGGGGCTAGGGTTAATTTGGCTTGATCAGGTAGAGTTTTATGGTAGAAATCAGGACTGTTTTGAGGCTGTGAACCGTAATTTAAGAACAAAAAATTTGTTGAAGAGAAAGGAATAAGAAGAATCTAAAAATATCAGTTTTAAAAAAAATACTAATAATAAATTACCCCTAAGGTAAAGTTGCATAAAAAGGGCACACAAAGCTCAAAAGCTTCACACTAAATTTCAAACTTGAACTCCACTATATTTAGTTTTTTCAATTTGTGTTGTGCAATATTATCACTGGACATATTTATTTACATGTCAATATATTCGAATTTGTGGTTGTGTGTGATACAAAAAAAAAAAGAAAAAGAAAAAAAAAAGCATGTAGCCATTTAAAGAGGTTTTTTTAAATTTTAAATTTTTATAATTATTGAGTATTTTAAAAAAAATTGAGTTTAGAAGATGATGTAAAAGAGAGAAGAGGACAAATGAAGCATGTAGTACAGCGAAATCTTGCATACTTTTCTTTTTCATTGTACTTGATTTGTACTTTGTTTTGATAAAAAAGAGTTAATAATTTACAAAATATCTAATACTAAAGACATATCGCATGTCTCAACAAGGATTCCTATCTCATATTGTGTAATAGAAATGAGTAGCTTATAACAAAAATGGAAGAGACATAAGAGAACAAGTGAAGCATCTAGTGAAGAGAAATGTTGCATACATGGTTCCCACCTCTTCCTTTTTTGTTGTACTCGTTCTGATTATTAAGAGTTAACAATTTGACAAGGCATCTAATATTAAGTAGGCATATCTTACACTTCAAAGGTGATTCATGTCCCATATTGTATGATCGCAATGAGTTACTCTAACTCTGATTGTGATATAGGAAGGGATTATCTTTCGTTATATAGAAAGGTGATTTCTGTCTCATATATGTAGGTAACTTATTACATTAAATTCAGTCATAAAATATAATTTTGATCTAAGAACTACAATTAACTTGATTTCAGTTTAAAGCCAAAACAAAAACTATTATTGACTTGATTCTTGTCTAAACTTGTTTTTGATTCCATTCAGACTTATTGCTTAAGTAACCCATTACATTGCTACAATCACATAATCAAATAATTTTCAACTTTCAAATTCAATTGATTTCTAATTCCATTCCAACCTATTGACATAGATAAATAGGCAACTAATTCCATTGTTGCAGTCATATTTTTTATTGAACCTAAATGTTCATTCAAATAAAATGTTTGGTCATGCATCCATTAAAATCAAACCCACAATAATAAAGAGTCATCAACCTATAAAAAATAAAATAGAAATAAATTTTCAAACAGACGGGTTATATACCCATCATACTCGAAATTAAATTTATATTCATCTTTTATGCTTTTTTTTTTATTATTATTATTTGAACTGAAAACATAACAACAGAGCTTACAAGAGCTCAGGAGGAGCATCAACAAATGAAAGAAACCTCAAATGGGTAGTAGATGGCATAGACACCCAATCTAATCCTAAAGATCCTCTAAGGTAGTTCATTGCTGTCCAGTGGGCAACCTGATTAGCAACCCTTGGAGTCCAGATGAACTTGTGACCTCTCACACTTGCCATGTTTCTAATATCCTGAACAATCACAGCTGATTCCCGTGGAGGGGCATCATCTGACACACACAGAAGGATAGCCTCTTTGTTATCACCTTCAACCTCCACTCTCTCTTGAAAGATTGAAAGTATCTGCTAACAAGAAAGCCATTCTAATAGCATAAAGTTTCCCCCTGGACCACAGATGAAATTGAAATCTTCTTTGTGGACCCATCAATCAATCAATCTTCCATTCTCTTCCAGTAGAACTGCAACCACGGCAACCATGTTTGAGCATTTCGAAGTTGCACATCACAATTGAACTAGAAAGATCTTGGTGCCGGTGGTAGCCAACGAACTGAGGTGAGTGCAGCGAAGCAACAAATTCTGCCCATGCTTGGTGGATTAGATTAAGTGGAATTATGAGCACGGTGAGATTGAGTGAAGAAATTATTAGTGTGATAGTATTAGATTGGAGATGTAAGATAAAATGTGTTTGTTTGTATACTAGTATAGTGGTATTAGTTAATTGGAATTAAATCTATTAAATTATATGAAAGTTCTCATTATATGAAAATTAACTTTGTTGTTTTTGTAATGTGGAAGCAAAATTGTCCATTTATACCCTGATCTCATGGGATTTGATCAGCGATCTCACCCCTTCCATGGCAAAGTTAATCCCACCATGTGGGGAGATTCAGTCCCGTGGGACTGCTAGTCCCATTCTATTTTTAATAACCAAACAAGAGTTATGTAGGGCTCACAAAATTGTTGTTTCAATTCTATCATCCATGTGCTAGTCTCATTCTATTTTTATTAACCAAACAAGAGTTATGTAGGGCTCACAAAATTGTTATTTCAATTCTATCATCTATGGAACCAAACGAACATGACGTATTTGATTTGATCCCATAATATTGTTACCTAGCCAGCTTAAATAAATAATTTGAAATCGTCTCTAAAATAAAATGCAGAAAAAAGGGGTACTTACCAATTAGTCCTATTAACTAGACTTATTTACCTACAGGTCCTAACTAATAAATTTAACACTATAAAAATAAGAGAGTGATAAATTTATCACTAAAAATTTATTCATAAAAACAAAGAGACTGATAAATTTATCACTATAAATTTATTCATAAAAATAAAAGACTGATAAATTTATCTTTATCACTTAATAAATTTATCAAATAGGACTTAATGGGTAATAAGTCTCCAAAATATGACCTATTGAGTAATAAGTCTCCGAAGTAGGACCTATTGATAGTTTACCCAAAAAAAAAAGTGTCATGCCCGGTTTAATTAAACATGTGATGTTAAGATGTTGGAAATAAGGTAATTCTCTTAAAATAAAAAAATAAAAGGGAAATTTATCAGAAAGTCCCATATGATGAAATTGTATTCCATTTGGTCCCATGAATATTTTGTTTGATTAGGCAGTCCATGATAGTAGAGATATCTTACTAATAACTCCTTTTTTTGAATTACATTATTATGTGGGAGACAAATATGCCCTCACATTAATTATGGGCTGTTATGTTTTCATTTTCTTCTCCTTCTTACCCTTCCCTTTCCATTAAACAAAACCTTCTCCTTCTTACCATTCCCTTTCCATTAAACAACACCCCCCCCTCAAAAAAAAAAAAATAATAATAATAATAAATAAATAAAGTCTAATCCAGTAAACCCCAACATACATATCCAGCAAAGCTCGAATTTTGTAGTAAATTAAAGCAACCCAACAATCCAATCAAGCACAAATCAAATGTTGTAGTAAATTAAAGCAAATCAACAATCTAATCCCAACCTGTTCTTGCCGGGGCGGAAAGAAAGCCAGTCGTAGCGTCCGGCAAAGCGGGCATCGATTTGCTCCATGAGCGCCGACTACGACATCGTCGGAAGCAAGTGCCGTACCACAATCTTCGTTCAATCTAGAGGGCCCTTCATGCGTGAACTTGGCTTGTAAAGCAAACCCCAGAAATTCGATTATACACAACAAGTGAAAAAAATTGGATGATTCAAACCCTCAAAAATGTCCCTGAAATCACATCTTCTCTGCGAGTGCTGCGCATCGATTGGAGGTGATTAAATGTGATATGGCTTGAAACGTGAATGTGAACTTTGATTGAACGTGAATGTCAATCCCAGTTGGACGAGAACGTGAATGTCAATCCCAGAAATTGGATGATTTCTTCATCGACGTGAACGTGAATGTCAATCCCAGATCTACGTGAACGTGAATGTCAATCCCAGGTCGATGTACCACGTCGGCGTCGTCATATGGACCCGTCAATCCGGCAAGTTGGTGTACCACGTCGATGATCTTCAATCCGGAAGATCGGTGTACCACATCAATGATCATCAATCCAACAGGTCGGTCGGTGTACCACGTCGGTGTACCACGAGATTTTCTAGAGATCAATGCTGCGGACTCCACTACCAACGACGACCGCAGCAGTTCACAGAAACCCCCCTCATTTCCCACTCTAATCTCATCTAAATCATTTCCCCAAAACCCTAAATTTTCCCTCCAAATAACCCTCTACTCAACCCCTCATCGTCTCTGCAACGAATCGACCAGTTCAAATTCATGGGCTACTCTCAATAGTCCAAGAACCGAATCAAAATCCAGTGTGAACACCGCTTACGATCCAGTCTCGGGGCGTCTCGTCACAAGTAGAGGGTCAAGACGAAACAACAACGATGGAGAATCGGAGTCGAGCAATGGAGATGAAGATGTGTCGAAGAGGAGTCATGGGGATGTTCGGAGAGGGAATTTGGGAGGTAGGTCTGAGAAGAGGTTGGGATTTGGGAAGATTTTGGTGAATAAGAAGAAGGGGAAGTCAATGTGTGGGGAAGAAAAAACGTGACACAACTCACATCACAAAAAAAAAAAAAAAAAAAACTCAAAGTACTTGTGTTCACATCACAACTCACGTCACAGAAAAAGAGTACTATTACCTTTTTTTGGAACGTGAAAACGTGACATAACTCACATCACAAAAAAAAAAAAAAAAAGCTCAAAGTACTTGTGTTCACGTCACAACCCACGTCACAGAAAAAGAGTACTATTACCTTTTTTTGGAACGTGAATCTCACACACCCCTTCCCATAAATACATGCGAGTCTACAAACTCAAATTAACACTTTAATGGCAAAATAGTAAACAAACAACCCAAAAGACTAAACGGTTTAAAAGAAAACTTTTAGGACCACATGATTTACAAGATGAGAAAATGGGATTTACTGGTCAATTCCCCTATATAATAACAATTTGCAAAGTTAGAACATTTCTAATGGTGTTGTTAAAATTATTTGTGAAAGTGTGTTTTATGATAAAAAGAGTAAAAAGTAACACCTATTTATATGTGTCAAGGGTTTGTTAATTTAGGTCTCGTTTAGGAAATAATAGTTTTAGTTTAAAAATCAAAAAAAATTATTAAAAAAATCAAAAAACCTATAATTTATATAAAAAAGTTAAAGATTCATTTTTTTCTTTATTTTTTGCATATTTTTTAGTAAAAAATTAAAAAGTAATTCTAAATATATAAACTTTTTTTACTTCATATTTTAACCAAAAAATTAAAAAGTTACTAAAATATTTTATTTCCAAAATCAAATCACGTACCATACTACTTTGGTGTCCCAACCTCTGTCCCATGCCTTTTACACGTTGCAGGGAATTTGAATCTAACACTGTTAGTTAACAGAGTTATAAACATTAATTAAAATTCTTAATAATTTGAAAAACCCTACTGTGATTAAAACTCTCAATCGGAGAAGACTATTCCAATTCACTCTTCTCGTTGTATAGATGATCTGAAGCAATCCCACAACTCCTTCGATTCATTCCGAAATCACAGTCCAATACATATAAAAGCACAAACTGCATATATATATATATATATATGCTACGTGATCGGAAGGAAGACTACAGATGATTAATCTGATAGATATTACATCAGGCATGGAATTGAAGCTCTTGTTTTCACCGAGTTCGACGTCTATTTCGTGATATAGATGATCAATTGCTTCTCTTTCAACCTCTTGGCCTCTACCCTAGGTAATAAATTCCCACCTGAACAATTTGATCTCTTCTTCTTGAACTTCAGAACCATTTCACTTAAATATGTGTGGTTTTGCTGTTAAAATCATAAAGAATATTTTATGTTATTAACCTTTTCTCTCTATTATTAAATTTCCTTCAATTTTAATTTCAAGTTTAGAGTTTGTATCTATATTTGAAGTTTAGGAAATATGGCTACTTCATTGAAGAATTTATATCTACTTCATTGTAGATAGAATTTTCTATGGACAAATTTTTTTGTATGTCTAGTTTCAATTTCTCTGTTGATAAACAATATGGGCACAAATTTGTATTAAAAAGGAATTTGCTTATAAGAAGATGAAAATCTTCTCAGCTTTTTTGTAGGTTGCTTTGTGTTCAAATTGAGTTATGACAAAATGTTAATGATTAATCTTTGCATAAAGGGGGTTTCAATGTTTGTCTTTTTTCTTTTTTTGCTCTGTTCTTTGTTTATATTTCTATTGGTATGCTTGAATTTTCCTTGTGGTTAGGCCACTGCCTTTGTCTCTCTTATATTATATTGGAGCCATTAGTGTATTATATTTATCAAACTGCAATAAACTATTACAAGAGAGAAGGAAGACAAAGCCACTGCCTTTGCATCTCTTGCATAATTGTTGGACCCAACCAACAAAAAGAAAAGGAATACAACCACAAAGCCACAGACCACTCTGTTGTACATGCTCTAATCTTCCAATAATTGATGTATAGAAAAGAACATCAAAGAAGTTCTCACAAGCATCTTTTCTGAGCCTTCATATAATTGATTCCACTCAAGCATGGAATAAAGTAGACACATAAAAGTCATTAATGTTGCAATGTATGTATTAGTGTCAATTCTTCTGAATGGTCCTTTTGAACTTCTAAGATCAAGATTTTTGTTTTAGTTAATATATTTCCATAAAATAGCTCTAATATTGTATATATATATGTAAATAAATTTGGCCAGTGTTTAGATATGACGTTTCTCCTATGATTATCAAATCGTTCGGCAAATTCACAAATTTGATCATGATATATATTAGTAGTTCAATGCATTAGAGATTGGGAAGTAGCTAATGCACGACGAGGCATGGAACTTTATTGACATTGCGGTCACCCAAAATCATCTGTTACCAAAAAAAAAAAAAAAAGCCTCCACAGCCCCGCCTATGCCCTAAGCTCGTGGTTGAAGACTGTGGTCCTATTCTAAGTGGGCTTGGGCTTGGGCTTGGGCCTGGACGTAATTTTTTTCCACGTGACCTGGATTGGCCCCGCCCTATCCAAAATTTGGTGGGAGCCCGCATGGCCCGTAGGTGAGACGACTCAAGTCGAGCCAAAACTAGATCCCTAGGTTGGGATTATTTCGGCAACTAGAATCGACGAAACATAAAATCTTTCAAAAGCTTCAAAACGCTACTCTAAAACCCATGCAAGATCGACGATTGAAGTGTAAAGTTGAACGAATTGGTGGTACAATTCAAAATCACTGGCGTCTTTTATTATCTTCTCACAACCCCTTATCAATCACAAACATTAAAGCTACTTTCTTTCCTTCCCTATTTAATTTTTATTTTTATTTTTATTTTTTTGTGAAAATTTCAATTTTACCCTTATAGTTTGCCTCAATGATCAATTACACCCCAGACTTCGAATAATTTCAATTTTACCCCTAAGTTTTTTAGATCGTATCAATTTGCCCCTTTATTGTCACATTTAAACGGAAAAGGTTAAAAAAAATTACATTTTGACCCTAAATTTTAAAACAAAAATGCAATCTCACCCTCTCTTCCCCTTTCTCATCATTCCTTGAATTACCTAAATCCCTCTGCCACCCTCATCCTCCCTCTTCTGCCATCATCTTCCACAAACTAGTAACACTCAAGAAATCTGAAAGAACACTACTGTAGATACTCCATTTTTGACCGCCCTTAAAACTTGGGCGCTTCAGATTGATTACTCGAGGATGAAGGCTATGTTGTGCAAAGGTTCGATTTCTTCAGCAAAAAGAGCTTCAAATCCCAATCTTACAACCCCTTTTTGGACCAAAACGATTTTTACCAAAATGATTTTAGACCTTAAAACCCTCTCTTTCAAAATATTTTTAGAAAAAGTTTCTACGATGTTCCGAGGCTCACATTTCATTAAAATGTTGCACTTTTCAGTAAACCGAGCAAGGATAAAGTGGAAATAAATGAAAGAGATGTGAACCCTTTAAAAAATCTTTAAAACATCTTGTTTAGAGGTTTGGAGTTGAAGAAAAATAGAGGAGAGAGAAGAAAACTAGCTGAGAAGAAGTTAGGCATGAATCCGGTTAAGACCGAAACTGAGCAGTCTTCACTAAAAGAGGCATATCTTTTTCCACACTTGTAATTTTGATGTGAGGTTTCCACCATTGGAAAGAAGACTTCTGGGGTTCAATTTAGACTCAAGAATGACCTGTAAAGGAGTCTAGATGAAGGAGATATGCCCATTTGAAGTTGGACCTAGAGAGTAGATTTTTCTGGGCGGCCACTGGTGGAGTGTGTCGGCCATGAATGGACTTTGTCGGCCATGTGTCAGCCAGAGGTGCATTTTTTCGGCCACCAGTGATGGCCGGTCAACCACTGGTGCAAAAAAGTCAATTTTTGTGCAGATATTTTCCTTCAACTGTTTTCACAATATTCCAGCTATCTATTTTGAGATATTTTCAACCAAGGCTCATATATTTCTATATATAGATAACCTATCTCTCATATTGCAAGCTTGGAAAAATTTTAGGAGCCTCTCTCTCTACAATCCTCTCTCTCTACAATTCTCTCTCTTTAGATTTCTCTCTCTCTTGAACTTTTGTGCATACAAGTAGAGATAAACTTCTAGTTTGCCTATCAACCCTTAACCAAAGTTGCTTATCTTTGGACTGAGGTTACTTGAGACCGTCTTTGAGCTCTAAAAGGTGTTTGTGGCTTGGATTGTTGCCTATTTTGTGTTTTGGCTCCAAGTGGTATACTACTTGTTTTGTTAGCTTGTTTTGCACACTTGTTTTGCCATCTTTTCAAACTGTTTTTGTCCTAGTTTCCAATTGTAAAAACCTCTATTTTTGTGGCCTAAAAGTGTTGGTTTGAGGTCATTTTCAGTTAAGGGGTGGTCCACCCTCTTTGCTCCTTTGCTTGTTAAGCTTTTGTACAATTTTTCATCACTTTCAAAACAACCTATTTGGGCCTTTTAACCACTGAATTTTAGGGGTTTTTTTAGTGGTAAAAACCTTGTTTTGAAGTCCAAAATTGGAGGGGTTACCCTTCCCTCCTTGTGTCTCTTGTTTGCATGCCTAATTAGCTTCATGAGTTAGCATGCTTTTCTAGCTTAACTTAGCTTAAGTCCAGCATGTTTTTGCCTCTGAAATAACCTGTTTTGGCTCTATTTTAGGCTAGTTAGTTCAGTTGAGGCTTGTATTGCATAGTTGTAGTGTTAATTCCTTCACTAGTTTGATGTTTTAATGCTTTAATCATCATTCTTTTGAGTTGAAAGCATATTTTAGTGTTGTTTTGCACTTTATTTCAACACTTAAAATCTTTGCAATCTCCCTCAATTCTTCATTCTTTTGGTTGTTTTGAAAGTGGTCTTAAACCCCTTGTTTGCCTAAGTGTGAAATGATGGTGTTGCACCTAATGGTTTAATCCCTTAGGGGTTCATTACCAACAGTGTAATGCCTTTTTCATGCCCAAAGCAACTCGTTGTTTGAGTCATCTTTCCATTATAGGACACTCACTTTTGGACTTAATCGATTAAAGAATGAATCGGTAATGTAAAATGAGCAAACCAAATTAGACAAGTAAAAGAGGCAAGATAAACATCTTTTGTGTTGCATTGCATGCGTTCAAATTGGACGTTAATTTGAACACAAGGCAAATGGGACATTTCATACTCAAAAGTGATGAAATGTGTCACTTTCCTTGGTCACCATCACCCTTGATCGTGCATGATAGGGTGGTGGGCTTTTTGGTCTTGATTTGTATTCATTAAGTTTGTATAAACTTGGTTCCTTAGCCATCAAGCATGGAAATTGCTTGGTTGATGGTTTGAGAGCCAAGGGTTATACTCCTTTGAGCTTGTATGATAATAAGGAGGGTAGCAGTACAAACACTTCTTGAGAATACATTGCTTTGCCTCTGTTTGCTCTCTGTTGTAGCAAAAGGGGAAGTTCTGGATAGGGGTGGCCGACTGGCCACCATTGATAGCCGACCGGCTATCAATGAAATTTGCACAGTATGTTGGTAAGGTGGAGCAAAGGTATTCTGGAAGTTAGCAACACTGTTGGTGTTCAAATGTGCAAACAGAGGCATTCAGTGGCAAGGTGGTGGCTTTTTAGGTGGAATATCGAGCATGCATGCATCCCTCATTTCTTGAGGCCTTTTAATTGCTTTGCTTAGTTAGTTAGTGGTAGCTAATTCATGCAAATGTTGTAACTATTTAAGTAGATTAGTTAGTTAATTCATGTTGTAATTAATTAATCGCTTTGTAATTAGTTAGTTAAGTGTTTAGCTAATTAATTTGATTTGTAATATTTAATTAGCTTAGAATAGTTAGTTAATTCATATTGTGTTGTCATAGTTAGCTTAGCGTAGTGTAGCTTAGCTTATTCACTCGGACCCTCCTTCGCGAGGGCGTAATATTGTAATAAGTGTGCATGCGTGTGTGTATGTCTTCCAGCCCCACGTCTTTCTCCCTTTTATTTAATCCCTTTTGATGGTTAGATTAGGGACATTTTCAATTAGCATACCTTATGCTTGTATGTTTGCATCCATTCATTTGTCTTGCATGCACTGAGGCTCAGCGCATCATTCAAACTGCATTGTTATTTCAATATCTTCTTTGAATATATGTTTAAATCGCATGTTGTTCAAATCGATTCATATGTCATATTAGTAGCCGGGCCTATTAATTGCGTTATCGCATGCTTTGCATTGGGAATCTTGTATAGTTAGGATCATGCATCTTTCTAACTAGTTTTTGTTTTGGCTTGGAGTACTAGGTGAGTTTTTACATTTTAACATACTTGCATGAGTGCGATTGCCATGTTGCCATGATTAGCATGTTTGCCATGAGGTTATGTGCTTAAATGCTAAACTGCATGAATGCCTGTGGATGAAGGCTTGGTTGTTTAAATTTGAACGATTCAACAAATGTGCATTTTTTTAAGTCCACTTTGTTGTGGCAAAATCATGTTTTAAGCCCACTATGTTTGGTGGCAAATTTGCATCTTTAAGCCCACTTGAAGTGGCAAATTCAAACCATTTTTGCAAATAAACATGAGTTGAATTGTTCCAAGTCTTGTGACTAGTCTACAATTGCTTTTGTGCATCACATAGTAAAGCTAGTTTAATAACCGGAATAAGAACACATAGTGTTTTTAAAAATACATATTATGATTAGTAGAGGCTGATCTTTGATCGGGCGAGCGAGGTGCTCAATTCATGACCTTCCCCCCTTGTACCTAAGTTCCCGAGCCGAGGCAACTTTGGTGATGACGGACACGTGGCCTTTGGCACGAGTCAGGGTTTCCTAAATTTTTCCAAAAATAAAATATTTAGGTGGCGACTCTGTATCTGGCAAAACAGTCCAATTTTAGCATTATTTGATTTAAAATCGATTTTCTAAAAAGATTTGCTAGATTTGGACTTTTTGGTGTTTATCAGTTTCACATTGTACTTGTGAGATTAGATTCAGAACCACTGGAGTTCGAACTGTGAGACATTTCTTTCAAACCTTTCCGAAAGGCGGGGCGCGGAAAAAGGCGAGTTCACAACTGCGTCAAAGCCGATTCACATTGATAAAAACACCTCTCATCTCCTCCATCTATGTCACTACAACCTCCCCAATCTCACCTATTGACACATCTTTTCTCCCCTGGCTCCCCTCTCACTCTCTCTACAAAACCTGTTTGAGCAATTCTCACTCCAGCCACCAGCGCAGGCTCCATTAACCTCAACGCACATTCAATCTGCTCGATTTTCGCCATTAAAACCTTTGGAGGACTCTTTACAAGCCATCATAACGTGCCACAGCTTATAGAAAAACTCTGAATCTCCCTTAATTTGAAATCCAATTTCATTATCATCTTCGTCATTGAGGAATGATCGGAGGAGATTGGTAAAGAGATAGGAGTGGATATCGCCGAGGAAGAGGAAAGGCTTTTCGAGGAAGTTTCGCTAATCAAGGAAGAGTATTTGGGCGATGTTGTCAGAGGCGGCGAGGTTGAGGGTGTCGTAGTATGGTTGGAAGTGGTGGTGGAGCATTTCGACGTGGGTGAAAAGTAAACTTGATGGTGGCAAGGGAGTGGTTCTTGATCGCTGGAGAAGAAAGATGTGGCTTTTCTTAAGGATTTTAATCCATTCGATGTAGAAGTCTTTGAATGGACATGAGGTCTTGTTGCAGTTGAATAAAGCTATTTCAGTTAATCCACCATTGATGAGAAATTAGGAAGATGTAAAGAGAGAGAGAGAGAGAGAGAGAGAGAGAGAGAGAGAGAGACAGACAGAGGAGGGACTTATAGGATAATTTCTTCATCATGGAAAGATTTGATTGATGTGCTTTGATGGGTTGTTGTTCTTCTTGGGTAAGTTTAGGTTTTTCATGGCGGAGTGGCAAACGGGTGGGAAATGAGGGCTGCCAGAGAAAGAAATGGAAAGGGTGAAGAAAAGTGGTGAGTTTGGGTATGAAAGGGTGAGTTTGCATCTTTGTTTTGAAATTTGGAGTCAAAATGTAATTTTTTTAAAAAAAATTTCCGTGTAAATGTGATGGTAGGAGACAAATTGATATGATTTCAAAAACTTTGAGGGTAAAATTGAAATTATTTGAAATCTGGTAGTATAATTGATCATCGAGGCAAAGTGTAAGGGTAAAAATGAAAATTTCTTTTTTTAAAAAAAAAAAAACTAATTAAAAAGCTATCATATTTCTGGACTTTTAAAAAAAATGTGTCTTTTGTTTTGTGGGTGTTGATTTCCAAGCTCACAACCAAACAAATCTCCTTGTCGAGATCTAGGGAACTCAGCTGGAAAGTACACAGAAGAATAGATTAAGCCAAACACCAACACACAAAAAGATAAGATATACCACGGTGGCTCGTCCACCTGAGGGTACTCCGATGATCAAATCGACAACTTATCTCACAAGATATCAATTCAAGTAAACAACTCACAAGAAAAAACATACCTAAGACCTATGGGGGTGCCTTACCTTTATAATTATTAGTGTCCAACTTCTCTTAGAAGTCTTGCTTCACAAGACTCTTTCCTTTACAAGGTCTCAAGAGTCCATTCTTACCCAAACAGGTAGACCTACATCATCTAGGACTCTTGTCCTCTATTTGAATATATCGAATTCCGATATAATCGCATTATATCTTGGTAACATGGTCCATCCACTTGGCACCTCGGCCCACAACCTTGGCCACGTAGACAACCGTAAAAATATGTCCCCACAACTGCCCCATAGGTTCTATTACCTCAACAATCTAAGGTGATAGAACCTATATCGTCTGACCTCCTAACATGCCGACTAACAATATGCTGGAAGATGCTCTCCGACCGAGATCATGACTCATCGGTGTCAAGAAACAAGGACTCAAGTGTCCACTCAACAAGAATCAAGAACCAACGTTTTCTCTCATCCAAATCCAACATCTCAACCGAGATCGCACTACTAGCCGAGGTCATCACCTGCTAGTTCAAGGACTCAAGACTTCAACAAGACTTATGTGCTCCTCTTCTTCACACTGCATATCATCTTCGACTCGTTCTTCTTGCCTGATGTTGGCTATCTATTCTTACTAAGTTCCCACAGACGGCGCCAAATTGTGGGTGTTGGTTTTTGACCTCACAACCAAACAGATCTCACTGCCAAGACTTAGGGAACTTAACAAAATAGATTAAGCCGAACACCTACACACAAGAAGGTGAGAAATACTGCGGTGACTCGTCCACCCGGAGGCACTCTGACGATCAAGTCAGTTAACTTATCTTTCAAAGATATCGACACAAGTAAATTACTTACAATGAAAAAAACGTCTATTCGAACTAAGCGTCTAAACTTATCTTGGATTCTTGTCCTCTATTCGAATATCTCGAACACTGATATTACCACACATATCTCGGAAATATCATAACAATCTCGGCAATATGACTCGTCCACGTGGCACCTTGACTAACCATCTCAGCCACGTGGACAATCCCAAAAGTATGTCCCTACATGTTTATTTGCTAAACTATTAAAATGGAAAGTCTCATATTTGCTTCAAGTTACGGACTCTGTTTTTGCTATTTTGTTTGATCATGATTTTTAAAATTTTTGGTTGTTATAATTACGTGATTAATTTTTTTTTAATTTTATATTCTCTATCATTTATGATTTGATTTGTAATGATTGACAATTAAGTTGTCATTATGATGATAATACCAAAATTCACCAAACAAGAAGCTCTTTGCACTCAATACACCAAACAATAAAAATTTCAAACCCAAAAAGTACCACCCCACCCCCCCCCCCCAAAAAAAAAAAAAAAAAAAAAAAAATCTAACAACCAAATCACTGAATCACAAACCAACAATCAAAGAATGGCAAATTATACAAATAGTCCCTATATTTTGGGCTTATGTTATTTTGGTTATTGACTTTTCAATTATGACATATTTGACCTTAAATTTTGAATCTTGTTCCAAATAAGGACAATTGAATATATAATTATATTTTTTAAGAGTAAAATTGTCAATTTGATAAAATATAAACTAATTTGATAAAAATAAATGTCAAACAAATATTTTTAAATTTTTAAAAATTATTTCTACCTACTAAAAATAAAATGATGTCAAATTGATAAATTTTTTAGACATTTATTTATTTATTTTTTACCAAATTAATTTTTTATATGTTTGGATAATGATCATGTAAAATTAATTTAAAAAATTAATCATGTAATTTTTATTAATTTTACATAATTTTATTATTGGTGGATAAAAATAATTTTAAAAAAATTAAAGATATTTTTTTGACATTTATTTTTATTAAATTAATTTATATTTTATCAAATTGACGATTTTACCTTTGAAAAATCTAATGATATTTTCAATTGTTTATTTGAAACAAGATTTAAAATTCAGATCAAATGTATAAAAAATTAAAAACTATAATAACTATTAGTGTAATTAACCCATCAAAGAAAGCCAGAATGTGGACATTGTTTCAAACTAGAGCGCATTTCTAGTGTACCCACTAACCATTGCATTCCATTGATACAAATTCTTCCACTGTAATTGATCAAACACCAGTCGAGAATCTGAAGGAGACCCACAAATGGAATGCATCGTAATGATTCGGGTATTGAGAACAAAGTCATCTCTGAATCGGGTCGATCTCTGAAGCATCTCGTGGACTTTTTGACCTATTTCAATTTCTTTGTGGTGACCACATGCTTGCAATAACACATTCAATGCCTCGGCTTTTCGAGTCGAATCAATAGAGACATTATCGAAGTTTTGTTGCAACAAGGATAGAGCTTCGGCAAGGTTTTCGGCGTGGCAAAGCCTGGTTAGTTGATGGGTTGAAGTGTAAGTTGGAGTGAGAGAGTTTTTTGGGGATGTTTGGGTAGAGGGAAAAAGAGATGATTGTGGAATGCAAATTGAATGGAGAGAGTTTATGGCGTTTGATTTCTGGGTGATTCTGCGGAAGGGATGTTGGTGGTGGTGGTGGTGGTGGCGGCGGCTGCTGCCGTGAGATAGGGATGAGAGTGGTGGCGCCACTAGAGCTATGTAGTTTGTAGCAACTAGTCCCAGACCCTCAGGTACAATTTCAAGCTTCACCTGAGACTTGGAAGAGATGACAGCTTCGTCGGAGAGCCACTGCCAGAAGGTTTGGATCACCGGGGGTGGTGGTAGGTCAGATTCAGGAGAGTGCAGAGAGTTTACAGAGAGATGGGTTTTGAAATGGAGGGTTTGTTTGTTTCTTGGGAAAGTTGTTTGATTTGGGGGATTTTTGGGAGAGGAAAGAAAAGCAAAGGAAGACGGAGGTAGAGAGAAGAGAGTGGTCATTATGAAATTTCTCAATCAGAGGAGGGAGGAGGGAAGGAGGAGGGTGGCGGAGGGATTTGGGTAATTTAGGTGGTGTTTGACAAGTTTGTCTGTGGTTAAAATAGTCACAAAAGATAAAATAGGTTATTTTAGTCACAACAAATAAAACATTACATTCAACTCATAATTATTACACTCTTCTCTTATAAAAAAAGTCAAAAAAGTCAAAAAGTTAAAAAATCCTTCCCAAACTAAGTTTTTTTATCCCAGGCTAAAATAGCAAAAACAGTTAAAAAGTCATCCCACTTTTCAAACGGAGGCTTAGACAATGACGAGAGAAAAGAAGAGAGGACGAAGTTGCATCTTTATCTTATAATTTAGAGTTAAAATATATTTTTTATGGACGATTTCAAAAATTTTGAAAGTAACATTAAAATTATTGAAAGTATGTAATGTGATTGAAAATCGAGAAAAAATATAGAGATAAAAACGAAGATCGCGTTTGATTTTGTTTTGAAAATATAATTCTAAAAAGAGACAATTTAAATTTTTTTTTTTAAAAACTTATAACAAAACACACATTTGAAAAACACATCAAACTCAATTCAAAAACTATTTTCAAAACTCATAATCAAACATACAATTTAAAATTCTTTTTAAAACTAAAAACTAAACTCTTTTCAAAACACTATTTTAAAAAAATCAAAAAAATATTTTATATTTTGTTTTTTAAAATTATTTTTGGAATCATAATTTGCGTGTGGAGAGGTATTTTGAGATATGAATTTTAAAAGAAAAAAATTTGTTTGGTTATGAGTTTTGAAATAAGTTTGAGTTGTATTTTGAAATTTTTTGGATATATATTTTTTTAAATATTTAAAAATTTTGTTAATTTTATTTTTTTAAGTAAATATTTTATATTTTAAATATTAATTTATTTATTTTAATATGCATTGTATTTCATACATTTGTGTGTTGTATTTTTTAAAATATTTTAAATATATTTGTTAAATATTAAAAAAAATTATTTTTTATTTTAAATATATAATTTTCATTTTAAATATTTTTATTTTTTATTTTAAATATTTTATTTTATTTTATAAATATATTTTTAAATATTTTAATTTTTTAGTTATGTGTTTGGTTACAATTTGAGTGTAGAGTTTTGAAAGTAATATGGAGTTTTGAGTTATGCGTTTGGTCATGAGTTTTGAAAATTATTTTTGAATTGAGTTTTGAATTAAGTGTTTGGTTATGATTTAATTGTAGAGTTGTGTTTTGAGTTTAAAATATTAAAAAAAGTTAAAATGTTTACAAAATAAAGTTGTGGGAGCCGAATATTAGGGGATGTGAAAAGGCCGAATGATATTCTTAAAGAATCAAGATGAACATACAACATTCGGCCTAGTCGTATATAAATTCAGGGGGGATCCTAATCGGCTATAGAACCAGTTCAGCAAAGAGCCGAGTAGAGGTGGGGTAGCAACAGAAGGATCCGAATGAATAACTGCACGGAGGATTAAAGGTGGGCCCAATTGTGAGGCCCAGGGGAAAATAATAATAGAAGAATATCAACCAAAGAGAGGTATGTGAGAACTACTACACTTGACTTAAGATACAAGTAATCAAGAGAGCATACACTGACTTAACCGTTGGAGTGCTAATTTCGGCACCCCCAACCGGAGTGTTCATTCCATTTCAGGTTGCTAGCTGAGGATCTCGAGCGTCCCCGTGGATCAAAAGAGTATTTCCAAACCACTCCCCCACAATTGACGCCGTCTGTGGGAATACTCAACTACATCCATGGCGGGCGTAACGGAAGATCCTTTAATAGTCACTGACGAAACCACACAGAGAGATGACCTCACTCCAACAAATATGCTTGGACTGAAGACTATCGCCGCAAGATGTGCCTTGAACTTCAACTCACTTGCCCAGAACTCACCCTCGACCTTAGCACATAAGACAATGCAAGCGATAATGGAACTGGCGAAGCAAAATGAACAGAGGCTGGAAAACATGATCGCTGAGAACGAACGCCTCCATCAGGACTTGGCCTTGGAAGTAGCAAAATCCAAGCAAGCTGCACGCCAAGATCCCAGACAACCTCTGAGAGAAGATGGTTGACGACCTCGAGTTCGCAGACAAGAAACTGACAGTGATTCTCACTCATTATCACCAGAACCCAAAAGGAAGGGACGAGTAGAAACCACTAATTCCTCCGAAGAGAGTCCGCATGCACGCCATAAGTGTAGGCGAAATGGTTCAGGCGACGAGGACCAGCATAATCCGTTTGTGCGATGGATCGCGAAAGCAGCACTACCCAAAAAGTTTAAAGCCCCATCGTTCACCCTGTACGACGGGAAATCAGATCCCACTGATCACGTTCGACATTACAAACAAGCTATGTGGACGAAGAGGCTCTCATGTGCCGAATATTTCCAAGCAGTTTGGGATCGTTGGCCGTCAGATGGTATTATAAATTGGAACCGGCATCAATTAAGAGCTTCCATCAGCTCAAAAAATCCTTCAGGGCAAGGTTCATCACCAATAAGGTCCAGCCAAAGCAGGCCGACTCTCTCTGGGCAATGAAAATCCAACCAGTGGAAACATTATGGGTGTATTCGGCACGCTATTAGGAATGCTTTAATCTTGTGGATGACGCCTGCAACGACTCCATGGCCATTACCGCCTTTAAAATGGGGGTTGCATCTTGATAGTGCCTTCCGCAGTTCCTTGACTAGAAGGCCCCCCAAAACAGTCTGGTCATTGATGAAGAAAGTCGAGGAATATTACAAAGTTGAAGATGATGCACTGCGGGTCAAAGACGGGCAACAGGCCATTAAGACAGCCCCATCTGAAATTATTCAGCTGGTAAGTTTTGTACCATCACGGAGCCCTGAACCACGGGGCCGGGCTAAACAAGACAAGAGAAGTTTGTGCCGCTCAAACGACCACTGCCTCCACCAAGCCAATGAACAACTTCAAATGAATAACAGGCGTGCAAGGCACGCGAACAAGAAGTATACAGAGTTGTTAGAGCCGATCAGCACGGTTATGACTAAAGTTCAACATCTGCCATTCTTCAAGTGGCCGCCCAAGATGGTGGGACCTCCCGATAAAAGGAAACGGAATAGGCGGTGCGAGTATCATAAAGACCACGACCATGATACAGAGAGTTGTTATGCATTGAAGGATCACCTAGAGGAGTTGGTACAAGATGGTTGGCTTAAGCAGTACGCTTGAAGAGACAACTCGACAAAAGCAGTAGCTTTACGGCAGGATTCACCTCCACTCGGCGTAATCCATATGATATACAGCCTGCCGACGTCACCCGTAGTACATACAATTCAGTCACATCCTAACCCTAAAAAGCAACTCACACTAGTAAAACGGCCCCATGAAGCTCCAAACATTACGTTCGACGATTCTGATTTGATCGGCGTAACACCCCCCCATATTGATCCATTGGTCATCGAATTACGCGTAAACCGATTCATCGTTGAACGCGTTCTAATAGACCAGGGGAGTACTTCGAAGGTTATGTATTACAAGACCTTTATCAAGCTCGGGTTCGCCGAGTCGGACCTATCTCCGGCTCCTTATCCATTAGTCGGCTTCAACGCTAATCCGAAGTACCCGTTGGGCAAAATCACACTACCGGTTCGTGCGGGCTCCCAATCAGTGGATGTGGAATTCTTGGTTGTCAAGCTTCCTTCGTCGTATAATCTCATTATGGGGCGAACTTGGTTGCATACTATGCGGGCCGTGCCAAGCACCTATCATCAACTGCCCTGCTTCCCAACAGAGCACGGCATTGAGCAAATCCGTGGTTCTTAAAAATCGGCACAAGCATGCTATCTCCTTGCCGCAAAGACACCAAAAGAGTTAGAAGTAAATTCAATTGAGGTGTTGAATCGAGATAGCCTCAATGATGTTGGGAGGCTCCCAAGTGAAAGGGCCATGGAAGCCCTGGATCGAGTTGACATTGACGGAAATTTAGGCAGGTTCTTCATGATTGGCACCTCCCTGAATGAAGCCGACAGGTAGCAGCTAATTTCCTTCTTGCTCCGCAACCTTGATGTATTTGCGTGGACACCATATGAGATACTGGGTGTAGATCCATCTGTTTCTGAGCACCATTTGAATGTTGACCCCAAATGCAAGCCGATTATTCAAAGAAGCCGACGGTCAGCCGCAGAACACACTGCTGCCGTTGTTGAAGAAGTTGACCAGTTGCTTGATGCCAGGGCAATCCGGGAAGTAACCTACCCTACATGGCTATCCAATACTGTGGTGGTAAAGAAGAAGAATGGGACTTGGCGTGTCTGCGTGGACTTTACGGATTTAAATAAAGCTTGCCTCAAGGACTGCTTTCCTCTCTCCAAAATTGACCAACTCGTGGAGGCCACAGCACGTCATCAACGTATGAGCTTCCTCGATGCCTACAGAGGCTACCATCAAATCGCCATGCATCCGAAGAACCAAGACAAAACTGCATTCCTCACCCTAAGAGGAACCTATTGCTATAAGGTTATGCCTTTTGGCTGAAGAATGCAGGGGCAACTTACCAAAGACTAGTCATTGCCATGTTCAAAGAGCAACTCGGCCGTACTATGGAAGTGTACATTGACAATATGGTGGTCAAGTCTAAAGAAGAGCAAACTCATCTGGCCGATCTGGAGAAGATATTTGGCATTCTACACAAGTACAAAATGAAGCTGAACGCTTCCAAGTGTGCATTTGGGATCGGATCCGGCAAATTCCTTGGCTACATTGTCAATCACTGAGGAATCGAAGCCAACTCGAGACAAATCACAACAATCTTGGAACTTAGCTCCCCTTGATCGGTGAAGGAGGTTCAAAAGTTGATGGGGATGGCTATCGCACTCAACAGGTTCATCAGTCGCTCCACAGATCGCTGCCGACAATTCTTTTGTACCTTACGGCAGGGCAAGGCTTTTGAATGGACCTCTGAGTGTGAAGCCGCTTTCAACGTTTTGAAGACCTATCTCCGATCAGTACCACTCTTCACAACACCTTCGGCAGGTGACCTGCTCATTCTATATCTGGCAGTTTTTGACCAAGCCGTTAGTGCCGTACTGTTAAAGGAAGAGCTTGGAGAGCAGCGGCCAGTGTATTATGTGAGCAAGGCAATGGTTGATGCCGAAACACGATACCTTCCGCTGGAAAAACTTATCCTAGCCCTCGTCATGGCAGCAAGAAAGCTAATGCATTACTTTCAGGGACATACCATCGGGGTACTAACAAACCACCCCCTCTGCTCAGTGCTCTATAGTGCAGAAGCGTCAGGGTGCGTTTCAAAATGGGCTCTTGAACTTGGCCAGTATGATATTCAGTTTCTGCCTAGAACCTCAATCAAGGGGCAAGTGGTTGCCGACTTTGTGGACAAATTCACTAGGGGTCTTGCCGACTTCAAGCCTGATGAAACTCAACCTAAACCGGACTGGAGAATTTATATTGGGGACATTTGGTAATTGTACTGTGATGGATCGTCCAATCAACGCGGCAGCGGGGCTGGAGTAGTGATCATGGCTCTCGACGGAGCAATAATCAAGCAGGTAGTCAAACTCGGCTTCGAAACATCAAACAACGAGGCTGAATATAAAGCCCTGCTAACCGGCTTGTGGAACGCACATCTCCTGGGTGCTCGGCGTCTGCTTATATTTTGTGATTCGAAACTAGTGATCAATCAGCTAAAGGGGAAGTACGCGGCTAAAAACGACCGTATGGCAGCTTACATGAAAACGGCAAATTCCTTGCTGGCAAAATTTGACCATCATGAGCTGAACCAAATAACTTGTGACTAGAACACACATGCAAACGCCCTGGCTTGCCTAACCTCCGACATTAACTCAGAGATTAAACGGACAATCGAAGTGGGCTTCATCTCCAAGCCGAGCCTTAACCCTTCAGAGGAAGTCCAAATCAATGTCATAGAGTCAGGTTCGAGTTGGATGGACTCCATTGCTACATTCCTATCTTCCGAGCAGCTCCCCTTAGATAAGAAAGAAGCACATAAGCTGCGAAACAAAGCCCTGTGATACTATTTGGATCTGCAAGGAAAACTTTACAAAAAATCCCTTTCTGGTCCGTACCTAGAATGCGTTCATCCATATAATGTCGAGGGACTCCTGACTGAAATACATGAAGGTAGCTGTGGTGCCCATTCTAGCAAGCACTCTTTGGCCCATCGAGCTGTGACACAGGGGTATTATTTGCCGACAATGAGAGCTGATACTGAATGCTACATAAAGAAATGTGAACAGTGCCAGAAGTTTTCTCCCTTAACCCATTTGCCTGCTGAAGAGTTAAGTTCTATAACCAGTCCTTGGTCGTTCGCCCAATGGGGACTTGACATCGTTGGACCACTGCCTCGCACCCTGGGCAACAAGCTATTTTTGATTGTCGCAATGGATTATTTCACAAAATGGGTAGAAGCGGAGGCATTAACGCACATTCGAGATACTGATGTGAAGCGTTTTGTATGGAGAAATATCATAACATGATTCGACATTCCAAGAGCACTAATTTCAGATAATGGCACCCAGTTTGATTGTGGTGTCTACCGAGAACTGTGCAGCAAGTATAGTATTTGGCCCTATTTCTCCACCCTGGCTTATCCACAGAGTAACGGCCAAGCCGAAGCCTCCAATAAAGTCATTCTGGACGGCATCAAGAAGAGGCCGGAGAAATCTAAAGGCAGATGGGTCGAAGAATTGCCGAGTGTGTTATTGGTTTATTGCGCTACTCTGAGACGGTCCACTGGGGAAACGCCGTTCACTTTGTGCTTTGGAAATCAAGCTATCATCCCCTTGGAGATCGGCATCCTAACCTTGAAATCAAAAATTTTTGATATGGGCCGAAACGGTATGATATTGGCCTTGGATTTAACTCTGATTGAAGAACTGAGAGACCGTGCCCTTGTATCCATGGCATAGTACCAGCAGCAGCTCTCTAAGTCGTATAATCAATGCGTTCAGCTGCGCCACTATTTACCAGGCGAATTGGTCCTGAAGAAAGTGCTCCAAGCCGCCAGGAATCCGGTTGATGGAAAATTGGGTCCTAACTAGGACGGCCCTTATCAGATCGACTCAATCGCGGGAACAGGGGCATATCGGCTCAAAGACATGTCTGGGAGGAGTCTGCTACGCCCTTGGAATTCCTCGTATTTGCGTAAATTCTATCATTGAACCCGACCTGTGGGGCATAATATTTGTTTTGAATGATTCACCAAGTACACATTTCGCTTTTGTAATGCAAAGTCTCTTACCTTCTCACTGTGAAATTCAACTTGTTAAAACAACTCTTAAGTCTCCGGATTCGGAGGACCCTTCGTGGATATCACGATTGGCCAAGCTAAGTCTCCGAATTCGGAGCTCCATTAGTGCACGTCACTTTTGGGTCGATTAAGCCTCTGAATTCGAAGCGCCCTTTATGGATATCATGATTGGCCAAGTTAAGTCTCCGAATTTGGAGCCCCATCAGTGCACTTCACTTTTGGGCCGATTAAGCCTCTGGATTCAGAGCGCCCTTCGTGGATATCACGATTGGCCAAGCTAAGTCTCCGAATTTGGAGCCCCATCAGTGCACGACACTTTTGAGCCGATTAAGCCTCCAGATTCGGAACGCCCATCGTGGATATCATGATTGGCCAAGCTAAGTCTCCGAATTCGGAGCCCCATCAATGTACGACACTTTTGGGCCAATTAAGCCTCCGAATTCGAAACGCCCTTCGTGGATATCACAATTGGCCAAGAAAAGTCTCTGAATTCGGAGCCCCATCAGTGCACGTCACTTTTGGGCTGATTAAGTCTCCGGATTCAGAGCGCCCTTCGTGGATATCACGATTGGCCAAGCTAAGACTTCAAATTCGGAGCCCCATCAGTGCAAGTCACTTTTGGGCCAATTAAGCCTCCAGATTCAGAGTGTCCTTCGTGGATATCACGATTAGCCAAGCCAAGTCTCCAAATACGGAGTCCTATCAGCGCACGACACTTGTGGCCCGATTAGTCCTCTGGATTTGGAGCGCCCTTCGTGGATATCATGATTGGCCAAGCTAAGTCTCCGAATTCGGAGCCCCATCAGTGCACGACACTTTTGGGCCGATAAATCCTCTGGATCCGGAGCGCCCTTCGTGGATATCACGATTGGCCAAGCTAAGGCTCCAAATTCGGAGCCCCATCAATGCATGTCACTTTTGGGCCAATTAAGCCTCCAGATTCGGAGTGCCCTTCGTGGATATCACAATTGGCCAGGCTAAGTCTCCGAATTCAGAGCCTCATCAGTGTATGTCACTTTTGGGCCTATTAAATCTCCTGGTTCGGAGCACCCCTCGTAGAAGCCACGATTGGGTGAGACAAGACGTCTCGGAACTCGGCGTTTCTTTTATTTACATTATGATTAACAAGCATAGACGCAATAGACAAAGAACGGTAAAAGAGCAGAAACAATACTCCAACATTAAAAATGTTACATTTTATTAAATTGATCGAAGTTACATAATTTACATTCAAACTTGCGTTAAAAACGCTACAATAGATTCATATTTATTCTGCATCACCTTCGTCATCACTCTTTTCGATTTCGTAAGCCGCAAAAGGAAAATCGTTGCTCTGGTATAACGGTGACGCCGAGTCAATGCCTACTGCCTGGAGAGCCTCCGCGACACGAAGGGCCTTAACCCAACCGTACTTGAACCCCCGGTTCTCGCATCGACAAACCTCCTCGGCGAGCTTTTCCGTCGTCTTGTCAATCCCAACTTTTTGACCGTCATGGAAGCCTCGTTCATAGGCCACGGCCTTCGCACTCTCTATGGAAAACATACTTGCCATATCTCGATCGGCAATCGCATGACTTATCAACCGTTGAGTCACCCTCTCCTCCACAATCGGGTTAGCTGGGTTGGCCGAATGTGTTTCGACTGCCTTAGCCTTCAGCTCACGCTCAACCTTCTCGGTGCGAGCTTCCAAATTTCGAATACGTTCATCCTTCTGCTCTATCTCCCGTCGCGCGGCACGTAGACGCATGCCGACTTCATAGGTGATATACTGCCCTTTCACCGCTCCATGGATTCCTTCTCGAAATACTTCGAAGTCCTGCCGACCGACCATCGATTGCTGGACTTCTGGTGGAAAAATCTGTCGAGCGAACTCGACTGCCACACCTAGGTCATGCACAATTGAATTCGCTTCTATCATCGGTTTGTTTCCCACAAAAAATGTGAAACTCAACGGGCGCGGTGAGGCATCGATTTCTCCCCTCAAGTGCGATTGAGGGGAGTTGCCCCGTTGCTGTTTCTCCCTTCTAGGTGACCTACATCGACGACGTGGGGACTGGCGTCTCTCCCTCTCCTTCGACGTCCTACTGCTCGTGTGTTTAAGCTCATCACTTCGATGCATCTGTGCATCCAGATCAGCCAACGTCCTCCCCTCTCCTTTGCTGTTGAAGAATAGTCTGTTTGACATTCACAGTTATCTAGCCTTCCTCAATCGACTGGGGTAAATCGAGTTTAAACACACTAATGGGACCTACGCATACGAGGCACTCACTTCATTTATTCACTACGAATGCAGTGCCTCCGAAGCGATCTCATTAATACTTATCCTTCAGGAGCTCGGCGCCGATTGAATCATGTGCCCCAACTATTCCATGAGCCACCATTATTCGGCGTTCCAGTTCATGAACCAGCTGGAGTAAGGGCAGATTTATCAATCTAATCGGCTTAAGTGCCTCAGCCATTCCATGAGCCATCGTTATTCGGCATTCCAGTTCATGAACCAGCTGGAGCAAGGGCAGATTCTTCAATCTAATCGGCTTAAGTGCCCCAGCCATTCCATGAGCCACCGTTATTCGGTGTTCCAGTTCATGAATCAGCTAGAGCAAGGGCAGATTCATCAATCTAATCTGCTTAAGTGCCCCAGCCATTCCATGAGCCACCGTTATTCGGCGTTCCAGTTCATGAACCGCCTGGGGCAAGGGCAAATTCACCAAACTAATCGACTTAAATGGCCCCAGCCGCTCCATGAATAGAGTTATCAATACAATATTTATGAGCTCATTTTATTCGGCGTCTCAGTTCATGAACCAGATGGGGCAAGGGCAGATTCATCAATCTAATATGCTTAAGTGCCCCAGCCACTCCATAAGCCACCAGTGTTCGGCATGTTAGTTCATGAACCAGCCAAATCAAGGGCAATTTCATTAATCTAATCGGCTATAATCGGCTAGACGCCGAATACTTAATCTTATTGAATTTTGATGCACCTTTACAAATTGGTAACTACTGATTCTTTTAATTATTTACTTGTAGAACAAACAGAAGACCATAAAGAATTTTCATTAATGAACTAAAAAGACAAACGGTATATGCAATAAACTCGAGAGCAAAGCAAATTTTCATTACTAAATTGGGCTTTAATAGCAACCATTTTACACATGAAAATCAGCTTACATCCAAAGAGATGAAAATTTACTAGCAAAAACCTACAAAAATTGTGCATCTAAGATGCCTACCAAAACAAAAATATGCCTTAATCAATCCTCAGGGTCAGACGCCAGCGGCTCAACGTCCACCTGCTCGTATGGAATTGGCTGTGCCAATGTCACATTCACAGCAGCGAGGGCTTTGAACTAGCCGTGTTTAAAGCCCCGATTCTCGAACTTCGGCACTTTTTCTACATAGCTTTCCAAGGCGGCCTCCCTCCCAGCTTCGAACGCTTTGGAAGTCTCGGAGTCGGCTATTTCCTTTGCCTTCTTCGATTCTTCCAAATCGGCTTCTAGCTTGGCGATTGCCTCCTGAGCTAACTTAAGCGCATCCTCGTTTGCCTTTGCCTGTTCCTTGGCGGCAAGCCTTAATTGATCAGAATTTCTAGCTCGCTCAGCCTCAGAGTCGGCTCTCACTCGCTCTACCGCCGCTTGGGCCGCCTTATAATCAGCCCTTTGAGAGGCCGCCAAAACCTTGTTCTTTTCATTATCACATTCGGTTTTCAAGAGGCCGATCTGTTCTATGGTGTCATGTTGACGGCGGCCGATCTCGACTAGCCTGCCCACCGTCTACAGAACAAGGAAATAAAGTTACAGCAAACAAATAATAACAAAAATATTTATAATATATATGTATTTAGACGAAAAACTGAAGATAAGATAAGTAACTTACCGATAAGGCCAATTGAGGGGCCAAAGCAATTAGCATTAAATCTGGCTCCACGTGAAACAAGTCTTTGTCGACCGGCAGGGATATTGAGGAGGCCATGCTCAAGGCCATAGCCGAGTCCCTCAAAGCTGACAAATCGGAGGCAATCAGCATGTTTCTTATCCTTGGTTGAATCGTGAACGGAAAAACCAAGTCCGATTCCTCAACGCGCGGCCGCTTATCGCTTTGGTCCTCGTCGTGCACGGCCTCCTACTCAGCAGAGCGCTTTTCTCCCCTTTGCTCAACCTCATTGGCCCGCCCCGCCTGCTCCGTCTCAGCCGTTTCAGGATAAGCCGTTTCTTCCGCAATAACTGGCGAAGTAGACTCAGCGACCGTAGCGGGTGGAGTTTCCGATCGTACGGCCTCGGCTCTCCGCCTAGCGGCCATCCTCTCGGTGTTTTTCTTCCGTGCAAGTTGCGAGAGTGATTCCCCAGCCATGTCTTCGGGGTAAGCACCGGGAAGGTCTCCTAAGTTTGTAAAAATGTCTTCAAAAAAGACGTCCCCTCGGCCTGATGTGAATGGAGGGTCGGACAAATTTAGCCCAGCTTCCTCAGATGCCGAGTTAAAGGCTTCGGCTACCTCGGTTGCTGACGGGTTCAGGTCCTCGGCGACCAGTTCGGCTACCTGTTCTTCTACGTGTTCCAAATCGGAGGCTTCTAAACCAATCTACCTTAAGTTTTTGAAGCTGGGGAAGATAAGGGCAGTAAGATGATCGTCACCTCTCAGGATTGGAATGTTGTCTGCAACCGAAAATGTCGTGTAAGTCGGCTCGTACCGCAAGAGAATGTGGGCCGCCCTCCCTTGTTTTTGAAGGTTTGGACGACCGACGAACTGTAACGCGGTTTTAATTTCTGCAAGTACAGCGTCGTCGTTCGAAACCAACACTCTCTTCAAGTTGTTGCCTACATAAACAAAGCGATAAGTAGATGGACGGAGAGCCGAATATAGATATGGTAATAAAAGAAACAAAAATGAGTTATACGACGACTTGGTTCGCCTTTTCGCCTTGGGACGGGATCTAGGCAATCTTCACCCTCGCTGAATTTCCAGTTGCCTTGGACAACGACCATCACGTCATCAACATGCTTGCCAGAGCTGGCAAGCATAGTCACTAAGTGATGATCGGTATCCTTGGCCCCAAGAAAGTAGCATCCCAGCCAGCCAGTAGACTTGGCTAGGGTATAATAATGCCGAATGGTAGGTATACCTAGGTTAATCCTAAGACGCCGATTCAGCTCTATAATCCCCATTATGATGCGAAAAAAATTCACGCTAGGCTGGGAGTGGATTAGACCCCAGTGTCGAAGGACAACCCTAAGGAACGGGTAAAGGGGGAAACGGATTCCGCCCTCAGCAATTGATAAGAGAGGGAAGACGATTGTGCTTTGATCCACCCTCTCCATATCAAGGGTGCTATCTGTCATGAGCGACAGATGGACGTCGTTGGGGATGGAAAAATGGCATCGAAAGCCAGAAATCCAATCCGCAGAGAGAAGGTCTTTCAAATGCTTCGCCATTTTCGTCAGTCTATGGAGTATGTAAAATTGAAAACAAACAAGGAAATGGGATTCGAAATGAAGAGGAAGAGAACTTACAAGAGACGGAGAAGACAATGAAGAATGGATAGAGGTTGCAGAGATGAATCGGAAGGCAGACCAAGAGCTTCGAGTATTCAAAACAATAATACGCGCATTCAAAAAGACAACAAAATTTTAAATCATAATAATAAATGAAAGAAGTGTACGAAGAGGCGGGAAGTTGTAATGATGACCGTAAAGTGCGTGCATCCTGACATTCACATTGGAATGAGGTTAACCGCCGAATTTCGGCTCTGACTTTTCAAGTTCAAAACCAAACACCCCAACCAACTGTTGTTAGTGGAGTGTTTGGGGGGCAATTGTGAGATCCGAGTATTAGGGGACGTGAAAAGGCTGAATGATATTCTTAAAGAATCAAGATGAACATACAGCATTCGGCCCAGTCGTATATAAATTCAAGGGGGACCCTAATCGGCTATAGAACCAGTTCAGTAAAGAGTCGAGTAGAGGTGGGGTAGCAACAGAAGGAGCTGAATGAATAACTGCACGGAGGATTAAAGGTGGGCCCAATTGTGAGGCCCAGGGGAAAATATAAATAGAAAAATATCAACCAAAGAGAGGTATGTGAGAACTACTACACTTGACTTAAGATACAAGTAATCAAGAGAGCATATACTGATTTAACCGTCGGAGTGCTAATTTCGGCACCCCCAACCGGAGTTCATTCCTTTTTAGGTTACTAGCTGAGGATTTCGAGCGTCCCAATGGATCAAAAGAGTATTTCCAAACTACTCCCCCACAAAAGTAAAATATTTAAAATAAACAAAATAAATAAAAATTATATATTTAAAAGAAAAAATAAAATTTTCTTAAACATTTTAAAATATTTTTAAAAAATAAATTCAAGAAATTCAAAATACAACTCAAAATTGAAAAAGTCAAAACTAAAAATATAACTCAAAACTCTTTTCAAAATTCAACATAAATTTTTTTTTTTTTTTTTCAAAACTTATAACCAAACAAATTTTCTTTTTTTAAAACTCAACTCACAACTCTACATTTAAATCTTCCAAAGCAAAACACAACAAAACTTTATCAAATCAAGGGATGAACCGTATTCATCTATCAAGTCTTACGAGTTCAAGGGATGCTCATGACATCGGCAACCATGGCCCAAAAGCTTTCCAAGCAATCAGTACGTGTAGTAGCCCATTGGTGGCAAAACCAAGATTTGTACGATCCGTAATCGATTTAGACAAAACGGTGCTGCGAAAGTTTATAGTCCTCCAGCCAAGGGACTTGTGTTACTTAGGCCCGTAGCCCCTTTTAACACGATGGTTTTTCCAAGAAAGGACCGTATCCTTTTAATACAAGAGACTGGTGTCACTTAGGCCCGCAGCCCTTTTTGACAAATGATGCTGCGAAAGTTTAGAGTCCTCCAGCTAGGGGACTTGTGTTCCAAGAAAGGACCGTATCCTTTTATCCATAATGCTGCGAAAGTTTAGAGTCCTCCAGCTAAGGGACTTTTACACTTAGTGCTGCGAAAGTTTATAGTCCTCCAGCCAAGGGACCTTTCAAGATAACATCAAAACAAAGCTTATACTTGATACATCGAATTAGGCTAATCATTCATGCTTAACAAGTACTTTCGTCAAAACAAAGCAAGACAAGGTTTATCAAAACAGTATAACATAGCTTTATTAAAAGCACCACTCACCTAGCTCTTCAGGTGTCGGCTCAAGCAAAGATCAAAGCCCTGACAAATCACATGGCAAACCACATTCTCAAAACAAGCTTTACATACACGAAATGATCTCGGCACTCCCACCGAATCTAAATCAATAACAAAGCAAAACATGCAGAGAGTCGAAACGCTGTTTCCCATCTCGTGGAAACGCACTGGGTACCATCTAGGTCATGCCGAGGTCCCACACCTCCTTGCCGAGGTATGGCCCTGACGACCACACATAGAAACGAAATCGGGGAAAATCCTGGGTTTCCCCTTGAAGAATGCAAGGGACAAGGTCATCAAGAACATCAAAACATGCATGCTAAAAATCATAACTCATTCATTCAAAACTTGAGATTTCATGCTAAGGTTCCAAAAACATGGACCTGGGTACCCACTCAAGGAAACCGTGCAAGGAAAAACACAAAAACATGGTTTCTGCCACGCATTTCTGGATCAAAACAAGTCTCTTCCATTAAAACACATGAACATCATGTTCTCTCTCAAAAATCAACTTCAAACCAATGCATGACACGCAAGACAGACTCCATCATGCAATGCAGCTAGATGATCGATAAGGACAATCAAAGTGGAGCAATAATCTAACCTCAAAACTCAAATCCAACGGTTCGATCCTCCAAGATCAAGCTCGGAACTCAACTTCTCACTCTAAAACTCCTTCCTTCTTCTTCTAGAGCTTCTCTCTCTAAAAAAACAAGATTTGAGACAAAATGATTTGTTTATAAGTCTGCCGGCTGTCTTAACCTTCAGCTCGGACACGTGGCATTACCGGGTTGGTTCAATTCAAAAAGGTGACTGATTGATTAGACAAATCCCTGACAAAGCGTATGCAACAAGCTAAGGCAAAACACATCGGCAATCAATGACATCGGCTAAAGACAAAGCTTCGGCAATAGGTCAACAAAGACATCGGCTAGGGAGGACGACACCTGACTAAGCTGTGCCACACCTTGGCCTGGGTGTGCCACACCTCGGTCTGGGCCATACCTGCCCAAGGACAAAGATCACTAGTACAAAACATCTCGGCCTAGGCTCCAAACACTTCGGCCCAAAGAGTGACATCTCGGCAAACATGCCGAGGTGAAGATGGAGGTCAACCGGGGTTCCAAACAGTTCCAAGTACAAAGGCTCAAAGGTGAACTAAGCTCATGATGACCTCGGCTACTCACCAAGCAAGGTACAAGATCAAGCGAGTAACACATAACAAAGCAGGGCAAAACAAGATAACAAGATTTATAAACATGACAAGACAAGATCATACACGAATGTATGCAAGTATGACTAAATCAAAGTGAGGGTTGTTACATCCTACCCCCCTTAAAGAAGTTTGGTCCCCAAACTTAAGGTACCTTGTTCCAAGAATAATTCTGGATGTCGAATTTTCATTTCTTCTTCCATTTCCCATGTGGCATCCTTGCCGTAGTGCTCTTTCCATTCCACCTTTACCATTGGTATTGACTTGTTTCTCAATTGCCTAACTTGTCTGTCAATAATAGACGTCGACTTCTCTTCGTAGTCTAAATTCCCGTTAACTTCAATCCCAGAATGGTTAATCACATGCAGTGGATCCCGAATATACTTTCTTAACATCGAAACATGGAACACATTATGGACTTGGCTCAACTCGAGTGGTAAAGCAAGTCTGTAGGCAACGGAGTTAACCTTGTCAAGAATTTCAAATGGCCCAATATAACGAGGTGCTAACTTACCTTTCTTCCCAAATCTGGAAACTCCTTTCATTGGTGAAACTTTCAGGAATACATGATCCCCAACTTCGAATTCTAACTCATTCCTTCTCTGGTCGGCGTAACTCTTTTGTCGGCTCTGGGCAATCTTAATCCTCTGTTGGATAAGTTTAATATTCTCTGTTGTTACTTGAATCAGTTCGGGACCAAGCAGAGCTCTGTCTCCCACTTCGGTCCAGCATATCGGCGATCTGCATTTTCTCCCATACAAAGCCTCATACGGTGCCATGCCAATACTAGCTTGATAACTGTTGTTGTAAGCGAATTCTACTAAGGGAAAATGCATTTCCCAACTTCCTTGGAAGTCCAATACACAAAGTCTAAGCATATCTTCAAGTGTCTGAATTGTTCTCTCTGTCCCCCATCCGTCTGGGGGTGAAAAGCTGTACTAAATCTCAGTTCGGTTCCGAAAGCCCTCTGTAGACTCTGCCAAAATCTGGAAACAAATTTAGGATCTCGGTCTGACACAATTGATATCGGCACCCCATGAAGTCTAACAATCTCGTTCACATATAGCAAGGCAAGTTGATTGGCATTGAAGGTAGTCTTAACAGGTAAAAAGTGTGTTGACTTAGTTAATCTATCCACGACAACCCAAATCGAATCCATACCTTTCTGTGTCTTCGGCAACCCAATCACAAAATCCGTGGAGATGTGTTCCCATTTCCACTCAGGAATCGGCAAAGATTGAAGAAGTCCTGCTGGCCTCTGATGTTCTGCTTTTACTTGCTGACAATGCAAACACTGAGACACGAATTCGGCTATTTCTCTCTTCATATTTGGCCACCAAAATGTCTGCTTCACATCTTGGTACATCTTGGTATTTCCTGGATGAACAGCGAACTTGGAAGCATGAGCTTCCTGCAAAATTTTCCTTTTCAGCTCTGGAACGTCGGCCACACACAATCTTCCTTCAAACTTGAGTACTTGATTCTCAAATGTGTACCCTGATCTCGGCTTTGTAACAATCTCATCAGCTATCTTTCTGAAGAATTTGTCCTCCATTTGTCTTGCCTTTACTTCTTCAACAATAGTTGGTTCTACTGAAATCATGGTTAGACACGCCAAATTCCCAATTGACTTCCTGCTCAGGGCGTTGGCTACGCTGTTAGCTTTTCCTGGGTGATATTGAATTTGCATGTCGTAGTCTTTCAACAGCTCAAGCCATCTTCTTTGCCTCAAATTCAATTCTTTCTGAGTGAACAGGTATTTTAAACTCTTATGATCTGTAAAAACCTGACAAGAAGCTCCATACAAGTAGTGACGCCAAATCTTTAAAGCGAATACAACGGCTGCTAATTCCAAATCATGGGTAGGATAGTTCTTCTCATGAGGCTTCAACTGACGAGATGCATATGCTATGACTTTACCCCCTTGCATTAATACACAACCCAAACCCTTATGCGACGCATCACTATAGATATGAAACTCCTCATTACCTGATGGAAGTACAAGTATTGGTGCTGTAATCAACCTCGTTTTCAACTCCTGGAAGGCTGACTCCCGACCTTCAGTCCATTCGTACGGTGCTCCCTTCTTAGTCATATGCGTCAATGGAATTGCAATCCTGGAGAAATCCTTCACGAACTTCCTGTAATAACCTGCCAACCCAAGAAAACTTCGAACCTCGGACACATTGGTCGGCCTCGGCCAATTCACTACGGCTTCAACCTTGCTAGGATCAACTGAAATTCCCTCTTCATTTATCACATGCCCCAGAAATGAAATGGTAGGAAGCCAAAATTCACACTTGTTAAACTTAGCATACAGTTTCCGTTTCCTCAAAATCTGCAAAGCAAGTCTCAAATGATTCTCATGTTCAGCTTTACTCTTGGAATAAATTAATATGTCATCAATGAAGACGACTACAAACTCATCTAAATGTGGCTTGAAGACTCTATTTATTAAATCCATGAATGCAGCAGGGGCATTGGTCACTCCAAATGGCATCACTAAAAACTCGTAGTGGCCATATCTTGTCCGAAAAGCAGTCTTCTCAACATCCTCGGCTTTAACTTTAAGTTGGTGATAACCCGACCTAAGGTCAATCTTAGAAAAGACTCGTGCTCCTTGTAGCTGATCAAGCAAATCATCAATCCTAGGTAATGGGTACTTATTCTTAATGGTAACCTTATTGAGCTCTCTATAATCGATACAAAGACGGAGTGTACCATCCTTTTTCTTAACAAACAAGACGGGTGCTCCCCATGGTGAAGTGCTCGGCCTGATAAATCCCTTATCTAGCAATTCTTGCAATTGCAGTTTCAGTTCCCTAAGTTCAGCTGGGGCCATTCTATATGGTGTTTTAGAGATCGGCTGTGTTCCTGATGCGATATCAACAGTAAACTCTATTTCTCTATCCACTAAGTGACCAGGCAAATCATTCGGGAAGACGTCGGCGAATTCATTGACGATTGGAATGTCGGCTAAAATAGCATTTCCATTCTGATTACTCAGTATACTACACAGATAACCCTTACACCCTTTTTGGATCAACTTATAGGCCTTAATGGACGAAATCAAGTAAGGCGGGGACACTACCCCTTTACCCTGGAAAATAACCTCGGCTAGGTTTGGGGGTTTTAGTGTGACTCTCTTCGAAGCACAATCAATAGATGCATGATTTGCGACTAACCAATCCATTCCCAGTATAGCATCAAAATGAGTTATGTCCAAAGGCATTAAATCTACTAACAGTTTAACATTCTCAATCACAACAACACATGCTCTATAAATGGATGTAACAATCATAGATCTCCCAGATGGAGTAGACACAGATAATGCATAGTCAAGGGGTTCTAGTTCCCTATTAATCTTCTCGGCAAACTTAGCAGATACAAACGAATGCGTAGAACCCGAATCAATCAACACATAAGCATCTTGGGAGCAAATTAGAAGTATACCTGACACCACCGTCTCAGCATTCTGAGTGTCTCCTGGCATCAGTGCAAACACTCTGCCCTGCCTCATCTGTCCTTTCCCCACATTACCCTTTTGAACGGTACCTGAGGTGCTCTCGCATTTCTTGCTGTTTTCAGCCTTCGTCTTAGGACAATCTTTCACATAATGCCCCATTTCACCACATTCGTAGCAAGCTCCCGACGTCCGACGACAGACCCCGAAATGTTGCTTCCCACAATCCGAACACGTCGGATTAGTATTACCTTCCTGCTTTGGATAATCAGTACTGCCCTTATTCATCTTCTTCTTGGTGCCCAGCTGTGCTCGGCGACTGTCATGGTTTTGCCTCTTTCGCTGATTCTCTCCTGAGCTCTGGTATCTGTTCAAGTTAGCTTCGGCCAAAATGGCTTTGTCCAATACTTCGGCGTAGGTCGGCATATTGTGCAAGTTAACCCGGTCTTGAATCGGTCCGCGAAGTCCACCTTCAAACTTTCTAGCCTTCATATATTCATCGTTGGCCATGTGAGGTGCAAACCTTGCCAATTCAGTAAAAGCGCGATCGTATTCCGCCACTGTTCGGTTGCCTTGCGTCAAAGTCTGAAATTCAGTAGCCTTGCGGTTTCGTACACTGAGGGGAAAATGTTTGTTGTAAAACAATTCCAAAAACCTTGCCCAAGTTAAACCAGGATTAGTTTCTCTGATCATCATCCACCATCTTCGAGCGTCGTCATCCAAAGTGAATGCAGCCAATGTCACCTTCTGAACATCAGTGCTGGGGAAGATCTCAAACAGCTTCTCCATTTCCAAAACCCATGCCTCGGCCTTCATCGGCTCTATACCTCCTGAGAATCTCGGTGGCTTCATCTTCTTGAATTCCCTGATCAAAGCTATCGTGCCATCTCCATATAAGGCGGGCTGCGGAGGAACTTGTGGCACTGGAGGAGGTGGAGGCGGAACTACATTTCGGCCGTTTGTCTGCTCGGCCTGGGTCGACGTAGCACTAGCGTACTGCTGTCTTGTCTGCCTCAACTCACGGGCCAATCCTTCAACTAATCTTTCCAGTCTGTCCAACCTGTCTTCGGACTGATCTCGGCCCAGCGGAGGTCTACCTCTCCTCATAATGCTATGAGTATGCAAAATGTGACTTTTAAGCAAGTAAACAAATAACCACGTAGGCAAGTAACACTTAGACATGTCAAGACAATGCACACCTTGCTCAAATAATAAGCACTATGATGCAACCCTAGCATCTTTCTAAGGGAATTCCTATGCTCTTTAGGACTCAGGGTGTGTGAATAACGTATACTAAGGAACTTGTGCTCTGATACCATTCTGTCACGACCCCAACCCGCCCCTGGTAGGATGGTGCCGTGATGGCCAGTAATCTGCGATTACCGAAGGCCAACTTATCAAAATCCACACACAACAGAGTACACATAGGGGCTTACAAATGCGGAAGCAATAACTTAAAGTACGAGTGGTCCATAAGAGCTGTGCGTAGATCAAATGAGAAGACATATACAATATGATCTTACAACCAGTCCAAAAAAATACAAATCATATCTTGATCAAAAGGCTTCTAAGCCGACATGTACAAAATACAGGAAATACAAGCCAAGAAGCATGATTTTCAAGATCGGCCGAAGTAAATACAAAAGCCGACATAAACACAAAATGCCGGTGCAAAAACAGCATTGCCGACAAGAATGCAAATCAAGCCGACGTAAATCAAGAATCCAAAACAGCTTGCAAACACATCTAGGCGTCGCCGCCGTCCTACTCATCACCTACATATATATAGAGAGGGTGAGTATGGAAACTCAGTGAATGATACTAGAAATAAAGGTTTTGCATGAATATAGCCGAAGTCTGTACAAAACAAGCATGCCAAAACCATACAAATACTAGCCGAGGTCTTCCAAAGCAAAACACAACAAAACTTTACCAAATCAAGGGATGAAACGTATTCATCTATCAAGTCTTACGAGTTCAAGGGATGCTCATGACATCGGCAACCATGGCCCAAAAGCTTTCCAAGCAATCAGTACGTGTAGAGCCCATTGGTGGCAAAACCAAGATTTGTACGATCCGTAATCGATTTAGACAAAACGGTGCTGCGAAAGTTTATAGTCCTCCAGCCAAGGGACTTGTGTTACTTAGGCCCGTAGCCCCTTTTAACACGATGGCTTTTCCAAGAAAGGACCGTATCCTTTTAATACAAGAGACTGGTGTCACTTAGGCCCGCAGCCCTTTTTGACAAATGATGCTGCGAAAGTTTAGAGTCCTCCAGCTAGGGGACTTGTGTTCCAAGAAAGGATCGTATCCTTTTATCCATAATGCTGCGAAAGTTTAAAGTCCTCCAGCTAAGGGACTTTTACACTTAGTGCTGCGAAAGTTTATAGTCCTCCAGCCAAGGGACCTTTCAAGATAACATCAAAACAAAGCTTATACTTGATACATCGAATTAGGCTAATCATTCATTCTTAACAAGTACTTTCGTCAAAACAAAGCAAGACAAGGTTTATCAAAACAGTAGAACATAGCTTTATTAAAAGCACCACTCACCTAACTCTTCAGGTGTCGGCTCAAGCAAAGATCAAAGCCCTGACAAATCACATGGCAAACCACATTCTCAAAACAAGCTTTACATACACGAAATGATCTCGGCACTCCCACCGAATCTAAATCAATAACAAAGCAAAACATGCAGAGAGTCGAAACGCTGTTTCCCATCTCGTGGAAACGCACTGGGTACCATCCAGGTCATGCCGAGGTCCCACACCTCCTTGCCGAGGTATGGCCCTGACGACCACACATAGAAACGAAATCAGGGAAAATCCTGGGTTTCCCCTTGAAGAATGCAAGGGACAAGGTCATCAAGAACATCAAAACATGCATGCTAAAAATCATAACTCATTCATTCAAAACTTGAGATTTCATGCTAAGGTTCCAAAAACATGGACCTGGGTACCCACTCAAGGAAACCGTGCAAGGACAAACACAAAAACATGGTTTCTGCCACGCATTTCTGGATCAAAACAAGTCTCTTCCATTAAAACACATGAACATCATGTTCTCTCTCAAAAATCAACTTCAAAACCAATGCATGACACGCAAGACAGACTCCATCATGCAATGCAGCTAGATGATCGATAAGGACAATCAGAGTGGAACAAGAATCTAACCTCAAAACTCAAATCCCACGGTTCGATCCTCCAAGATCAAGCTCGGAACTCAACTTCTCACTCTAAAACTCCTTCCTTCTTCTTCTAGAGCTTCTCTCTCTAAAAAAACAAGATTTGAGACAAAATGATTTGTTTCTAAGTCTGCCGGCTGTCTTAACCTTCAGCTCGAACACGTGGCATTACCGGGTTGGTTCAATTCAAAAAGGTGACTGATTGATTAGACAAATCCCTGACAAAGCGTATGCAACAAGCTAAGGCAAAACACATCGGCAATCAATGACATCAGCTAAAGACAAAGCTTCGGCAATAGGTCAACAAAGACATCGGCTAGGGAGGACGACACCTGACTAAGCTGTGCCACACCTTGGCCTGGGTGTGCCACACCTCGGTCTGGGCCATACCTGCCCAAGGACAAAGATCACTAGTACAAAACATCTCGGCCTAGGCTCCAAACACTTCGGCCCAAAGAGTGACATCTCGGCAAACATGCCGAGGTGAAGATGGAGGTCAACCGGGGTTCCAAACGGTTCCAAGTACAAAGGCTCAAAGGTGAACTAAGCTCATGATGACCTCGGCTACACACCAAGCAAGGTACAAGATCAAGCGAGTAACACATAACAAAGCAGGGCAAAACAAGATAACAAGATTTATAAACATGACAAGACAAGATCATACACGAATGTATGCAAGTATGAATAAATCAAAGTGAGGGTTGTTACAGATGAGAAATTAAAACCAGAGAATAATTGAAGCATGGTATCTAGCGTTTGAATTTAAGAACCACAAAAGAAACCAGACTTACACTAATGAAATGATGATAAGTTATTCAGCGAAGCGCAAAACGTTACACCAGAAAGATCATAAGAAGATAAGGGAGAACACATACACACTTAAACTTCAAGATCCCACATGAGCAAATTTTACATATTCAAATAAGAACTAAAATTGCAGTTATTTATCAAATGCTCAGCCAACGAAGACAATATGAGGACCATAGCAACATAGTCCCCCAAGCATCCTCGGAGAAAATAGGGTAGTCATAAGAATGCTTTGGTTTACTAGTCTTTCCTGCACAAACAGAATTGAAACCAAAAAAAACAAAAAAACAAAAAACCTATGTGAAATGTAACATAGATTTTTTCGAAGGGGTAATAAATATGTTTTGTCTAGGAGACAAAAAGCTCAATTCTCAAATAACATTGTTAGGAGACACACCTTTGGATGTCATGTTTTCTTAGTCCTTGCTCAACCCAGCTTTTCGTAAGCATTTTTTATCATACACAATTCGTTAACTACATATTGAATCTGCATTCGATCTCTTGGTGATTCCGTAGAACATGCAATTCCAATTCTCAACATAGAAACCAAGTTGTCCTTGAGCCAACTTATTGGCTCATCTTCTAAAAGAATGTGAGGATCCACAATCTCCATCACTTGGTCAGGCAAAGCACTCTCAACGAAGCTATGAAGACTTAGATCATCCGTAAATACATTATCAGTAGGTTTTTTACCTGTTAACATCTCCAAGAGAAGAATCCCATAGCTACACACATCGGCTAGTGGGGAAGCTCTATTGCCCGTGGCATACTCTGCAAATTGATTCATGTGTTAGTACACTTCAGTTTGCAAACTGAAAATCTGATTAATTCACAAAGTTGTAATCCTCAAATAATTTTTAAAATATAACCCAATTGTAGTTGGAAGAAACAATTTGGTTGAGGGCATCTATTATGTTGCTTTTTTTTTTCCACATATATTAATTACAGTTTTTCTTTTTCTTTTTCTTTTTTTGGTCTGTGCATAATGTCAAGAATGCTGCATGTAATATGTTATATTGAGAAAAATGACCACTGTCTTTCGACCAAATCAAACATAAATGGGTCCAGCACAAACAGGTTGTGGTGGTTTACAGGTAGTTTCCATCACTGTCTCTACAAGTTCAATGAATGGTCGGATATTGTTTAGTGAAACCACTAGTATCCTAGAAAAACTAGGGCCCTATTCTGGTAGTTTTACGCTGAAAAAAAGGTTTTTTTTTAGGTTGGATATACTTACATGACTCTTGCCAAATATAGGCAAATGCTCATATGACAAAGCTAAAAGGAAATGAATCCATGAGTCTTTTGCAAAAAAATATGCTTTTTCAAGGGTGCCTCCCACCCATTTTATGTGTGTGTGAATTTATATTATTGGGCTATTGCCCGCATTTTGAAACAATACAAGCCAATGTCCCAACAATAAATCTGTCTACACTAGACGATACACCAAATCATCCTAAAATGCTTATATGAAACTAACCAGTAAAAATAATTTGGATGAAACTGACTAGTAAAAATAATTTCGATGAAACTTGAAACAATACAAGCCAATGCCATGTCTTATATGAAACTAACCAGTAAAAATAATTTGGATGAAACTTGAAATTGATGTTGTTTAGGTCTCTGTTATTTATGATGTAGGTAGGTAAATGATTAAACTGATTTTAAATCTTTAGGCTTAACTCACAACCTAGCTCAAAGCAGTACTTTCACTAGCGGAAACAAACAAGTCCTGTAATAGCCCAACCCTCGCATGTGTTTCCGGTATAATTTCAGTTCCCCATTATGCGAATTTATATGTTTATTGTGAAATTCCACGTGGAATTAGGCTGAATTAAGTGAAACCTCATGAAGATAGATTCACATCTGTGTAATAAGGAAGCTTATTTAACACAATTAAAATGTTTGTGTAACGAATTAGAATTTTTTCTTCCTTACGCTCGAGCGGAGGAGTTGACGCTCGAGCGGACTTGTGAGGCTCCCAGTATTTTTGCAGGCTACTCGAGATTCTGGGAGTAGGAAATTCCCGCTCGAGCGTAGAAGTGGTCGCTCGAGCGGACGGCTTTGTTGGTCTGAGCGCTCGAGCGCAAGGTGGGGCGCTCGAGCGGGTCGCCTGGTTGAGTTTGAATTTTTGAGGCACGTGGGTTCGTCTGTGGCATTTTTATTAGTGTATTTGGAACCTCCTTATTTTATTTTTGGGGTATTGATTGTGGTGGTAATATAATGGTAAAGTAAGATTGAACCAAAAACTTTAATTCGAATAATTCGCCTACGATCAGCCATCACTCTTTTGCCTTTTTCTTTTTCCACACTTGGAATTTGGATGTGAGGTTAGAACCATTGGAAAGCTTATTTCCGGGGCTTCAATTTGGACACAAGAACGACCTAAAACGGAGTCCGGATGGGAGAGTTATACCTGTTTGAAGTTTTGAAATCTGTGCTGGGAACAGGTCCGCTCGAGCGGGAATATGGACGCTCGAGCGGGAATAGCGGACCAGCAGCTTAAAAAACGGGATTTCTAAATCATTCTTGATATTTTTCTTTTCTCTCTTCTCTCCCCTCTCCTTAGGTCCGAAAACCCTAGGGTTTTGATCCCAAATCCTCACCATTTCCCTTAGATTTGATCAAGATCTTCTACCAAGGAATGAAGAAGGCATGAAGATCAACACTTTAAACCGATTGGAATTTCGAAATTGTGGAGGGATTTCACCAAAGCTTGCTCCTTTGTTTGATTCTTGAGGTAGGGGTGCTTGTTCTCTTTCAATACTTGCATTGATAAATAGATTGTGGTATTTTATTATCTAAATATAAAGATTTTCATTTTTGGAGCATGTAGTGTTTAATATGAGAATTGGGGGTTTTAGGATTTGTGATGTTGGGAATTAAATTGATGGGCTAAAATGGTGAATTATGGATCCTAGGTGTATAATCAAAGGGAAAATTGGAATAAAAAGTAATGGGTTAATAAGGTTGAATTTTATTTGAAATTTCTAGATTTCTTAGAAACCCTAGGTTGCTTCTTGATGATAAGCATTGATTTGGCCCAAATTGAAAGTAGAGTAATGAAATTGAGATATTGAATTATACGTGTTCAAGTTTAATTGGAATTTAGAAATGTTTGAAAATTATGTTTACAATTTGTGAATGAACTATGTGATAAACATTGGAATTCATTCTATAATGTAAAGGAAAATTAAGGAAATAATTTATTGAGGATATGGGTGACATGAACTCGGGTGTGGAATGTTGAAATGAGATTCAAGGATTTAATTTGATTTATGTTGAATTGCAAAGTGAAGTGTAAATGGGATAAAGAAAATTAAACAAGTTAAGAACGGAATAATTATATGTGACCCGATTTCTATGTGTATTATGAATTGTGTAGGGTCAGTTACAGAGGCGGACCAAGCATCTAATCACTGTGAGTAATAGTACTTCAATGTACCTCTAACCGTTAACAATTATCATTATTATCGTTCGGATCTTTGTTGTAAATGTTACATTGATATGAAGTTATGTATTGACGTTATGATTCTTGTGGTAAAAATCATGTTGGTATGAAGTTATATATGTTATATGAGGAACACTATGAAACTATGGAAACATTGAAGAGGTTATGCAATTATGTACACTTTGTGTGAAACCTTGTGAACTATGGAACGTATCAAAGAAATTGTGAAGTTGTGAACTTCTGTGGCCAAGGGCCTACTTGTGAAAATTGTGAATTTGTGAAACTATGTGGCTGAAGGCCATTTGTGAAGTAAGAATTCCCAATTTGTGAAGTATAAATTCCCAAGTTGTGAAATTATTAAATGATGCGGCCGAAGGCCATCTGTGAAGTATGAAGTGTGAACCTCTGTGGCCGAGGGCCATTTGTGAAATATGAAACCAAGAGGCCAAGGGCCTACTTGTGAAATTGTGAAATATGAGTTATGAGGCTGAAAGCCAACTTGTGAATATGAAGTTATGAGGCCGAGGGCCAACTTATGAAACTAAGGATTTAAGTTATGCATTCATGAAGCCAAAGGCTATTTGTGAATATGTGAACCCATTAGGCCAAGGGCCAAATTGTGAAGTTGTGAACCAATGGGATCGTTCAGAGCCTATGAAGTGAATATTACAGTCTAATATCAATGTGTGATTCATGTTAGAATGAATGTGAATTGTTCCGTCTCCATAAATGGTACCGAAATAATACATATGCTTTCTGTAAATAACTATCATTAATGTTATGACGAACCATGGGAAATCTAGGGGCATTATTGAACAGTATATTTTGTTTATGATTGATGAGGAATACTAACATTCTACTGTCTACAAGATAGCTATGTTGATTTACAACGACTAACGGAACGAACGTGTATTATGGAACTATGGTAATTACATATCTCCGGGGCCATTCAATCGGTAAAATGTATGTACCTTTTGTTAACACTTATTAGTAACATTCTGTTAAGCTTATATCAACTACGTTAGTTCATGTGAATAACGGAAAGAATGTATGTACCTTTTGTATGGTTATGAAGTTCACCTAATCTGATGATTTTTGGTATGGAACAAAGTGCTACACCTTGGTGGGAGCCACCTCTTGAGTCCATACACATTTCTGTGTATTTCTGTTATTTCTGGGCCTATGGCCATGCTATACACATTGGGCTTAAAATCACTTTGTTAAGAAAATTGGACCTATGACTATCTGGAAATAACTACAGGATGTAATCAATCTTGTGTCTCTGCAGTTTCTGTTTTAGTATTTAAGCTAAACCTTACATTATTTAAGTACTATTATTCACTGAGTTTCACTCACTTTGTATTTTGTCTGTGTCTGTAGGTAACCAGTTTGGAGGTCAGCTCCAATCCGATGTCCACCCTTCTTTTGTCAATTCCAAGATGCCCAAGCATTTTGGTAGGTTGGGGCATTTTGCGAAGTCCATTAGACTTTTTGGCTTGTATGTCAATGTCAACCTGTGGTTGACTCGTATGTAATTCTTTTATTATATGCCCTTGAGGCTAGATCTGTATATGCGTGTGTATGTAACAAATTCTCAAATATACGTTCCTTGTATGTTGTTCATGTAACGCATTGTGTGTGATCCTGGCATAGTAGACATAGCTCAATGGATGTGATGCATGTTAATTTACTGTCTTAAATGCTTCCGTTCAGGCCCCATATAATATATACGTCAGGTTAAGCGTCTGTTTCTGAGTAGGTCATGCCCAAAACTTTTAGGGGCGGGTTCGGGGCGTGACAAGTCCAATGTCAACTTGAAAATTCAATCCAACAAACATCGTTTTGTCAAAGGCATTGCCCAAGTTTAGTAAATTTATCCTAATCTAGTTTGAGAATTTCTATTTCTTAATCAGCAGAGTCTAGAATTAAGATAAACTGAGTTAGCTTTGGAATATGTTTTAATTAGGAAGTTATGAGAAAGACATGTTTTGAAGACCAGGTTATACAACACATCAAGGAGCATTCATTGGCTTGTGTTTCAAAGAGCATTTAAATCAAAAAGATATCAAAACAAATGCACATCATATAGTAAGCCTATAGGAAGGGTAATGTTTATTCTAGCGCTTTTGTGGTTGCATGATTATGTGGAGTAAAAGTGAACCTATACCTGGAGCAACATAGCTTATGGTTCCCCTTACTGCAGTTGAATTGCTCTGATACTGAACCTCCTCACTTGGAACAGTGGAGATAATTTTTGCTAACCCAAAGTCTCCAACATGAGCAGTCATCTCATCATCCAAGAGAACATTACTTGGCTTCAAATCACCATGAATAATCGTCGAATCGCAATGACAGTGAAGATACTCAATTGCAGAAGCAACATCTATGGCAACATTCAACCTATGAATAAACTTTAGATTGCTGGAATCTTCTTCCTGCCCTTCATTTTGGACTCCATCTTTGTGCAACCATTTCTCTAAGCTTCCATTGACCATAAATTCATTACCTTGGAAATCCATACTAGAACAAACGCTCAAAATTTTCAATACATTTCTATGCCGTATGGTTCTTAGTGCTTTGCATTCTGACATGAAGCTCTTAGAAGCTCCTCTGTGCTCGAGACTAAGCACTTTCACTGCCACTATTGTCTGAACCTGATTGAGAATTCCTTTGTAAACAGAACCATAGTTTCCAACACCAATTAGATTGTCCTTAGAAAATCCATCAGTGGCTTTGAGAAGCTCTGCATAAGAAACCCGTAACAGATGGTGCTTGAGCGATGGCATGGAAAAGGCTTTTTTTCTTGAAATGCGTCGCGGATGAAGGAATATGAAAAATAAGCAAACCAGCATTGTTAAGCCTAACACAAGAACAACCATGATGAGTATGACTTTCTTATTGTGAGAGAACTTATTGCTGTTGGACTTTGAGGACAGGCAAGGAGGAAGACTCAAGGGTGGAATGCCTCCACATAGATCATTATTACCAACCACTGAAATAGCACTTCCATTTTGAAAAACTCCTTTCATTGGAACTTCTCCATGTAGCTTGTTAAAAGATAGATTCAACTTTTCTAAGTGGAGCTCACCTAGATAACTTGGGATCAACCCTGATAAATTGTTGTGTGAAGGATCCAACTCTCGTAAACCCCTTAGCTCTCTCAAACTTTGAGGTATCATTCCTTGAAATGAATTACCTTCCAAATGAAGCCATTCCAAGCTCAAACAATTGCTTAGAGAGTTTGGAATAGGTCCTAATAATCTATTATTGGACACATCCAACTCTGCAAGATTTTTCAAAGACCCAACGTCTGATGGAAGACCACCAGTCAATCCGTTGTTAGCTATGCTAAAGAGAATTGAAATGGAGGAGAGTCTCATAATTTCAGTGGGTATTGAACCATTGAGGTTATTATGAGAAAGATCTATTCCCAACAAGCTATGACAATTGCCGAGACTCGGAGGTATGCTTCCATAGATATTGTTTTGCCCCAAGCTGAGAATATTTAACAAAGTCAAGTTCCCTACTGAAGATGGTAGCTGTGTGAAATTGTTTTTGTCAAAAAAAAGGTAATGCAAGTTATAAAGTTTTCCAATGGTGGTAGGAATGGGGCCACTAAGTTGATTCTGTGTCATTTCGAAGACAGTGAGACTAAGAAGGTTCCCAATACCTGAAGGCATGTTGTCATGTATTTGATTGTCTGCCATGCTAATGATGCTAATCGCAGAAGAGAGATTAGCTATGGACTCGGGCATCGGACCTCTGAGAAGATTGGTGTGCATGTTAATAGATCATAAACTCGTGCAATTTGTTAATGACGAAATAAAACTAAGGTCATCTTGCAGCCTATTCCCAGCAAGGATCAAATGTCGAAGGCTTAAAAGTCTTCCAAGATCTCTTGGTATTGGCCCCACAAAATCATTCAGAGGGAGGGCTATTTGTTGAAGTCCGGACGCATTTGACAATGAAGTAGGAAGTGGTCCTATAAACCGATTCTCTGCAAGAACAAGATGCTTGAGATTGGGAAGGCTTAAGCCTATATCAGAAGGGATGTATCCATGAAGTTGGTTCTGGGACATATCAAACTTAGAGATACTAGAGATGTTGTAAATGCCTGCAGGAATTGTACCAGATAGACTGTTTAGGGATAATTGGACTAGTGTGAGGCCTTCAAGTTGGGCAATTTCCTTTGGAATATCTCCTTGCAACCCACAGTCGCCTAAAGAAAGTAACAAAAGAACTGAAAGGTTGCCAAGGAAAGGAGGGATGGTTCCTGCTAAAAGGTTGTTTTGACTTAAGCCCAAACCTTTAAGCTTTGACAAAGATCCTAGCTCGGCCGGGATGTTTCCAATCAAGTTGTCGTCGATCAAGTTAAGGATTTCAAGATTTGAGCATCGGGAAAGGTTGGTGGGTATTTCACTGTTAAATGAATTATTGCTGAGTATTATGTTTCGAAGCCGAAACAAATGACTAATCTCTTGTGGGATTGGGCCATGGAAGCTATTGTTTTGAAGGATGATGGTTTTGAGGAAGGAGAGGTTTCCAATATGAGGTGAGAGCGATCCTACCAGGCCTTGCGACCTTAGTTTCAACTTCACGACTCTACCAGGACGTCGACAACTGCACCAAATGCCATTCCAATCACAGTAGTGCACTGAATCATTCGAGGATCTCAAGGCCCCAAATGGGTCTTGATCAATTGCAGCCTTGAAAGCAATCAAAGCCAATCTATCTGTCTCATTCACCAAGCAAGTGGCAGGGGTGTTGCGGAAGAAGCACCACCACACACAGGCAGTGTAGAGAACACTAACCCACTTTGCCATTACTTTGTTTCTAATGAATCGAGTATGTTTTTTGAGGATGCTTTATGTAAGTAAATAGTTTGGGTAATTCTTTCTATGGTTATTGCCCTTGTGAAATTTGAACCATTAGAAACGTTTGATAAAATAGAGCCGTCTGAAAGACTTCGAACAACGTTTGCAACACGCCAGTGAATTGCCTAGGCAAGGTACTAGACTTAGACCCATTGCTCTCCATGTTTGCTTGATTGCAGGAATTAGGTTGGATGGATTATGAGTATGATAAAATTGAATAAAAAGTTTAATAATGTAATAATATTAAATTAAACATGTAAAATAAAGAATGTTTTTAAATTAATAATACAATAATATGTATTATTTTATGATTTTGTGTGTTTTTATATATTTTAAGTGCTTATATAAAATTATTATAAATAATAAATTATAATTTAACTTTATAATAAGAGAAAGTCTTCTGTAAATGATCACTATATATATATTATAAAATATAATTTAGAATAGTTTGGGTAATTTTTTTTAGGGTAAATTATAAACACATCTTTTAAAATTTGTTTAAAATACAGATTGTTTCTTGTAATTTAAAAAATTATAAATACTCTTTTTTCATAATTTTTTATTTAACAGAATTAATTAAAAAAATAAAATTCATAATTTCTCTCCTATAAAATAATAAAATTAACTAAATTATTAGTTGAAACATATTTCTTACATCATTAAAAACTATTAATTGATTTCATGATTTATTATTAAAATAGACAACTTGTTATAAAATTAGAAATCTCAAAAGAATATAATTTTCAAAATCATAAAAGTGATTCATATTTTAATTAAATCTTATAGGGTATATTTGTAACTTACCTTTCTTTTTATGCTGTATTGTCCTTGTGAAATTTGAACCATTAAAAAGCTGGATAAATTATATATACACTCCATAAGGTTTGCTTAAAATACAAATTGTTTCTTTGGCTTGAAAAATTATAAATACCCCTTGTTAGAAAAAATTTATTTAACAGAATTATTTAAAAAATAAAATTCATAACTGCTCTTCTATACAATAATAAAATTACCTAAATTGTTAATTGAAACATATTTCTAACATCATTAAAAACTGTTAATTAATTTGATAATTTATTAATAAAATAGACGATTTGTTATGAAATTAAAAATCTCAGGGGGTAGAATATAATTTTTAAAACTATAAAAAATAATTTATATTTTAATCAAATCTCAAGAAATGTATTTATTAATTTACCTAAAAAGTTATTTGAAAGACCTCAAAAAACATTTGCAACACGATAGTAAATTGCCTAGACAATGGTCCTGTTTGGTGTAGCTGTTTTAACAGATTATAGATTATAACTTAATAGATTATAGATTATGACTTTAATCAGAAGCAGTTAATCTGTTTGGTATAACTGTTGGATTGTGGGTTTAAGTCGTTGAGTAGTGTCTGTTAAATAAGCTGTGAAATAGTTTTTTCAATTAACTTTTATTTTTTATTATTTATTATTTGTTTACATTTCTCATAAAAAATAATAATAATATTTTATAATTCATTTGTGTCTTTTTCTATTTTTAAAAAAATAAAAAATAAGAAAATCTAAGAGTATAACCGTGAATTAACATATCCACAACAGAAGCTGATAATCAGAAGTAAGGAGAGAACAGCTTCTCAAAATTAACTTTTTTGACTTAAAATAAGTTGTTAGAATCAGAAGCTGTAGTTTAACCAAACAGTCTAAAATAACTTTTTAAAAGCCAGAAGCCATAAGTTGGCTCAAAAAAGCTCCACCAAACACCCCCAATAAGGTACAAGACCCATTGTTTGACTGATTAGATTAGATGGATTATGAATATAATAAAATTGAATAAATAGATTAATAATATAATGGCATTAAATTGGATATATAAGATAAAGAGTATTTATTTGCACACTTCTAAATTAATAATACAATAATCTGTATTATTTTACAATTTTATATATTTTTATATATTTTAAATATTTATACAAAATTATTATAAATAATAAATTATAATTTAACTTTATAATGTATATATATAATATTATCATAATAAGAGAAAGTCTTCGGCAAATGATCACCATATATATATTAGTGTATGCTCGTACCTGAAGGCATAGCTCAATTAATAATGAGATTAAAATATAAATCAAAATAAAATTAGTAAATTAAATCCATTTAAGAAACATAACGCTAAGACTAATCTGGATAAATTACATTAAATTGAATAAATTAGATTTAAGATCAAGTATTATATACTTATTTATTATTGCAAAACATTTACCAATGGTAATATTAAAAGCAAATTGAATTGTGTGGAATTGTTAATTGAAGACTTCGAACAACGTTTGCAACACGACAGTTAATTGCCCGGACAATAAGGTACTAGTGGACCCATTGCACTGAATCTTTGTTTGGCAGATAAGGTTAAATTGATTATGGCTATGGTAAAATTGAATAAAAAGATTAATAATAGGATAAATTATTAATACCTCTTGAGATTTGACTAAAATACGGATTATTTTTTGAGATTTGAGAAATTACATCTCGTTTCCTGAGATTTATATTTGCATAATAAATTATCCTTTGAGATTTATATCTGCATAACAAATTTGTTATGCAAATATAAACCGTAAGGGCCAATTTGTAATTTCCAAAATTTCAGGAGAAATCCATATTTTAGTCAAACCTCAAAGTGGGTGTTGGTAATTTACCCTTAATAATATAGTAGTATTAAAATAAAGATGTAAAATAAAAAGTGTTGGTTTGTACACCTTTAAATTAATAATACAATAATATGTATTATTTTATCATTTTATGTGTTTTTATATATTTTAAGTGTTTATATAAAATTATTATAAATAATATATTATAATTTAATTTTATAATATATATATATTATAATAAGAGAAAGTCTTTGGTGAATGATCACCATATATATATATATATTATATTAAATTATATATATTATAAAATATAATTTAGAATAGTTTGGGTAATTCTAAATTATAAATACATCTTTTGAAATTTATTTAAAATACAGATTGCTCTCTATAATTTGAAAAATTACATTAAAAATACAGATTGCTTTCTATAATTTGAAAAATTACAAATACTCTCTTGTTAGAATTTTTTTATTTAACAAAATTAACTAAAAAAATAAAATTCATAATTGCTCTCCTACATAATAATAAAATTAACTAAATTATTAATTAAAATATATTTCTAATATCATTAAAAACTATTAATTGATTTCATGATTTATTAATAAAATTGACGATTTGTTATAAAATTAAAAACTTCAAAAGATGAAATATAATTTTCAAAACCACAAGAGTGATTTGTATTTTAATTAAATCTCATAGGGTATATTTGTAACCTACCCTTCTTTTTATGCCGTACTATCCTTGTGAAATTTGAACCATTAAAAAGTTTGATGCAATGATACATTTTCTTAATTTTAAAGCTCTAATAATGTGAAAATTCAAAAAAAAAAAAAAAAATCAAAATCAAAATATCATATCAATAGATAAAACCCATCTCTTAAAGTTGCTTTAAAATTCCCAAACATTTTTCTTCATGAAACGGAGCCATCTGAAAGACCTCGAACAACGTTTGCAATGCCGCAGGAAATTGCCCAGACAATAAGGTACATACATAGACCCATTGCTATATGTATTTGTTTGACGGATTAGGTTAAATAAATTCTGAATATGATAAAATTAAATAAATAGATTAATAATGTAATAATATTAAATTAAACATGTAAGATAAAAAGTATTTGTTTGTACACTTCTAAATTAATAATACAATAATATGCATTATTTTACAATTTTATGTACTTTTATATATTTTAAGTATTTATATAAAATTATTATAAATAATATATTATAATTTAAATTTATAATATATATAATAATATTATTATAATAAGAGAGCCTTCGGTGAATGATCACCATAAATGTATTATATATTAAATTATATATATATATTATATAAAATATAGTAGAATAGTTTGGGTAATTCTTTTTAGGGGTAATTATTGAAAACTCCCATTATGGAGAGTTGTAGTCTAATAGGTCCTTTTTTAAAATTAATATACGTCCCAGTCCTGCTTTTTTGGTAATGTGATCCGTAGCCAATTATGTAATTATGGGATGGGTTTTTTGACTAATGCACCCTTCTTTTATGTGGTTGGAAACGGTTTGTGGAAGGATGTTTGAATTATATTTATTACGTTGATTTCGGTGTGCAGTATATGGAAAGATCAAATGTGGCCAGATTTTTAGGGATGTCGAGGGTCATGAGTATTTGAATGTTGCGTGGGGGGGGGGGGGGGGGGGGGTTAGAGTGTGCGAGTTGTGTACTGGTGTACTTAGTCGTCTGCTTCAACGTTGTATGGCGTGGTGTTGGATTCTTTATTTGTGATGACGGTAATGTTGTTGTGGTATTTGTTCGTTATGTTAATGGTTTTACTTCGGCGGTGTAAATGTCGACACGTTGTTCGTAGTGTTGCATGTATCATTTTGCGATGTTTACACCCCACAAATAATCGATGTGTTCGATACGTGTCTTGCGGAAAGCATAATGGTTGTATTTTTTTTGTATAGATTTTTAGTGTGATGTATGTAGTGTACTTACAAAGTGGAAGCGAAGAACTTGATTTTTCATATTTAATTTTCATTTTTCGTTCTGTCTCGTTGCAGGAATGGCAGACAATATCATGTTGTTGTGTTCATACGGGATTGAAAATGTTGCCATTGTGGTCCATACTGATTACACGTTTAGTATGTTGGTTGATCATATTTGTAGACGATTTGGTGGCCTCCATACTGATTCGACGTCGATGTCATTCAAGATTCCTGCGTACAATAATTTCAAGATGGAAAACGATTCCAATTTCGAGAACATGGTATACCTCGCTAGATCATTTCGATTGGATCATATCGACATTCATGTGGAACAGCGTGGTGAGTCGCGGGGGATCAAACATCGTAGCTAAGTTCATCAGGAATAATATCATCTGTCGCTATGGGTTCCCGAATGAGATCATCTCGGACAATGGTACCCACTTCAAGAAGGAAGTGATCGACTTGTTGGAGAAATACAATGTGGCTTTTCATAAGTTGTCCACATATTGGCTGCAAACCAACGGAGCTGTTGAGGCCACCAACAAGAACATCAAGCACATTTTACAGAAGATGGTGGAAACCTATAGGGACTGGCCAGATAAGCTACCGTTTGCTCTTTGGGGTTACAGGACTTTGATCCGAACTTCTACTGGGGCAACTCCGTATTCCTTGGTTTATGGGATGGAAGTTGTTCTGCCAATTGAAGTTGAGGTTCCGTCATTGCAAGTTATGGCTGAGTACCAGAGAGCGAAAGCCGATTGGAAGTAGAGCAGGTTCGAGAAACTTATGCTGTTCGACGAGAGGAAGCTGAAAGCACTGTACCACGTCCAAGGTTATCAACGCAGAATTGCCAGGTCTTTCAACAAGAAAGTTAAGTCCAAGAATTTGAAGGAAGGGGATTTGGTGCTCAAAGACAACTGAGCTCCCATCCATGACCCTAGGGGTAAGTTCAGACTCAATTGGGCTGGTCCTTACATCATCAAAGCTATTTGGTCGGGTGGAGCTGTCGTTCTTATGGACCTAGATGGCCTTGAGTTCTCCCAGCCAATCAACATGGACAAGTTGAAAAAATACTATCCTTAAGAGGCTCGCTAGGTCAAAAACCCGAACGGGCAACCTAGGCAAAAGTTAGAGCATAAAGATGTTGACTGGATCAAATTTTCAGAAATTTTCTATGATAAGTACTTCCCGCAATGTGTTTGGGACAGGAATGTGTCAGAGTTCATGGAACTTAGGCAAGACAGTATGACTGTAGCTAAGTATGAGGCCAAATTCACCGAATTGGCCAGGTTTGCACCACATGTGATTGATACTGACTATAAGAAAGCGAGGCACTTTGACGGTGGGCTTCGAAGCGACATTTTAGAAAGGGTGAATGTCTTGAAGCTGGAAACTTACATTGTGGTGTTAGACCGGGCCATAATATCAGAAGCCAACATAGCTAGACAGGCTAAGTCAACAACTGACTGGAAAAGTAACAAAAGGCAAGGCTTCCTTTCAAAGAAGAAATTTTCGAAAAAGCAAAATACGGGCTCCTCAAGTACTTCGAATTCTTCCCGAGATACATCCCCTATGTGCAACATTTGTAGTAAAAGGCACTGTGGGGTCTGTTACCGTGTGTCAGGATCCTATTTTAAATGTGGTAAACAAGGGCATATGGCTAGAAATGGTAACCAAAACAGTGGGAATGTCACGACCCAAACTCCCCCCTAAAAGTTTGGGCATGACCCATACAGAAACGGACACTTAACCTGTCATACATAACATATGGGGCCGAACGGAAGCATCTAACAATATAAACGAACAACATAAATAAAAGAGCTATATCCATTGAGCGACCTCTATTATGCCAGGATCACATACTGAACATAAAGCAAACAAACATGTAGTAGTATGCATCGGAGAATTTAGCTATGGACATATACGTATATAGACTCAGCCCCCATAATTGGGCGCAACAAAAACAATAAAAACAAAAAGAATTATATACACTTCAACCTTAGATAGGTAATCAGGGTATAAAACCAAAAGTTCAATAAAACTCCATAAAATGGTTGCCTTTACTTAAGTGCCTGGACTCTCCGGGGTTGACAACAAAAGGAGTGGATGCCACGGGTTAAGACTGACCTCCAGGTAGGAAACCTACAGAACAAACGTAACATAAAGTGAGCCAAGCTCAGTGAATAATAGTACATGAATAATCCAATGCCTAACTTGAATTAACATACATACCAATGCATACATAAATAATGAGGCATAAGGTTAATTAAGTTTGTATTAATTCTTGCATGGCCTAAGGCCCAGTCTTGAAACATATTGACTTAAGACATAATGTCTTGGAACATAATGACTTTAAGCTCTTGCACAAAGTGGTGATAGCCCTTGAACGTATTAGCATTAAGCTTTTAAACATGGTGGCATATAGCCCGTGTACATATGACATGAAGCTCTTGAAAAGTTGGCATAAAGCCCTTGAACATGTGGCACGAGGCCCTTGAAACATGTTAGCCATAGGCTAAAATAACGTGTGGCATAATGGCCCTTGAAAGGTTGGCATGAAGCCCTTAAAATGGCATAAAGCCCTTGTAACTTGTAATGGCATATAGCCCTTGTAACTTGTAATGGCATATAGCCCTTGAAAACATGGTGGCTATAAGCCCTTGTAAATGGCACAAAGCCCTTGAAAATGTATGTAAACTTGTACCATACTTGAGCTTGTAACATGCTTAGACTTAAGCTTGTAACATGCATAAACTTGTAATATACTTGAACTTGTACTATGCGTATACTTATAATATGCTTGAACTTGTAATAGACATGAGCTTGTAACATGCGTATACTTGAAGACTTGTAGACTTGTAACATACATGAACTTGTATATACTTAGAACCATACTTGAAATAGAACATACTTGTCAAAGATAGAATAATTCACATCCTTATGAGGATCACATAATAATGTTAAACATTTACATGCATGTCATAGGTTCTTAACGACCTCGGGTCCATAAGTAACCCCATAGAATAATCTCAAGTTCAGATAGATACTTCGCTTAAAGATGGACATGATTTCATTTATGCACTAAGAACGACGTAGTTTACTTATAGATAATAGAGAATTATTATTCGTTATTAATAAAACCGAGTCATTCCAAATTCATACCGATGTAGACCAATCTTCCAACGTTCCCCATTGACTGTCAATCATCATAAATGTTCGTGTAACATGTTTGTGTAACACTTACAAGAAACAGAGCGTTAGTGATAATAATTATCAATGATAAATAAAATGTATATCTTCGTACTATTACTCACAGTGATCGGTTCTCGGTGGTAATGGTACAATGTCCTCGTCTCGATCTACAATTACAATGCACAACACATAATATGAGGTTATACTCGATCCTTTGCTTATTCTCTTTGATCATTTAATCAATTAGTCATGGTGGTACCACTCATATGCTTTAATACATTGTAATCCATGTCTTAAAAAAAATAGGAGAAATCGATGGGAAATGGTTTAGGTGAAGAAATGGTACAAAACTAGTTGACAGAAAGTGAACAGTCGTCACTAATTTGGGTATAACTTTTTATGTATTTAGAATTTGGAAGTGAGACTAGCGTCATTGGAAACTAGACTTCCGGGGCTTGATTTTAGGCTCAAGAATCACTCAAAACGGAGTCCGGATGCAAAAGATATGCTTGATCAAAGTTGGCTGGACAGCTGTCTTCCGCACGTGCGGCAAGAAGCCCCGCACGTGCGGCGATTTGGGCAGAAAACTGTTCGAAAATTCAGCAAAAAATCCAATTTTTGATGCTCTTGTTCAAGGCTCAAAATAGGGTCTTTTAATTGTTAAACATGGGTCAAAATCATGTAACTAGAAGCCATAACATAGATCAATCTAAGTCCAATTTGAATCTTTGATCTTAATTTACAAACACAACTTCATTTCACACATACATAAACATATATACATACATAATCATTTAGCTACATAATCAAGCTCAAGAAATATGATTCTAATTAATCATTCATCACTTACTTGTTCCAAACCTAACCCTAATTTGTAGAACATGAAGAGCTTTCTACTTAATTATCAAGGAGAGGAACCAATTAGAATGAATTACACATACCTTAAGCTTTACATCTTTCAATCCTTTCTAATTTCTCAATCTTTCTTCTTGTTGAGTTCCTTCATTTCACCTCTCTCACGTAGCTCTCCCCTTTCCTCTAGATATTTTTGTTTTTGATTCTAAGTAATGTGTCCATCCCCTCATAAGGCACCCAATATATATATAAATATACACACACCAACATAATACAATAAAGAGAACCAAACGTGGTCTTACGAATCGCGCAAAATTAAATTTCAATTAAACTTTTCAGATAACTCTAAAAATCATGTTGATCATAAATATGTCCCCTGTTCTGATTTCTGAAGCTTCTAAGACCTTTAATTTGCAGTATAAAGTTAATCACCCAAACGTCCATTAACGAATCAGATAAATTAGATTTCAAATTAATTTTTCCCAATAGTTCTAAAAATTCCCATTAACATACCCAAGTAATCAATTTTAATTTTTGACCCCATAAAGGTCGGTAATTTCAATTTTAAGTCCGCAACTCAACTGATAATGCTTCAATTCTAATAGATGTAATTAAATTCAAACACATCATCTCATAGGTAAATAAAAGTGATTTCTTATACGCATTTTGGGGTCATTACAGGGAAGATAGCTGCTAGTTCAACTGCCTCAATCCCGAAGCCGGGAAATACTACGAGATCTACTACCACCGGAGATACCGTGAGACAAGGGAGAGTTTTTGCGCTTGTTCCGGGCGATACACGGAATGCCAACGCAGTTGTCTCTGGTATTATTTCTGTATGTAATCAAGATGCTTTTGTGTTAATTGACTCCGGATCAACACACTCTTTTGTGACATGTGCATTTGCATCTAGCCTGAGTAGACCTCTAGAATTATTGCCATATCTGCTATGTGTATATGCTCCATCCGGGGAATCTGTATTGTGTGAATCTATATATCATTTTTGTGACATGCATGTTGGGAATGCCATCCTATATGTGGATTTGTTACCCTTGAACTTTAGGCACTTTGATATAATTCTGGGCATGGATTGGTTAACCAAATGTTGTGCCATCATTGATTGTGTGACAAAACGGGTTGTGTTTAGACCACCAGAACAGGAAGAAATTGTATTTGTGGGTAACGGGGTAGTACCTCCACCTTATTTAATATCTGCAATGAAGACATGTAAACTGATCAGGAAAGGGTGTCACGGTTATTTGTGTTACGTGTTGTCTGAACAATCTGTAAATGTTGAATTGAATAATATTCCTATTGTTAGAGAATTTCCAGATGTGTTTCCAAATGAATTACCCGGGGAATTGGTAGACAGGGAGATAGAGTTTACAATTGAGATAATGTCAGACACCCAGCCTATTTCTAAAACTCCCTACAGAATGGCTACTGCTGAAATGAAAGAACTGAAGAACAGTTTTAAGACATGCTTGACAAAGGGTTTATCCGGCCTAGTACTTCACCATGGGGTGCACCGGTGTTATTTGTGAAAAAGAAAGATGGAACCTTGCGTTTGTGTATCGACTATTGAGAATTGAACAAGGTAACAATAAAGAATAAATATCCCTTACCCTGTATTGATGACCTGTTTGACCAGTTGCAGGGCTTCCAAGTGTTTTCCAAAATTGATTTGAGATCCAGGTATCATTAGCTGAAAGTAAAAGCAGAAGACGTTGAGAAAACCGCATTCAGAACGAGGTATGGTCATTTTGAATTTCTTGTTATGCCATTTGGGGTAACTAATGCTCCGGCAGCATTTATGGACCTAATGAACCGAATTTTTAAAACCTACCTTGACGAATTTGTTGTGGTTTTTATTGATGACATTTTGATATACTCCAAGGATAGACTTGAACATGAACATCATTTGAGAACTGTCCTGCAACTACTGAGGGAAAAGAAATTATTTGCTAAACTAAAGAAATGTGAGTTTTGGTTGGATGAAGTTATCTTTTTAGGGCATGTGATCAACAAGGAGGGAATTTCAGTGGACCCACAGAAGATAGAGGCAATTGTGAATTGGCCTACACCGACTAATGTGACAGAAGTCCGCAATTTCATGGGCTTAGTTGGGTATTACAGGAGGTTTGTGAATGACTTTTCAAAGATAGCAGTGCCTCTTACCTAACTGACACGCAAAGGGCAACCATTTGAATGGAACGATGAAAGAGAATTTGCCTTTCATGGACTGAAAACGAGACTGACCACTGCACCAGTATTGACATTGTCCATAGGTACGGAAAAGTTTGTAATTTTCAGTGATGCATCTTATAAAGGTTTGGGTTGTGTATTAATGCAGAACGGAAAGGTTATTGCTTATGCCTCTCGGCAATTGAGGCCACATGAGAAAAACTACCCAACACATGACTTGGAATTGGCTGCAGTTGTTTTTGCTTTAAAAATCTGATGGCACTATTTGTATGGGGCAAAATGTGAAGTCTACACGGATCACAAAAGTCTAAAATACTTCTTTACGCAGAAAGAGTTGAATATGCGATAGAGGAGATGGCTTGAACTGATAAAAGACTATGATCTTGAGATCCAGTATCACCCCGGGAAAGCTAATACAGTTGTTGATGCCTTGAGCAAAAAATCAACGGGGAGTATGGCTTGTTTGCTTACTGAATAGAAAGAGATCTTACAAGATTTCGAGAAGTCTAAAATTGAAGTGGTAATGTGTGAACCAGGCGGATTGATGGCAACCATTTCAGCCGAACCAGTAATCATTGATGAAATTAAACAGAAACAGAAAGAGGATGAATTCCTCAAGAAAGTGATTGATGAGTTTGAGACAAGTCCAAAAGCAGAGTTTAGTATTGAAAATGAAGTGTTGAGGTTTCGAAACTGAATATGGGTCCCAGATATTCCAGAACTAAAGAAAAGGGTTTTAGATGAAGCCCACAAATCAGTGTTTGCTATGCATCCGGGTAACAACAAAATGTATCGGGATCTGAAACAAAGCTATTGGTGGCCTAAAATGAAGAAAGAAATTGTAGAATATGTGTCTAGGTGTCTTCAGTGTCAGCAAGTTAAAGCTGAACATTAGAAACCAGGCGGTCTACTTCTACCTCTCCCTATTCCTAAATGGAAGTGGGAGCATATGACTATGGATTTTGTTGTTAGCCTACCTCGGACTCCTCGAGGTATGGATTCTATTTGGGTTGTAGTTGATAGACTGACTAAGTCTGCACATTTTCTACTAGTTAGAACTACATTTAATGCTTATAGATTGGCTACAATATATGTTGATGAGATTGTCCGTTTACATGGAGTTCCAGTATCTATTGTGTCGGATAGAGATCCGAAATTTGTATCTAGATTGTGGAAGAGTTTACAGGAAGCCATGGGAACAGAACTGAGATTTAGTACTGCATTCCATCTGTAGACAGATAGGCAATCAGAATAGACCATACAAACGTTAGAAGATATGCTAAGAATGTGTGCCTTAGATTTTCAGGGGAGTTGGGAAGAATATTTGTCACTTGCAGAGTTTGCATACAATAACAGCTTCCACTCCAGCATCGGTATGGCACCATATGAGGCTTTGTATGGTAGAAGGTGTAGATCACCAATTTGTTGGACAGAAGTCGGGGATAGGGCCCTGCTTGGGCCTGAAATTGTGCAAGACACGTCTGAGAAGATCAAAACCATTCAACAGAGGCTCAAAACAGCTCAAGACTGACAAAAGAATTATGCAAATGTTCGGAGAAGGCCTCTTGAGTATGAGATTGGTGACCATGTGTTCATCCATGTGTCTCCAATCAAAGGCCAAGTCAGGTTTGGAAAGAAGGGCAAGCTGTCGCCCCGTTACATTGGGCCGTTTCAAATTCTAGAAAGACTTGGACCAGTTGCCTATAGAGTTGCTTTACCACCGGGGTTTGAGCAAATCCATAATGTGTTTCATGTGTCGATGTTAGGGGGTTATCTTCGAGACCCGTTTCATGTGATTGATTATCACTGGGTAGCTCTTGATGAGAATAAGGAATACGCCGAATGGCCGGAACGAATCATTGACCGGCAAGTGAAACAATTGAGAAGCAAGTCCATCCCAATGGTAAAAGTGGAATGGAAAGAACACTGTAGGACGGATGCCACATGGGAAAAAGAAGAGTAAATGAGACTACGCTATCCACATTTGTTTCCCAACGAAGGTAAAATAAGTTTGGAGGACCAAACTTCCTAAATGGGGAAAAACTGTGATAACCCTGTTCCTTATTATACTAATTGGCCCTTATTATGAATGTGATTATGTGTTTGATATGATCTTGTGTGCTATTTATGTGAAAATATGTGGTTTTAAATTTCTATCTGTTCACTGTAGGAATATCTGTTTGATTATCTGCTTTGGAATCTAAATTGAAGGCCTTATCGGCCACAGAAACCGAAATCAACTACGCCACTGTGACTAGCGTAATTTTTAGAGCCTACGGTGAAATTTAATTGAAAATTGATTCGGATCAGATTAAATAGATTAAATTAATGAATTAAGTGCTCAATTATTTAATATTAAAATAATGTGATTTAGAGGGGCTATATAAGGGCCATTACATGTTCAATACTTCTCTTTCATTCAATTTGGCTGATAAGAAAAGAAAGAGGGTCGGCTAGAGAGAAAGCAAGAGAAGAATTGTACAATTTTGGCTCAAGGCTTGGAAACCTTGAAGATTAAACTCAAGAATTGGCTAGAGCTTGGGTGTGTGAAGCTCCTAGGTGAGTGAATTTATGAATATTAACTTGTAACCTTGTGAATTCAAAGTTGAATAATGATAAAGAACATAAAATGAGTTGGTCTTGAAGAATTGGAAGTCATAGAACACATGCATGTAAGAAATTGCAATGAATTTCCATGTTTGAGCATAAAGTGTGTAATTCATGTTGAATTTTGATTAAAGTCCATGTATTTGATCATCTCTTCGCCAACTAAATTGAGAATATTGTGTATATCCCACATGCAAGTACAAATCATGGAGGTATGAGTCTTGAATGTTTGAATTTAGCATGTTGGTGATGAGTTTGGGTACAATTTGAGTCATACATGTAATTGATTCATGAAATTGAGCTTCATAAGGTAATGAATTTGGTGTTGGATCATGTTAGTACATGTATATGTGAAGTTTGAGCCATAATATGCAAGAATATGCAAGATGTGTTGATTTGATTGTTGAATTTGAGCTCAAGAGCAATTCTGGATTTTCCAGAATTTATGATGTTCGCTCGAGCGTGGGAACCGCCGCTCGAGCGGGAAATACGGGCTCCCAGAACTTTTTGCAGGCATGGTGTCCGCTCGAGCGGGGAGCTATGTAGGGTGACCTTCCGCTCGAGCGTCTGAGTTCGCGCTCAAGCGTGAAAATGACATAACCAGTACTTTTGCATACCTCATGGGTCCGCTCGCGCCGGGAAGTCCACGCTCGAGTGGGGTCCCCTATTTCTGAAACCTTGTAAATGCATTCTGTGTGTCGTTTTTTGTTCTCTTTCACTCCTAAGCACCCTTAGGCATGCATTGAGCATTGTAAATGAGTTAAAAGGATAAGAATAAAACCTAAAGAGGGATATGTGAATTAAGAATGGATTGAACTGTTTGTGACCCTTTGTCTTCATGGAATGTGTAGGGTCGGGCTCCAGGGCAAATCATCCAGCCGATCACTGTGAGTAATATCTTAATAAAGATATTTGAAATATGTTATTTGTCCAAATTGCTTATCTTCCCGTAAGTCTGTTAATTTGATTTGTGGACAAATGTTTGCTATGCCAAAAGAACGAAAGTATAAATGGGCCTAAGGCCAGCTTGACATGAAAGTATGATTGGGCTGAAGGCCAGTCTGACATGAAAGATGGAATGAATGGGCCGAAGGCCAGTCTGACATGAAAGATAGAATGAATGGGCCGAAGGCCAGTTTGACAGGAATGATAGGATGAATGGGCCAGAGGCCAGTCTGACCTGGATGAAAGAATGAATGGGCCAGAGGCCAGTCTGACATGAATGATAGAATGAATGGGCCAGAGGCCAGTCCGACATGAATGAAAGTATGAATAGGCCAAAGGCCAGTTTGACATGAAAATATGAATGGGCCAAAGACCAGTTTGACGTGAAAGTATGAATGGGCCAAAGACCAGTTTGACGTGAAAGTATGAATGGGCTAAAGGCCAGTTTGACATGAATGGGTTGGCCCGAGGTCGTCCGATGTGTTTGAAACCACAGTTACTTGACCTACATATGTATATATGTATATATTAGTTAGAAATATGAATTGGGTCCAAGGCCGTCTGATGTATATTGTTCCAATGTGTCTTCTTTATTTGATATTATTCACTGGGCTTTCGCTCACGCTCATTCATGTGTCTGTAGGTGATCCAAGGGAGGTCCAAACCCAACCTCAGTGAAGTTTGTGTGGAACAACCAAGGTTTCAAAGAGTCAACCCTTACGTCTCACGCATGAGACTCGTCTTCGCCCTTTTGCCATTTAGTTTTATTTTGTCATATTGACGAGGATTTTGGTTTGTGATTGTATATAGTTTTGACTGGCTGACCTAGACTCGAATGATCTTGTCTGTACAGAACTTTATGTTACTGTATTTTTTGATGTGAGTTATTAATATGTATATGTATGGTTTGTTATGATGTGCAATGTAAGCACAACACTATGGACATAGTTTTTAATTTTGCTTCCGTTTGGCCCATTTACTCTGATGAGTTTTGTTTGGTTTGGTTTGAGGCCGTAGGTAATCTCAGGATTACTGGCCGGTTATGTCCTTAACCCATGGGGGCGGGTTCGGGTCATGATAAGACGACTGGTCCATAATTTCTATATGGCTGCTCGCTGACCCACTGTAATTATAAATTGTGAATACGAAACCATGTGGTTGGTCTTGTGTCCTACAGTAGGAAAAGGAATAATCATCTGAACAGTAGAACATTGAAATGATTAAAAAAGGGGCCAAATTAATTTATACCGTAACAAGAAGAAATGCTTATTAAGGGAGGATGTTACACCCTACTGTTATGACTGATTAATTAAACATGATTTTTAATTTGATTTCTGGCCTTATCTTTGGATGACTCCCTTTGCTCGAAAAATGGTTGTTCTACCTATTTCTGTTACTCAGATCCGAACTTATAATAGTGTGATTAAGTGTCTATCATGGCACGTCTGTATGAATTTGCAAAAGTATATGATACTAGTTTTGATATTATTATAACTGTTTGATTCGGAGCATGGTTCTCTTTGTGTTACTGTGCTTAGAAGTAATGCTATGAGGAATTAACGATGTATATTGTGACCCTTCCTCTTGTTGTACTGACCTTGTTAAGAACTATTACATATAATTCAAAATCAATATAATGGTATGCTTTTGAAATGCTTTTGGAAATAGGGGAATACTAAAAACAAATTGTGAAGCTTGTGGCTACGTACTTAAACGACTTATTTGTGATTATTGGCATGAAGTATACCTTGTTAAATAGGCAGAACCTTGTTGGTAGACTCTGATAGTCTTATCTTATTCGATACAGGATCTTATGAAATAAATATATGGTGGTGTTTTCCTTTATTCTACATGCTTGAAATGGAAATCGAAACGACTAGTTGGATAAAACTCTGAGATGACTATTATGTTATGAACTTTGGAATAACTGTGATACATATCGGGTTAACCTGTGACTTGATCAAACTGAAGAATTACGTGAACGTCTATCACAGAATTGAGCAATGATGTGAGCCTGGGATTTCTAATCTGTTACCTGGTAAAACAAGTTTGAGGGACCAAACTTATTTAAGGGGGGGAGAGTGTAATAACCCGACCCTCGTACATGTTTTCTGGTATATCTTCAGTCCCTTATTCTGAGCATTTAAATACTTATGGTGAAATTTCATGTGAAATTAAATTTAATTAAGTGAAGCTTATGGTTATGGATTCATATCTGTCTAATAAGGAAAAATCTGTTATGATTATAAGGTTTGGAGTAGAAATTGGAAGCCGTAGAGGCTTAATTATCTGAAATTGATTTTATATTTGCGATTAGCATAATTTTTAGATCATAATATGATTTTCTGTGAAATTTCAATTTGGAATGATTAAATTGATTGGATTTCGTCCTTATTCATTTTATATATATATGCTTGGTCCCTTAAGCATTTGACTTATAATCTTGTACCCAAAAATATCTCCTGAGAGAGAGAGAGGGAGAGAGTTAGAGAAGAACAAAGGAGAGAGAGGTTCATCAAGGAGGAAAAGTAGGAAATTGAGAGGGCTTGTAGGGATTTAAGTTTAAGGTATGTATTATCTACTCTTGTTAAGCCTCTCTAGGTTAAAGAGTGAAAGAAATTCTCTACAATAATGAAGTTAGGGTTGTGCTTGAAGATCAAGTGTGTGTGTTTCTTGTTTAATTATGGTTGTGTTAGTGGTTTTAAACTTTGTAGAGAGAAGGTGCATCATATTCCCTTGCCTTGCATATTCCAACTCATCTAAATGTTTGGGTGATTATGTGTGTGTGTTTGGAAAAGAGAGTATAATTATGAATGTGAGGAATTGATTTGTGTATATGAATTTTAGAGTATTGAAGACCTAATTGAATTTGTGATCCATGATTAATGTGATATTACACCATTATATTGTCTTAATTTCTCCATTTTTGGACCTTGAGAGGTGGTAACTTTGTTGAATTTTGAGTTGAATTCGGATTGCCCAAAATAGGGACCAGGGCCGCACGTGCAGAGGTCATGGCCGTATGTGCGGAGCACCACTGCACGTGCAGAGGTCATGGCCGCACGTGCGGACAAGGGGAAAAAAAATGGGAATTTCATTCTGCTTTCTGCCGCTCATGCGGGGAAGGAGTACCACACGTGCGGTCCACTTCCGCACATGCGGAGGGGACTGCCGCACGTGTGGCCCAAACTGGAAAAAATAGTCTACTCCGTTTTATGTGCTTGACCCTCTGATATTTTTTAAATCTATATTTGATGCCTTTTTAATGTTGTAAATTCATTTGAAGCCAAACAAATCAGAAAATGACTTAACTAGGGAAATGAACTAATTTGCAAGTTGTGAGTGTTTGTAGGTCACAACTCGGGAGGAGCTAACACTCCACTTCAGCACAGTGAGTACTAGTACTGTAATCGTACATTTACTTACCATTAATAATTCTTATTATTAACGCTCTGTTCTTTGCAAGTAATTACGTTAACATTTACGTTGATTGGAAATCGGTGTGAACTTATGTGAACATTGGAAGATTTTGCGTACCTCGGTATGACTCTGAAACTACACCACATTCCGGTTACGATTAATGGTTATCGTGAATGTGCTATAACCTGTAAATTACCTATGACTCCGCATAAGAATTGCATACAAACTATTAATTCTGTGGAGTTGGTTAACAGAAAGGAATTGTGAATGTAAAGCCCGCTTACCGAGAACATGATATTTTGAATGGGAACATGATATCCTGAATGTCCTATAAGGGACTCCTACAGTCTGTTTGGTTCAATACATGTCTTATGACATAGATATCTGCCTAAAATGGATCATCGGAAGGAATAATCAGATAGAACTAGTGTTGCTTTATACGTTAGTAACCGCTGAGAAACTATGATAAATATCGGATTGACCTATGAATGACTCAACCTGAGGAAAGAATTGAATATCAATAACATTATTATGTGACTCACGCTATGCTATAATGTGAATTATTCTGTCTCTATTGATCGTACTGTAATGATACATGTGTCTTCTGTCAATGAGTATTGTTAATGTTTTGATATACGTAAGACACTTATGTCAACCTATATAAACCATAGGGTAATTTATGTACACTATTGTGTAACGGTATTCTCATGAATCTGGGATTAATCTGTTCTATTTACCCATTCTGTTTATGCTATGACATGATATGAGTTGTTCGGTCTTTAAGACCTATTGATTTCTGGTATAGAACAAAGTGTTGTACGGAACTAAGTGCTGCAATGTGAGTCACTTCTAGAATCCGTACGAGACACCTCTTGGGTCCATACATATATGAACTGGGCCTGAGGCCGTTTTGATATTTAATATCTGCGCTTAAAGCCAATCTATTAATATCTGGGCCCGAGGCCGATCAGCAAAATCAATTAGGCCTATGGCCAATTTGTATAATCTGTTAGGCCTATGGCCATTCTGTATAATCTGCTAGGCCTATGGCCGATCTGTATAATCTGTTAGGCTGAGAGCCGCTCTGTACAATCTGGTAATATCTGGGCCTGAGGTCAATCTGTTGGATCTGTTGGGCATGAGGCTATTCTACATAATACTAGGCTTAAAGTCTCTCTGAATGAAAATTGGGCCCCAGGCCATTCTGAAAAGGGTTTACAAGATAAGAGTAATTATTTGACTCTACACTTACATACATTATAAATATTACAATTCAAGTATAATCATTTAATTGTTGAGTGCTATTATTCACTGAGCTTTGCTCACCTTATGTTATGTTTGTTTCTGTAGACAATCAATTTGAAGGTCGGTCTTAGTTCGGCTTTGGTCACCCCTTCTTGGTCAAGCCATGTGGAGAAGCTTATGCACTTTGTGGGGTTCCCTCAATGACCCCTAGTTTGGTCCTTAATCTTTTGCCTAATGTAATTAGTTGTGTATAATTTCCCTTACCATTATCTTTGCTGTATACCCACGTGTGGGGCTGGGTCTGTATATATGCTCATATATGTTATTGTGTGCATGCATATATCTGCTTCTTGTGTATCTGTCTATCATCTGAGGAACTATCGAATGGCACATTGAGATCCTGGCATATCGGTGTGAGCTCGATGGATGTTAATTTATAATATTTTATGTTATTTAATGCTTCCGTTCAGGCCCTATATGTTGTATATATAGTATTATCTGTCCGTTTCTGAAGTGGTCATGCTCAAACTTTTAGGGGCGGGTTTAGGGCGTGACAACTCTCTTCGCCGACTGGGTGAACACCGTCGGGCTCTACCTCCTGAGCGCCTTGGTGGACTTGTCCCAGGTTCGTCACTATGATTGGGGCGGCACCGGCCTCGCTACATTATACGGATATATGAGCTGCTCTTCTCGCCGGAGCAGACATCTGCTAGGAGGCTACTGGAGAGCCTGGAAGGTACATTCTACCCTTCTTCTTTCATATTTTTGTCCTACATTTTCTGTATGCTACATACACTGTACACTGTACACATAGTACCTTTTCCGCTTTACATTATCGGTATACTGCACACACTGCACAACACACTGCATATCATCTGATTCCTGCTTTATCTGTATTTGCCTGGACATATACTCACTGTTGCCCTTTTACATTCTGCAACTATGGGTATATGCCTACTTCCCGAGGCTTGACCCAGAGCCGGAGGTAGAGACACCTTCCATGGTTCCATATTCACATAGATACGATGTGAGATGCCAACGGAGGTCCCGTGAGTCTTTCTCATTCTTCTGCCAATATTTCGATACCGTAGCCGCAACAGAGGTAGTTCAAACCTTACAGTCATTTCAGTTCTACTTCAGATTTAGCATTGCATCCCTAATGGCAGCTAACAACCTGTATATTCACTATTTACAGATCACTTGGCAGCCGTGGGCAGTGATGCTTGACGCGATCAGAGACCAGTTTGCGAGTGCTCGGGAGGCTTCCAGATTTTGGATCTTGCTCGAGGGCCCGGTCTGTCGGGCGTGGTACTTGGGAGAGCGCTTCTTACGACAGAGCCTCGGCTTGCCTGAGCCGGTGGTACCGATGCCACCTCCCATCTACATGAGGATCACAGAGAGGTACACCGAGCAGGAGATGCTTGACTTCTCCAGAGGTTGGGATGCTGACTTCTTCAGACTTGAGGGCGACTACACTGTCTTTATCCAGACATATCTCATGCCGCCTCTGACCGGCACTCATAGGGGTGAGAGAGACAGACTTGCAACCGCAGCAGAGAGAGCAGGTGGATCCAGGGTGACTCAGGCCCATGGCAAGAGAGGCTCCCAAGCGAGGCGGAAAGCAGGGCGGCCAGAGCTACCTACTACCATGACCTGCCGGGGATGCGCTGGAGAGACTTATCAGATCCCCATCCCACCTGCACCAGCTGGTCATGAGTTGGTCGGAGTTCGAGGCCTGACCCCGGTATGTACCATACTTTGCATTCTGTATATTCCATTCATTTCAATTTATGCTCTCTAGATTACTAATTATCTCAACACTGTTACAGGCATCCATAGAGTACACCGGGTAGGCTCTTGAGCTATCGACTTCTCTAATGGGGATGGTGCAGACAAGCATGGACCTGCTCAGCATTTACAGTATCCCAGTAAGTTCCTTTAACCTACATTCCAAAACCTTCTGCAATCTACTCCATACTTTTCTGACGCATTACATTATTGATACTGCATTGATACACTGCATCCATACATTCCAATCATATACTGCTCACGGCATTCATATACTGCAACCATTTATTGCTCACAGCATTCATTTTTTTGGATCTGATATACTGCATTTGACATACACTACAACTGATGTACTCTGACAAACTATCCTTTTCAGGTTTCCTTCTAGGTACCAGCCCCATCGGGCGTCCCAGCAGGAGCTGTAACAAGACCTTCAGTGCCTCCCCGAGTAGTAGGGCAAGAGGGATGAGGGACGTCGGCACACAGCCGAAGCAGGGCTAAGCGTACCCATACCGGGAGCAATTCACGAGAGCCTATCCCAGATGATGAGTTTGACGAGGACGAGGAGCCAGCGAGCCCACTGTCAGAGTCATCTCAGGGTGGTGACGATGCTGGAGATGGCTCCGATTCAGATTCGAGCAGCGGTGCTGACGGCAATAGTTCTGGGCCCACGCGGAGGAAGAGGGTGAAGAGGACTTCACGATCTTGAGGCAACTGACCGATTCAGATGCTTCTTTTTTAGTTTCTTTTCGTTTTGCTTAGCTTTCCTTTTTTACTAGTTGTATTGGCACTTTGCATAGACTTGGGCATTTTTATTTTTCTTTAAAAACTTGTACTGCAAAAGCGACCAAGATTGGAAATGAAACAGCCTTATGATTAAAAAGTGTTGCATTTTACATTTTGCGCATTCATCGCATCACACCATTTTACGCAAAAACGAGATTTGATGGAAATTGAATATTGTATATTGTATTAGCAATTCTGCATCAGGTAGTGAACCAACCAACAAATGGTAAACGGAAGAAAACAACTCAATACAACGACTCCATAACAACTTAACAACTCGATAAGCAAAAACAACAACTTAATAAGCAACACAACAAGTCGATAAGCAACTAAAAGCAAAACCAGACACAGGTTCTCAGCACTTCTAACACATGGATAGCTCAAGGAGCAAAAGAGGAGGCCACCGGCCATAAGGGGAGGCTGTCGGCCACCAGAAATGGCCATTGGCCACTAACACTAGCCGATCGGCTACAAATATGGCCGGTCGGCCATCATCATTGGCCGGTCGGCCACTAATGCTGAGAATCTCTAGATTGTTGACACCAGTCTTCCACTCAAAGCCTTATCTTCTACAAAAAGCCCCAGCTTTGTAGTTTCTTTATTTCAACTCTGTTTTTTCCACAAATAGAGCCATTCTTTGCCGAAAAACTCTTCGACTGGATTGCAGCTCTAGATGGCTTGGAAAAGCTGAATTTCTGGGGTTTTGGGGTAAATGCACTATTCATGCTGAGCTGTACCCCGCTGTGTTTTCCGTTCCTCCATGTCGCGGCTAGGTGTTGAAATCCGGTGACACATGTTTTTAGCTTTGGGGGTCAAGAGATGTGCCCCACTTTTAAAGAATTCCAAGCTTTGATGGAATCCCGGCGCGATGAAGAAATCTTGCCCCAGTCCCGTTTTGGTCACATCCAAGCTTTAGGACAGATGTGTGGGCTTACTTTGCATGATGCTCGGTCTCTGATTCGGGATGAGGAGTTGGATATTCCTAGCTTGATTCATCGGTTTTCTAACGCCGATGACCGTGGTGATCATCTTTGGCAAAGTTTTCAGCAACATGCTCTCTGCTTGTGCATGTTGTCTCATTTTCTACTTGCCCCTAGCTTTGGAGGGTCTAACGTCCGTTTCATTGAAGTTGCCCAAGGCTTGAAAGAGGGCAAGAGCTACATTGGCATGACGTTAGCCGAGACTCTGATGGGTTTGGATGCTTTCCATCGCCGGGAGACAACCAGGTTCGCAGGGAGTCCACTACTCTTACAGGTAATGTTTCTTAGCCTTCTCACATGTGTATTTCTCACATCACTCGGCCCTCAGGCTCTGTTTTTCTGTCAAACCATTTCTCACTTTTTCCTCTCCACATACACCGCTATATTCTTTAATCCCTCTTATTTTTCATCCCTCCCCAGATATGGCTCATGGATAAATTGAAAGTAGTGGACTCATGCCCTGCGTATTCAGCTCACGGCTATTTCTTTCGCCAACAGCTAGTTGATGCCCCAGATGAGGGATGGTGGTGTGAATGGATGTGCACTAGATCCGTTGTTGACATCGCTTGGCGCTGCCCTTGGTTTGATCTACCGAAGATGAGCAACAGCATGTCCCAGCAACCTGGCATTCAGCTGATTGGCCTGACACACTGTGTCTTCTATTTTCCATTTCGGTTCCGGCGCCAGTTCGGGCAGGACCAGATTTGTGCAGAAGAGGGAGTTGAGTACCCAGCTTCATACCCAATCAAAGGCTCACATCTAGCTCGATATCCCACTACATGGAGGACAAGAGAGCTTTTGGCTCCCACTCCTAATTTCAGTTGCATCCTTTCTGACGAGTGCATAGCTTGGCTTGAAGATGAAGCGTAGACTAGGCCTACTTTAGAATTTGAAGCTTTCACAAGCTCCGGGAGGGGGCGCAGGAATACCTGAATTGACTATGCCCCAAGTTTATTGCTTTAATCTGTACTTTCAAGTTTTCTTTTTGAATGTAATAAAAAGCAACTTCAGTTTGTATCAAGAGTCGAAGAACTCTGTATTGAAATCAATGAAATTGAAGGTTGCGGGTACTGAAAATTTTCCGTTTGGTCCAAAAATGGTCTAAGTTGTAAAAAGATTAATTTGAACAAAATTAACTTTTATGAAAGCTTTCCAAAACCATTTTTGATATGGATCAAAACTGGACACACCAGGAATCTATCACTGAGATGTACAACCCCAGATCCGGTAACTGGAAAGTTGCCTCATTGTCTGAATAGCACTGCACTGCACCAAATCCAGCAATGGAAAGTTGTCCCTTGTCTGAATGACACTGCATGGCAATGGAAAGTTGCCCCTTGTCTGAATGACACGACATGGCAACGGAAAGTTGCCCCTTGTCTGAATGACACTGCAACACACTGTTACCAATCCTCATAGCAAAGATTACAACCGAACTCTCGGATACAGAAAAGACAAAGATGACCAAAACAAATCACATGGACAAAGTTGATTTGGAAGTGTTTATGGCTGGACTTCAGAATGAAGTTGCCTACGTATCCCAAAGATAGGAATCAAGCCTTACGTAGTTCAGTTTGGGTTCACTTGGGTTTTAACACTCTTTTTTTACGCTCTAACTTTTGCCAAGGCCGCCCTTTCTAGGTTTTCAACCTTGCGAGCTCAGTTTTTCTTATTTCCAATTTTTTTTGCTCTAACTTTTGCCTAGGTCGTCCTTCCGGGTTTTCGGCCTAGCGAGCCTCTCAAGGGTAGTATTTCTTCAACTTGTCCATGTTGATTGGTTGCGAGAATTCAAAGCCATCTAAGTCCATAAGAATGACAGCTCCACCCGACCAAATAGACTTGATGATGTAAGGACCAGTCGAATTAGGTCTGAACTTGTCCCTAGGGTTATGGATATGAGCTCGGTTGTCTTTGAGCACCAAATCCCCTTCTTTCAGATTCCTGGACTTGACTTTCTTGTTGAAAACCTTGGCAATCCTACATTGATAACCTTGGACATGGTACAGTGCTTTCAGCCTTCTCTCGTCGAACTTCATAAGTTCCTCGAACCTGCTTTGCTGCCAATCCGCTTCTGCTATCTGGCACTCAGCCATAACCCACAACGACGGAACCTTTATTTCAATCGGCAGAACAGCCTCCATCCCATAAACCAATGAATACGGAGTTGCCCCAGTAGATGTTCTATAACCGCAAAGAGCAAATGGCAGCTTGTCTGGCCAGTCTTGGTTGGTTTCCAACATCTTCTGCAGAATATGCTTGATATTCTTATTGGCGGCCTCAACTGCTCCGTTGGTCTGTGGCCGATATGTGGATGACTTATGAAAAGCCACGTTGTACTTCTCCAACAAGTCTATCACTTCATTCTTGAAGTGGGAACCATTATCAGAAATAATCTCATTCGGGATTCCATAGCGACAGATGATGTTATTCCTGATAAACTTGGCTATGTGTGACGCTTTCAGCACCGCATAGGATTGGGCCTCGACCCACTTTGTAAAATAGTCTATAGCCACCAGGATATACTCATGCCCGTTTGACCCCTTCGAAGTAACTGCCCCAATAACATCAATTCCCCAGACTGAAAATGGCCACGGAGAAGTCATGTTGTACAGCATCGACAGCGGGATATTCATGCGGTTTGCATGGATTTGACATTTATGGCATCGCCGGACAAAACCAATACAATCCTCCTCCATGGTTGACCAGTAATAACTCTACCTGAGAATCTTCTAGGCTAGCATTACTCCACTCATATGTGCTCCACACTCTCCTCCATGGATTGCCTCCATTAGGCGCTTCGACTCTTCAGTATCAACACACAGTTTATGCATTCCCAGATGGCCCCGTTTGTACAACTTATCCCTACAGATGATAAACTGAGTAGCCACTTGCCGTATTGCCCTCTTATCTTTGGCATTTGCCCCTAGTGGATAAGCCTCCTTTTCCAAGAAGTTCCAAACATCGTGATACTAGGGGTTCTGATCTTGTACTTCATCAATTGCGGCAATCAACTTGTAGGCCAACACATACCTCTGTTCAATAATGATCGGACGCATCTGGACTCTTAACGGGATGTCTATCATAGAAGATAAAGTTAATAAAGCGTCAGCAAACCTGTTGTTCTCTCTTAACAAATGGGTGAAGGTCAACTTCTCAAACTGAGGAATCAAAACATCTAAGGTCTGGTGATAGATTTTCATTCTTTCTTCCTTAACTTTCCAGTCACCATTTGCTTGGGACACAACAAGGTTCAAGTCCCCAATAACGTCCAACCGTTTTGCCCCTAGTTCCAAGGCGACTTCCAAACCAGCGATACATGCCTCATATTCTGCTTCATTGTTTGATACTTTGAATCGGAGTTTGAAGGCTAAGGGTATGTGGGAATTGTTAGGTGCTATTAGCAACACCCATATCCCATACCCATACTGGTTTGACACTCCATCAAAGTACATGGTCCAGGTCTCTTCGTCAATTTGCAGAATAGCCTCATCCGGGAATAAGTACTCTACTGCCTCGTCCCCTTCCACTGGGTGATCCGCTAAGAATTCTGCTACTGCTCTCCCCTTAACAAACTTGCGCGTCATGTATTTCAAATCGAATTCAGAGAGAAGAAGCAACCAACGAGCTAGCCTACCTGTAAGCACTGCTTTCTCGAAGAGATATTTGATGGGATCTAATCTCAAAACCAGTATTACAGAGTGAGCTAACAGGTAGTTCCTCAATTTCGTGGTGGCCTATACCAAGGGTAAACACGCCTTCTCCAGGGGTGTGTAACGAGTTTCATATTCCAGCATCTTCTTGCTCAAGTAATATATGGCTTTCTCCAATCTATCTTCAGATTCCTGCGCAAGCATGCAACCCATCGTCGTGTCCATTATAGACAAATGCAAAATTAACAGCTTCCCCGGCTCTGGTAGTGACAACACGGGTGGGTTCTGTAGATACTACTTGATCTGCTCAAAAGCTACCTGGCATCAATCATCCCACTGGAATTTCTTTCCTTTCTTCAGGAGACCAAAAAGTGGTTCACAAGTCAAGGTTAATTTTGCAATAAACTGTCTTATGAATTGCACTTTACCCTGAAAGCCGCGCACCTCCTGTTCAGTCCTCGGTGGTGGGATTTCTAAGATAGCCTTAATCTTGGAAGGATCAACCTCAATGCCCCTCTGCGTAATCAAGAACCCCAATATTTTCCCTGCTGTAACACCAAAAGTACACTTCTGAGGATTCAGCTGCAACCGATACTCTCTGATCCGTTGGAAAAATTTCTCTAAGGCAGTGTAGTGGCCCTTTCTTTCCTTGGATTTGATAATCATGTCGTCTACGTACACCTCAACCTCTTTGTGGATCATGTCGTGTAGAATTGTGGTCGCAGCCCATTGATAAGTAGCCCCAGCATACCCAAACGACATCACCCTATAGCAGTAAGTTCCCCACGGCGTGGTGAAGGCAGTCTTCTCCCTATCCTCGGGTGCCATCAAGATTTGGTTGTACCAGGAAAATCCATCCATAAAGGAGAGCAACGCATGCCCCACTGTGAAGTTCACCAATTCGTTAATGTGCGGTAGTGGAAAGTCATCCTTCGGACTAGCTTTGTTCAGATCCCTAAAATCCACACACCCCCGAATTCTGCCATCTTTCTTCGACACAGGAACAATGTTGGCCAACCAAGTTGGGTACTCAGATACTAGCAGAAACCCTGTATCTATCTGCTAGGTGACCTCCTCCTTAATCTTCAAAGCCTAATCCAGGCGTATTCTCCGCAATTTCTGTTTGACAGGTCGGCCCTCGGGGTCGAGAGAAATCCGGTGTTGTACAATCTTAGGATCGATTCCAGGCATGTCTTCGTAGGACCACGTGAAAACATCTTTAAAATCTTTTAATAAAGCGACTAAGTGCTTGCGTTCATCTGAAGACAACGTGGACCCGATCTGGACTAACCACAGATCCTTCTCAGTACCCACATTAATTGTAGTGATTTCATCAACCAAATGTTTTAAAACCGGAGGAATTCCTTCCTCATCATTTTTATCAAAATTTTGAAAGTCCTGATTAATGCAATAAACGAGCGGCACAGAAAAGTACTCAGAAACAGCAGTGGTACCATTCTCATTCACAACTTCTAAGTTGAGCTCATCCAAATCCCCTGTTACAACAGACTCAAATGAAAAGGAAAAAGATGACCTAGACAGGATGACGGCATCCGGGTTATCAACCCAGAAATACTGGACTCTGACTCAGAAAAACTAGAATCTGATTCCGACTCCACAGACTCTGTGGAATTAGATTCTGGTTCACTACCTGATCCAGAACTGCTAGACAAAAAGCCCTCCTCGTACTGCCAAACGAGGGAGGGTGCGATAGATGCGTCCAGAATGCCAGAAGAAGGGCCCGCAGCCATTTGATCTCCAATCATGGAAACAAAGAAGTCATCCCCCACGCACTCTGGTGTGATCTAAGGATCTGAGAGGAGACAAGCCAGCGCTACCCTTATCTCAAGTTCTGTGCCATCGGACTCATCCTCTTGGCACTGTTCAGCCATAGCTGGTGGGTTAGTTTGCTCTTCTACAACTTCATCCTCTTGTAACTGAAGGTCAAAAAAGATCTCGAAGCCGGGCAAACACCGCTTCTATGAGTTTAGCCAAGGCTCCGGAAAGCCGCAGAACAGGAAATCTTCCCTCTCCCGGACAAAGCGTCCGTTTAGGGTTCCTTGGATAGGTCTGTGCACCAACTCGTAGTGCTTCCCAGTAAGTCTTGCCTTGGCCCTTCCGGCCATTTCTTTCTCACCCAATCCTCCTTGGTAGGTGTATTACCTAAACCAAAGATATGGGGATTATGTGGCACTTCGGCCAATTCAATGACGCCCTTCTGGCCACTCCGTCCCAATCCCATTCCGGGCATGTGTTGAAGCTTGTTCATGAGGTAAACAAATTGCGCACTGACATACATTCCCTCATCAATAGCCAACATATCCTGTACGACCCAAGCCTCAGCCAAGGTGAATCCTCACAAAAAGACATCCTTTACGCCATGTTCAATTTCCAAGACCGGTGTAGAAACCTCTGGCGGCGGATGTGTGGAAGAGTTCCCAAAAAAAATTGCTACCCCCTTCCCGTGGGGGTACTTCAGCATCTGATGTAAGTTGGAAGAGATGGCCTTCACTTGGTGTAGCCACGGCCGCCCCAGAAGTAAGTTGAAGGTGGCAGGAACATCTAAGACATGAAACTCAATGTCTTGTTACGCCGGGCCCACCTGAGTTCTAATTCGGACCATCCCCATCACTTTTCTACTGGTGTTATCATAGGCCCGAATCACCTGAGCCATTGGTGCGAAATCTGCGGGCCTCAACCTGATAGCATATGCCGTTCGCGACGGACGTACATTAATTGAAGATCCCGTATTAACTAGGACAACCTGTATCCATTTTTCTTTACACTCCGTAGAGATATACAACGACTTGTTATGTTCGACGCCCTCAGGCGGTAGTTCTTCGTCTGTGAAAGTTAAAGTCGGTGAAGCCCCTCCTGGGAAAACCAGACCCACCAACTGCTCGGGAGTTGTATCAATCGAAAGCTTAGCCTTGTCCATTGCAGATAGGACGGCTTGTCTATGAACCCGCGAGGCTATAAGCAGTCCCCAGATAGAGATGTCTGCTTGAATTTTCTTCCGCTGTTTTAGTACAGCTTCCTCCTCTAACAGTCTATCTTTCTGTTTTTTCGCTTCCTTGTCTTTCCCCGACGCCTCCGGCCAGTCCAAATGTGGGGGCTTGAAGTACCGCCCACTCCGAGTCATATGGTCCACTTCTTCGGTGTACCATGTGTTATCCGATAGATTCTGCTCCCAATCCTCATCAGCATGGGCAAGACGCAAGTTGTCATCTTTCCACCAAATCCCTCCGAAAACTGACAAGCAACTGTCTGATTCTGCTAAAGTTGTTCCTGTGTTTGCAATGTATTCTGCCCCCACAGGGCCCTTGGCCTTTCTAGCCCTTTGATCATCTTCAAATCTTTCCTTTTCAAATTGTTTTAGCGCAGCTTCCCATTTGGTATCCGCTGTACACAAACTACCCAATTCTCGAGAAAAATTCTTTGTACCGGTGCTTTCCGGTAATTTCTCCTTGTTCTTGACCGTTCCGGCCACTACAAATATTCCTATTTTTGACTGTCCCTGTTCTGGTTGAGACTCCTCGACAACATCCGGCTCGTCACTGAGCCATCCTGTATTATCTATTGCTCTGTTCGCATCAAACCAACTGATATGCACATCCCCTAAATCCCGTTCATCAAAGAACTGCAGGTTACTGATATGTTCCTCAAGCTCGGCCAGGTCATCCAGCCCCTGACTCGGTCCATCCTCCCGAACAATATTTACATCCATCCCCACAGGTAATTCCACCATTGGCTTAGCCCGGCTCGTTGGCGCAATGTAGCAGCAAGGGTTGTATGCTTCTTCAGTTATGCTCACGGCGCCCTCAGGCATGCTTTCTACCACAGCCACTACCACGGGTTTAGGTTGGGGTAGGGACGTGTTCATCATGCACAAGTGTGTGCTATCTGGGATGAACACCTCAGGCTTAGGTAGGTGGGAAGGAGTGATATATATGCTAGGATCAAATGAGTTGGCCGTTGTTTGGATAAAGTTTACCTGCCTAGGTGGAGGGTTTTGGTTGTGAAGTGGGAGACGGTTGGTAGTGACATTTCGTTTTTCCGGAGGTGCTATTATCTTGTTGTCAATGAGATTCTAGATCTCATGACGGAGTCTGAAGCAGAGGTCGGTATCGTGACCGTGCTGCTGATGGAAGGCACAATATTTGGCCGGGTTATGTTTTGGAGGGAGAGGATGGAGTAGAGGGCGAGGCACTAGAGCCTTCAGATGCCCTTTTCTGATCAAGACCTTCAGAGCTACTGACAGAGTCATGTATAGTGGGTTAAACACCCTCTGGCCCTGAGGTGGGTATTTCGCAGGTTGTGAGGTGGGTGCAGAGGTTCCTGTAAAGGGTGTGGCTGTTTTTGAAGTGGTGGTGATCATGCCCACATCAGAGGTCCTCGCAGCTGCATTGTTACTCGTAGCTGCATTCGAACTACAGGTAAAGGCCCTCTTGGGCTGCTCGTCGTGGTCAATCAGACCTTATTTCATAGCATCTTCTATTTGTACCCCAATCTCATGGAGATCAGCAAAGGCAGGGAGGGGTAAGACAATCATCTTTTGCATTAACTTCGGTTGTAGATTTCTAATGACCATTGTTATCTGGTCCTTCTCGGCTGGCCTGGTTGTCATCATAAAGGCTTTGGCCCTCCAACGGGTTACAAAGTCAGAGAAGCCCTCCTTCGGCTCTTGCTGAGTTACCTAGAGATCATGAGTTGTGACCTCGATTTGTGTGTTATAAGAATACTGGACGACAAAAGCCTCAGCCATCTCTTCCCAACTCCGTTTCACAGAGTCCTCCAACTTGGCATACCAGATGGCCGCCACACCCGACACGGTCCGACCGAATAGAAGCAGCTTTTGCAATCTGGAGAGGCCCATTGGCCGTAGGATATCCAATAACAACCACATATGTACCATAGGATCTCTAGAACCGTCAAAATGGTCTACATGTGGCATCTTGAACCTTTTTGGCAATGTCACTGCCGAGTTGGTGTAGCCATCCTCTATGTTTGGAATGGAGTTAACACCCTGAGCCCTCTTGAACAGCTTTTCAAGCTTGCTTACTTTTAATGCAGTCGAGTCGTTTTCAAACTCAAAGGGGGCCTCGGTTGGGAAGGCCTATGCTTTGGAAGTTTGAGGTGGAGTCGGATCCACTGGAACGTCCATATTTTCCTAGGCATTAGCTATAGGGGCAGGAGCCCTAGGTGTTGGAAGTTCTACTGGAGGTGGGTGGGATGTAGAAGCTGTTGCTTGCTGCAGTTATTGTTGCTACTGTTGAAGCTTGGCAATGAGTTCAGCTTGCTGGGCCACAACCTTAGTCTAGCAAGCGGTAACCTCCGCTTGGTGGCCAGCATCCCGCTGCATGGCCTCCATAGTTTGTTGGAGCTGACGCATCATGTCTTCCATACATATACTGCCTGAGGAGTACTGATCTATCAGTTCCGGTATATTCTCTTTTTCTCAAATGGAAGTGGAAATCTGAGCCCGACTGCGCACATGTGAGGTAGATAATGATCGCTGAATTGGAAACTGTTGAATTGGTGATCTGTGCCTGGCTGACCTCCGTCTAGTAACCAGGGGTAGCGAAATGAACATTGGTTGTCCGCCAATTAGATCCTTAGATCGGTAAAGTCTCCTTCCCCTGGTCCAGAGTGCTCGGGGGAGGGGGGGATCTGCCTTATCAGAAGCAATTGTGATATACTACCTTGCAAAAAGAAAATAAAGCAAAAAGAAAAGAAACAATAATTAGCAAACAGACAGCATCTCGACTCAGATAAAAATAGCACACAGTTGAAAATCATAAGCTGGATAATCTGTTCTAAAACACTGATTTCTGCCCCCAAATTTTTGCCTCAAAACTGATGCCCCCAAACACAGATGTCCTCAGACTGATACCCAAACTTGCAATTGATACATACATTCTCTGTAGAGTCACACTCCAAAAGCACATATCAAGCAAGTGAGAGCCAAAACACCTCTATGGTGGGGTAGGGTTTCCCTGTCCTAATTTTGTCAGGAACTAGGGGTTCGTTATGCAAGCAAACGGTTTCAAACAACCTACATTCGGGTGAGCAATCTGTCCTAGTTTGGAATGGTCTCTGTGTGGCTTCTGATATGTAACTAGGTCGATTGGTCAAAAAGGGTGCCTTGGCGATGATCCTGATTCGAGGTTTGTGTTCTCATCGTGGCAGAGCCCGCAACCGGTCAGCTTTATGGCAAGCATTTCCAAGCAAGCCTCTGGCAAACCGCTCAGGAATAGCAGATGGCAAACACTGTGACTTAAGCACACCAATGCAAATGCAATGCAAAGAAACATACAAGCGTAAATAAAACAACATATCATGTGTTTGAGTCAAGTTCTCTAAATCCCTAGCAGAGTCGCCAGAAACTGTAGCTCGACTTTTTCGTGCGCCCCCTTTCGGAGAGGTTCGAATTGGTCCTACAGTTCGGACTCTTGTCACGGTTTTGAATCTAATTTCACAAAGTGCAATGTTAGACTGATAAATCACCAAAGAGTCCAATCTGGCAAATCATTTTGGAAAATCAGATTTTAAATCAAATAATGCCAAAATTGGATTGCTTTGCCAGATTATAGAGTCGCCACCTAAATATTTTGTGTTTGGGAAATTTAGGAAACCCTGACTCGTGCCAAAGGCCATGTGTCCGTCATCACCAAAGTTGCCTCAACTCGAGAACTTAGGTATGAGAGGGGAAGGTCCTGAAATGAGCACCCCTGCTCGCCCGATCAAAGGATTGGCCTTTACTAATCATGATATGTTGTTTCATAAACACATGTGTTCTTATCCGGTTATTAGCTAACATTACTATGTGATGAGCACAGCATACAAGTATAGACTAAATCGCAAGATTTGGAACAAAACATCTCATGTTTGTTTTCAAAAATGGTTTGGATTTGCCACCCGCAAGTGGGCTAAAGTGCAGCTTTGCCACTCTCAAGTGGGCTTAAAACATGATGATTTGCCACTTCACAAAGCGAGCTTAAAACTCACATTCATCGAATTGTTCCAATTCAAGCAACAAAGCCTTCATCCACAGGTATTCATACAGTTTATCATTCAAGCATATAGCCTCATGCAAGCATGCGAAACATGGCAACATTCACACACATGCAAGTATGCTAAAGCATAAACACTTACAGTGTACTCTAAGCCAAAACAGAAAACTAGTCAGAAATATGCATGATCCTAACTATGTTAATATGCCTAATGCAACACATGCAATAATGCAACTAAATAGGCTCAGCTATCTAATATGGCATATGATTTGCAACATTTTGATAACCTGCTTTGAAACACGTATTCAAATAAGTATTGAAATACAATGCAGTTTGTATGATGCACCGAGCCTCAGTGCATGCAAGACAAATAAATGATGCACGCATGCAAGCATAAGGTATGCTAATTGAAATATGCCCTAATCTAACCGCTGAAAGCGGATAAATAAAAGGGAGAAAGACATGGGGTTGGAAGACAAGCACACACACACGCACACTTATTACAACATTATGCCCTCACGAAGGAGGGTCCGAATGAATAAGCTAAGCTACACTAAGCTAAGCTAATTATTACAAATCAACTAATTAATTATTCTAGCTAATTAACTATTACAATATAACTTGAATAAGTAGCTAATCTAAGCTAATTAAAATTACAAAGCAAATTGAATGATTAATTACAACACATGCAATAATCAACTACAACTAGCTAATAAAGTAATGAAAATGGCCTCCTAGGCGAGGGAGACATGCATGCTCGGTTGGCGTTGTCTTGAAAATCCACCACCTTGCCTCAAGATGCCTCTGTTTGCACATCTTTGAACCTCTGAAAATTGTGCCAACTTGCAGACTGCTTCTGTTTAATCTCAAGAATATACTGATGGGTGATCGGCTATGGTTTGTGATCATCGGCCAACACTGGTGGCCGGTCGGCCACTACTTCCCTGGGATTTCCATCTTTTGCTTCAACAGAGAGCAAACAAAGGCATGACAGTGTATTTGCAAGAAAATGTGTATACTGCCACCCTCCTTATCATGTCTCAAGCTCAAAGGAATGTGGCACTTGGCTCTCAAGCTACCAACCAAGCATTTTCAATGCATGGTAGCCAAAGAACCAAGCTTGTACAAGCTTAATGAATGCACACATAGACTCAAAATGCCTTCACCCTATCATGCACAATCAAGAGGGCCGACGACCAAGAAGTGTGACACGTTTCATCACTATGAGTATGAAACGTCCTATATTTCTTGTGTTTGGATTAACGTCCGATCCAAACACATGCAATGCAAACAACATGTTTATCTTAGTCATGTCTTACTTGGTCCAATTCTTGTTTACATATTTTAGCTTACCGATTAATCCTTTAACCAGTTAAATCCAATGTGAAAGTCCTCTAATGAGAAGGGTCAACCAAAAGATTGGTTTGAGATATGAGAGGGATCGTGCCTTTGACTAGGAGGAACCCTCAAAAGAGGGTTAAAGCCATTTGAGCACAAACCCTACCCCATGCTTAAACAAAAACTTAAGGCCAAGCAACCCTCAAGACAAATTGAAAAATGAAGAAATGGGGGAGGTTGCAGATGCTTTTAGTGCTGAAATAGCATGACAAGTAAGACTATAACATGCAAACAACTCATATACGACATGTTAAAAGCCAAAAACAATGAAACTAGTGAAGGACACAACACTAGAGGCATGCAATACAATGCTCAAATGACCAAACCAGCCCAAAACAGAGCTACAACATGCCAAAACAGTGGCCAAATCATGCTGAAACTTAGGCACAAAAGGCAAGAAAAAAAACATGCTCTTGTATTGGCTCACCAACTAGGCATAAAGCACATCTCTCAAAAGCAATGAGAGAGTGGAATATGTGAGAGTATAACAATGATATATGCTCTGAAATCACATGCTAAATGATGCTATGGCATGCAAACAACCCAAGTAAAGCATGCTAGAGGTCTCAAAACACAAAGCTAGTCATGACCATTTACATTACAACCATGCGTAGCAAGTCTTATATGACCAAGACCACTCAAAACAGAGTTAAAGCTTGCTAAATCAATGGCAAAAACATGTTGGATTCAAGCTAACACATGCTATAATGATAGGCTAAATCATTAGGCATGTTAAGCTAGTAAGCAAAATTACACTACAAGTGCAAGATGCAAGCAATCAATGGCCAAACCAGCAAAAAAAAGAGTTATAGCAGGTCCAAGAAGTCACAAAAATATGCTTGAAATAAGCTAACACAAGCCACGAAAATATTCTACTTTGTGATGCTAACAAGGCGTGGCATAAAGAGACAAGGAGGAGAGGCCACCCCCTTCCATTTTGGACTGCAAAACAAAATTTCTACCACTGAAATTCCTCTAGAATTTAGTGGTTTTAAGGCCCGAAAAGATGGACTCAAAAGCTTTAAAAGAAGGCTCTAAAGGCTTGCAAGCCAAAGAGCAAATGGAGGGAACCACCCCCTAACCACACAAGGCTCAAACCACCATCTTAGAACCTCAAAAACAGCATTTTTTATGGTTAAAATCAGCCTCAAAGTAGTGTAAAAAGATGACCAAAGACTTAATTAAAACAAGGTTTAAAAGAGGTAAATTCTTACCCTTGAAGCACGGCAGAAAAGCAGCAGCTTTCTGAGCCAAAAGCAACTTTAAAGAACTCCAAACAAGCCTTAAGAAACCTCAACTCCAAGATAGGGGTGTTTGGTTAAGGGGTTGTATGCAAATATGTGCAGAAAAAGTACTTTCAAGCATAATATAGCACAATATATATATATAGAGAATTCTAGAGAGAGAGAAATTTTAGCTCTGAAATTTCTAAACCTCAAAAATGAGGGAGAGGCCTCCCCTTATATAGAGAAACAAGCAAAAAGCATGCTTGAATCCATCCATACACGTGTATGGTAGATACACTTAGTGACCAACAGCTGGCACAACTGGCACACAAAATATCCGAAAAAGCAGAAAAATGGCCATCGGCACTCATTTCTGGTCAACCAGCCATCAGTGAAGCCGACCGGCCACCACTGATGGTCGATGGGAACTAACCCTGGCCGATGGGTCATAGGGCTGGCCGACACGTCACCCTCTTCCCCCAGAAGCAAAGAAACAAGCTCTTGGTGCACAACCAAGCACAAAATAGACAAGTTGAGAGGCTCCAAGGCAAGGCACTCAGCCGAGACCTTCAGGGACTCAAAATGAACACGAACATACAAAATCATCGGGTGTTCAAACGATGATGTCCAAGTCTTAAGGACGGTAAAAAATGGGGTGTCTACAGCATCTTTCCAACTTAAGAGAGATGTAGGTCAATGGTGGAAGTTCGCACAAGGGCACATTGGGGTGACTTAGGAGGCTTTTGTTATATGCATTTTCTTTGTTCGCCCAAGTTTTACGGCTATGTCAAATGGTTCGTCTTTGGCCTTTGACATTCACTCACGTCATTTCATGACTTCGAGCTGTGTCAAAGAGGGACAACTGTAGACATCCCATTTTTGACCGTCCTTAAGACTTGGGCGCTTCAATTCGAACACTCGGTGATGAAATGTTACACTATGCAATCGTTCGAATCTTCGGCAAAATGATTCAGTTTTGACCTCTAAAACCAAATCTTGCACGCCATTTGGACCAAACCCCATTTTTCTAGCCTGACCACTCAAAAAACGGTAAAACCAAAAATGACCGGCATGACACATTATGTTGGCCGATAGGCCCTTCTCTTAGTCGATCAGCCATGTTTGTCGAGAACAAATATTTTGTAGTTGTAGCTTCTCCTATGCACGAGCTTCAAGCTAGCTGTCCTTTTTCAGATATTTTTAACGTGAAACATTGAAATTCTATAAATACAACACATATTCTCAGTGTTTGGGGTTAAGAAACTTAGTGAGCAAACCTTTTCAAAGATATCCAAACCTTTCCTACCCTCTTGATATAGATACACAAGATATATACCATTGAAGCTTGACTTTGAAGCTTTTTGTTGAGATTTTGAACACTATTTCAGATACTTGAGAGTGTTTAGCTTGTGGTTTGTGAACCAAGAAACTCTTCCTCTTCTCTAGAGGTTGATTCTTCAACTCTTTCTATTTCATTTTCTTTTAAACTTCTTGTTCTTCATTTCATTACTGATTTTTAGAGTGTTTTTAGGCTTAAACACGTGATTTAAACCTTGTTGAAGATGGAAGGGTCATCTTTCCATAGGCTTGTTCTCTAGTGTTGCTCTCTTTTTGTTCTTCTTGTTTTAGCTTCTTTTTTTTCATTTTCAGCACTGTTTTAGGTAGATTTTGATTAAATATGAACTGTATATATGTGTTTAAAGTTTATATAGATAGTTTGATTCTTGTCTCATAGCCCTTGGAAGATATTGCAAAGCTATCTTCTAGTTCCTTCTTTGTAGCATGGAAATGGATGTTTCATCCACGTTTCATGAGTAGGAAAGATGAGCTTGCAATCATCTCTCCATAGCTTTCATTTCTTGCTTTTACTTTGTTTAGTTTTGCTTTTGCTTCAAAGCTACATGAGAGCTCTTTCATCAAGACCATTAGAGACTCTTTTCTAGTCCCTTTGAAGCATGGAAATAGAGGTTTCAATCCATCTTCCATGAGTAGGAAGAAGAGTCTCTTTGGTTTTCTTAATGATGGAACCTCTTGTGTATGAGCTTTGCCTCCAAGAATGGCTCCTTTTAAACCTATTCTCTCTAAGCTTGAGTATTCACTTGCTCTTGCTTTCCATGAGATTCAGTGGGTTTTGGCCATATCTTTGATTGTATCTTTCATAATTAGTTTTAGTTAGCTTTGAATCCATTAATTGCCATCCCGTTGCTTCACTAATCATCATTTAAATACCCTTGGGATGTTTGATGATTTGTGGAGCAAACCTACTCTCTCCTTGAGAATTTTTCATGACAGAAGAGAGAAGGAAGGATGAACATCCTCTGGAAACCCCTTGTTTTGCTCTGTTTCAGTTCTGTTGCAGCAGGTGTTTCCTTAGCAATAGTGGCCGGCCGACCATCACTTTGTACGGCCGACCACTTATCAAGGCTGGTCAGCCACCCCTTTTTGTACGGCTGTGGTAGTTTTCCAAATAAACAGAGCAGATCCTGAGGCCCAAAACAAGTCATTTTCAGACTATGAATAGAGCAACTTCTAGCAGTGAGCAGTAGGGATTTCCAGAGGATGTTCTTGCCTGAGCGCACGTAACTCCCCACCTTTCGTTTAATCCCTTTAAATTAGTAGCAGAGATATCCGTATTTGTAATTAATTAGTTGCTTTCATTCAAATTTGTAATAATTAATTAATTAGTTCATTCATTAGTGTTTTTAATAATTAGTTAAATAGGCCATTCGGACCCTCTTGTGTAAGGGCAAACTTGTAATATTTGTATGTCTTCCAACCCCCATTTCTTTCACCCTTTTACTTATATGCTTATCATGGTTGCATATAGTATCATGTTTTCGTTTCATATCATTACCATGCTTCGTATCCATTTTTGCATGCATCAGGTTCGATTCATCATTCTTGAATATCATTGTCATTTCCTACTTACTTGAATACGTGCGTTACCGCATGCTTTGAGTTAATTCATATGACATGTTAATCAACTGAACCTAATAGTCGCATTCTTGTATGTGTTGCATTAGCCACTTGCATAATTAGAATCATGCATTTTTTCTATTTGTTTTCTTTTTCTTTGGCTTACCTTGGAGTACTAGGTGAGCATTTTTGGCTTTAGCATGTTCATGTTTGTGATTGTTGCCATGCTTAGCATCTTCCCGTAAGGCTACGTGCTTACTCGAAATGAACTATTTGAATCCCTGTGGATAAAGATTATTTTACTTGCATTGGGAATGATTTTGATCAAATGCATGTAAGAGCTCATCACTTTCTTTTTGAGTTGTGTGCACTCAAAACTCTTTTAAAAATTACATAAAATCAAGTCATTTCCAAAGTAAGCGAAATAGTCTATACTTGTGTGCCTCACATAGTAAATTAGCATATTAATAATCAGAACAAGAGCATATAATATACATAAAATTCACATCATGATTAGTAGAGATCGATCTTTGATTGGGTGAGGGGGGTGCTCAATTAATGACCTTCCCCTCTCATACCTAAGTTCCCAAACCGAAAAAACTTTGGTTACGACGGACAAGTGGCCTTTGGTACGAGTCACAGGTTTTCTAAATTTTCCAAAATTATTTAGGTGGTGACTCTGAAATCTAGCAATGCAGTCCATTTTTGGTATCTCTGATGATTAATGGATTTTCTAAGATTTGCTGGATTTAGACTCTCATTCAATTTTTTCGGTTTCATATTGCACCTGTGAAACCAAATTCAGAACCACAGGAGTTTGAACTATAGGGCGATTGTATCAGAGGAAACTAAACCCCTCCGAGGAGCACGAAAGGCCAGCTACAACAATGGATAAAATGGACGTATGCAACAAATACTATATGCAATGCAATAGAGGTAATATATAATAATAGATATGATGTAGCAGGTAGGAAGTGGTGCCTTAGAAAGCACCTTACAAGGGTAATTGGCGATGTTTCACCTTATTCTGCCGGGAATCTTCCTATTTTTCTTGGTTTTAAGACTTCTTTCTTCATCTTCACACGAAAACCACAGGTACTACTTTTTTCCCCGGCTATGTTTGCAACTTTCCTTATTCTCCAACAGGGTGACAAACTAGGTTGGTTCAGTATCCAGAATTAAGGTGCATACAAGCTACCTTAACCTATGAGGCTGCCATACAGATTTTAAGCCGAGGATACACCCTTGGGTATTTAAACCAGACTTTAGTCTTGAAAATTCCAAACCTTTGCGTTCTAGGCCTATGCCACTCGAACTCTAGTTTCTACCATCTCAGTTGGTCTCCTGGGAACTCACTACAAACACAATTAGGTGGCTATACTAGACCGCCTGAAATCGTTCGGGCACGACAAACACTAAAGGAATTGCACCTTTAAAGGATTTAAGGTCTCCTAGACCCAGTGAATGCACAAGACAGTGTGAGTGAGGTGTACAAAACAATGCGATGCAGGTGAATGCACAAAACAATGCTATGTAGATGCACAAAATAGTGCTATGTAGGGATAGCAATTTAAACCCGGCCCGACAGGGACCCAATCCCCCGACCCCGATTAGAACGGGTTTTCCTAAAAAATTACCTCCATAGGGTTGGGGATGGTATTGAAAATTAAATCCCCGACGATTTTCGGGCCGGGGATGGAGATAGGTTTCTTCCGCCCCGTCCCGGATAATCCCTGAATAATTCCCTTAAGATTCCCCATATATATAATATATATGTTTATGTTTAGGGTTGAGTTGTCTGCCTCTCTCTCTCTCCCACTCATTCACACTTCCCTCTAAACCTCTCTCCCCCTCTCTCTCTCTGCTGCAGGTGTTTCTCACGGCGTCGGCCGCAGTGGCGGCTCCTCCACTATCCTCTCCCTCCTCTCATCTCGTTGATCTCCGATCTCACCGAACTCACCCATCTCACCCATCTCACCGATCTCCCTCCTCAAGAACATCACGGCGACGCCTTTCCCTTCGCTACCGGACTCCGATGCCTTTCCATTTGTTGCCGCCAACGTCGCTGTGTCACCGCCGACACCATCTCTCTGATTTTTCTTTTTTTGATCTGTTGTGTATGATGATGTTGATGATTTTGTTGATTGTTGTGTAAGTATAGATGATCCGTTTTTATGTATGATGTTATTGATCTGTTGCTGATTTTGTGATCTGCTATATTATTAGTTTTTTTTTTTTTTTTGATCGGGGAATTTTCGGGGTTGGGGAAACCCGATCCCCGTAAGGAGGCGGGGGCGGGGACGGTGATAGGTTCCCTGTCGGGGATCAGGACCAAGGACGGAAAAATTATCACCATCAGGGATTGGAGACGGGAAGTGTGATCCCCGGCCCTGTCCTGCCCCGTTGCCATTCCTAGTGCTATGTGGTTGCACAAAATAGCACCATGAAAGGTGAATGCACCAAGCAGTGCAAGGTGCACAAAACAGTCTAGGGTGAAGTGCACGAAATAGTGCTATAGGGGTGCACAAGACAGTACTATGGGGGTACATAGGACAGTACGATGCAAGGTAAATGCACAAAATAGTGTGAGGTGTACAAAACAATATGCGGTGAAGTGCACAAAATAGTGCTATAGGGGTGCACAAAATAATGCTATGTAGGTGCACAAAATAGTGCGATGCAGGTGAATGCACAAAACAGTGCTATGTGAGTTGAATGCACAAAAGAGTGCAATGCAGGTTGCACAAGACAATGCGATGCAAGGTGCACAAGACAGTGTGATGTGAGGTGCATGAGACAATGTTGTGTAGAGTGCACAAGACAGTGCGATATAATGGAAAGATGTATGGTATGTAGAGGGAAATGAGCAGTACATAGAGTACTACATCGTGTACCTTATGAAATGAGTATAGGGCAACTTGCCACAATTTATTGAAATGTAACTAAAAAACACCATGGGAGGCAACTCGACGAAACTCTGTTAAGTACAGAACAAAGTCAAGAGTAAGCACAACTAATCACGTAGTTCAAATCAACTAGAGTGTATGAGCATGCATGCATAATCCAAAGCACATGTATTAATCAGAGGGAATAGGGCAATCCGAAGAGAGTTTTGAAATGGTTGGAGACAACTTTTGAAAGCTGAATCATATCAAAATCATCATGGGGGTGTGCTCACCCCAACGTAGGGAAAAGTGCCCGACAAATGGCTTTGAGTGGACTGAGAGAAAGGTTGGGTTCATGCCCCTTGTTCAATTGATGACCCGATCAGATGTACTGAAAATTGCTTCTAGTGTCCAGTCACTAGCCACCGATTTTACCATCATGCAGGCACGTATGATGGGGATTATCAGATCTTGGAACGGTTGCCAGCCAATTAGACTCATGCTTCTCTTTTGTCCCAGCCTGTTGAGAACTCACTTCAGTTGTCTCCAAAGTAGTGACGAACTCCTCACATTCACTTTGTAATGATCGTGAACACGATGCCCATTGTATGGGCACTCTCAGTTTGTTTATGAATTCCACACATGGATTTGTTTTTTAGTATGGAGTGAACACTCGTGTATGGAATTTTGACCATGCCACTCTGTTGAACTTTGAGTGACAGACACACTAGGGTGACTCGATGAAAAGCGCAGACCGAGACAAACACTAGGCACAACACAACAAAACTTCACAACTGACCCAAAAGTAAAAAAAGATTCAAGGTGACTGATTATTCATAGTGCCCCTTGTATTACTTATGCTCCCTTTAGAACTCAGTTTCGCAAAACCTGAGTTTCGATTCTCTCTTCTTTTTTTGCTCAAGTTAGAGATTCTACTGATAAGTTCAAGTTTTGAAAATGTCTCCACTTGTTGATTCAAACTAGTTCTTTCTTACCTAACGCAAGTATGATATGCGTAGCAGTTGGTGTAGCTCATGGATTGACGTGAAGCTAACGACGTGAATTAGACAAGGTTATCGGTTCGAGATGGATGTGGTTGAGACTGAACATCAGAATGAAGTTGCCTACATATCCCAAGAATGGGAATCAGGCCAACGTAGTTCATGGGCTGAGATTCACTCAGGTGTTGACACTCTCCTTTTGCACTCTAACTTTTGCCAAAGTCGCCCCTTCGAGTTTTCAACCTTGTGAGCTCTATTTATTTGATTTCTTTTTCTTTTTTTTTTTCATGCTCTAACTTTTGCCTAGGTCACCCTTTCGGGTTTTCAGCCTAGCGAGCCTCTCAAGGATAGCGTTACAACATTTGCAGGGAATTTGATTAATAGTCATCCTTGCCCTAATACGGGAACCGGTTTCATCTTGATTTGAGCTTGGTTCTTCATTCCTTATACATGTCTTCTTCCTTTCTTTTGCTCCATTTTTTAAAGTTGGTTCTTCTCGCGATATGGTATCTTCTCACATTAGCTTCCCCTAATTCAGAAAAAAGTTCCCCTCCTTATGGTTGATTGGATTTCATTCCAATGAATACCCCTGGCTTGATGGTTGACTTCTTTCTTTTCTTTCTTTTTTTTCCTTTCTTTTGTTCTTCTTTTTTCATTTTTCTCTTTTTTCTTTTCTTTTTCCTTTTTCTTTCTCTTTTTGGTTTCTTTTATCCATTTCTTTTTGAAGTAATGAAAATACCAGGGGGAGAAATTCTATGATTGTATAGTCTGAAAGTTATCTTGTGCTTGCCAAAATGATCGCCTAAAAGTGAAGATAATCCTCAAGATAGTGTAGAATACCACGCACAATGCTAAATCTATCTTCGCAAGTTTTGCAAAAGAAACAATTTAACCTTTGTTGAAATCATGAAGGACTTTGTGACGACAATTCATAATCCATTCAAACCATTTGGAGGATTCTTCTCAACACTCAAGCTTATGAACGGAATCTCAGTCAAAAAATAAATTTGAAGCCTTTTCTATTTTTTAAAAAGGTAACATATGCATTACTGTAGGCACAATAAAATGATCAAAAACTTGAGTTTCGCTTTCTTTATTAAAACAAAAATGAAGACCTAAAGGTACACAGGAGCGATTCAAAGGAAAAGACTCAACTGACGCAATGATGCAAGAAAAGACAAAAAAAAAAAAAAACGCACTCTAAACTCGATACATAACTCAACTATTTACAGGACACGGCTTAAAAAAAAAAAATAGTATCCTTGAGACAAAAAGGGTTTTCACTCTCCTAGTCTATCGGCAGAATTCATGAAAAACTTTAAGTAGCCCATGGGAGGGTCCAAACTTGCCTTCATTTCAGCATTACTAACATCCACACCCAATGGGATTGATTTCAAACTTCCAAATTGTGTCTCACAGATTAAGCCTCACAATTACCCTAGTTGTCCCCACATATCTCTTTGACCGAAACAACTTTTTTTCCACACCATGCCCTTAGTGCTTTCGACAACTCCCCTAGCTGAGACTGAGGTTCATCATTCCAACCATCATTGCTGGCATCTATTAAGGAAGCCCACTGCCTCATCAAGCTTGAACTCATCAAGAGTGAGTAAAATTTCCATCTCTCTAAAGATTTTGATCCTTTTGCTTAGATCAAAATCGGAAGAGTCAGGAATGAACACAATGGGTTTGGACTCATTGGCGAGTAGTCATGGATGGGTTTTATGTTATTTGCAGTCAGGGAGAGAGATACCCTTCCTCTATTAGTACCTTCAAGGCACAGGCTGGACTCATATGGAGATGGGCAAAGGTTCATTTTTAGGAGTAGGAAATACTAGTTTTAGAAACATTGGCAGATGGGTTGGCGGGTGTTGGTTGGCTATTTATGGGCTTGGGGCTGGAATTAGGATGGGTGTTCCTAGTAAAGCATCCCATTTCATGGCTTACCCCCTGATTCAAAATGCTCCCAACCTAAGCAACAAAAGTGTCATCCATGGTATTTGCAACAACTGCTAGCATTTGCTGCTTGTTCAACCCTTTGACCTTCAAAGTCTCAATAGCCCACCGAAGATGTGCATAGGGATCAATACTTGCCCCAGCCTTGTTCTTGCTACTTGCTTCATCTTGGCCAAGGGATTGGATGGCTATATCGAAGCAAGGCCCATTTGTTGTTGATATGCCATCACCCAAACTTGAGATAGCTTCGGTTTAACCATTTCAAACTATAACTCACCCCAAGATTGGAGAGCTTTTTGACGTGAAATTTTTGGCATATGATGTAGTCGATGATGGTGCCAAAGCCCCAAAGGTTAAATCTGCCACAGTTCTCTAAAGATCTTCAATCATGCTCATTAGCTCAAAAGTAGTGGGTTCGGCCATTGGTGCCCGTAGTGTATTTGAACCGACTTGGTCTTGATGAATTGCTTGGGTTGGGGCTCTTTAGAGTAGGTTGGACTGGAATTGGGCTATTGTGGAGTTCAAGTTTTGGGGTTTAAGACGATTAGGGTTTGAGACAATTAGGGTTCAAGTGCATCCATCATACATAAGTATGAGCTTTCTGGAATGAACACCTCAAGCTTGGATAAATAGGCTAGGGTGATGTGTATGCTAGGGTTGAAGATAGGTGGGAGTGTTTGAATAAGGTTCAGATTTTGATGAGGAGGAGGTACACGATCATGTATAGGGAGTGGGTTGGTGGTAACATTAGGCTCTTGAGGTGGAGCTATCGTTTGGTTGTCGATAAGATTCTGAACCTCATGATGAATGCGGTAGCAATGATCGGTGTCATGACCGCGTTGCTGATGGTACGCACAGTATTTGGTGGGGTTATGTCTAGCAGGGAGTGGGTCAGGAAGAGGTTGAGGATCAAAGGGTTTGAGATGCCCTCTTTCCATCAGGACTTCTAGTGCGCGAGTTAGGCTCATATGGATGGGGTTGAAAGTTCTGCCTTGAGCTCGGGTTAGGCCGGCTGTTTGTGGATTGGCATTGGCAAGGGGGTCGGCAATTTTGGGATCGGTGGTAACGGTATTGATTTCAATGGGTTTAGGAATAATGCTATTGCTAGCACTGATACTCCTAGAAAACACCCTCCTTATTGGTTTTCTTATTCTAGGAATAATCCCTTTGTTAAATGCGCTCTTAATCTGAACCCCCAATTCATGCAAGTCTTTAAAGGTGAATAGTGGGACAACTATCATCTTCTGCAACATATCGAACTCAAGATTCTACACTATTATCCGAACTTGCTCTTTCTCTAGGGGCCTGCTGGTCATTCGTGCTTCCTTCATCCTTAATCTCACAACAAAGTCTATGAAGGGTTGTTTAGGATTTTGAGAAGTTGCCTCTAGCTCACTAATTGTCACCTCTATCTGAGTGTTGTAGGAATACTGATCAACAAATCCCATCGTTAATTCTCCTCAATTCTACTTGGTCAAGTCTTCTAGTTTGGCATACCAGGTGGCTGCCACTTTCGATAGAGTCCTCCCGAACAATGACAATTTCTGAGCTCGTGTCAAGCCCATTGGTTTCAGGACATTTGAGAAGAGTGGATGTGGACGATCGAATCCCCACTTCTGTTGAATCTATCAATATGCGGCATCTTAAAGTTCACTGGCAACCTTACAGAAGCCTTGGTGTACCCGTCCTTGATGTTTGGGATTGAGTTAAAGCCTTGAGACTTTTTAAGCATTCTTTCAAGCTGGGAGACTTTTATCACGGCAGGATCAAAATCATGGAGAGTTCCCCGTTGGGGTTGTGCCAGAGGCCTAAGAGCTTGAGCTTAAGTTAACACTTCTTAGGGATCTAGAAACTGGAGATTTTCAGCTAGCAGAGGTGGATTGAGGTTCGGCTGGGTAGCCAGGATTGGATGTGTGGTAGATGTCCTAGATAGGCGTTGCATTTTAGCAATGGTCTCATCCTACATGACAATTCTTTGGTTTAGTGTATCCATGGTTTTTTGAAAGGCCGTTATCATGGCCACAACCTCGTCTGAACTCTGTGCCATCACGGGTTTACTGAGTTAGCAATTGGGAAAATGAATGGGTATAACCTAAGAGCTAACTAACAAGGATTTTGACCTGGTTACACTTTGATGTACCTGACCTGGATTAGTCTAGATGGGTTTGACTGGATTGGGCATTTTTAGAATGGATCTTTTAGCATTGGATAGATCTCTTTTTAGTTGAACTTGGGGATCAGATGGACTGGACTTTTGCTGAGTGGATTTTTTCTGGGATTGGATGGACTGTGATGGGTTAAGGCTTTCCGAGTTGGATTGGGTTGGGCCTTTGCTGAGTTGAGTATTGCTTTTTCTTTGGCTCAGACAAACCTAGCATTAAAAACAAATGCCCTATCAGATCAGGGTACCCTGGTTCTGATATTGTTGAAAATTCACCCATTTAGATACAATCCCCATATCCTAATTTTTTGATTTCCACCATATCAAACACATACCCCTGGGTTTTGACTCAAATCTGATTCTGATATGACCCTCAAGGTTGAAAGGAATCGCCTCAAGATTAAGACTCTTTAAGGATTGTATCACACATTGCCAAAGATTTCACATTTTGCACAAAAGGCATTCAAAACACCCCTATGAGAGGTTAGGGTTTCCTTGTCCTAGCTTTGCGAGTGATCTACAGCTTTACTATTCAAACAAGTGGTATCACAACATCCTGCATATGGGCGAGTACCATATCCTACGTTGGAACAATTACTAGAGCTTTACTATATGCACTAGGCCAATTGGTCAAAAGGGTACCTCAATAAGGTTACCTAATATACCTCTCACACTTAACATCGAAAAGTGAAAGGAGGATCAAGCAGTACGGCGGTAACCCAGATCTGAGGGTTGTGTTTCCAACATGACATTGCCTACGTTTGACTAGCCTTTTGGCAAGCCTCCGACAAGTCATCCAAGATATTAGATGGTAAACACAGTGACTAACGAGCACCATGCAAATACAATGCAAAGAACATATATATGTAAATAAAATTCACATCATGAAATCCAAGTCAAGTTCTCTAAAATCCCTAGCAGAGTTGCCAGAAACTATAGCTGGTTTTTTGTGCTCCTCGGATGGGTTTAGTCTCCTCGGGTACGATAGCCCTACAGTTCAGACTCTCGTGGTTCTGAATCTGGTTTCATAAGTGCAATGTGAAATAGAAAAACAAATGATAGTCCAAATTCGATAAATCTTAGAAAATCCATTAAGCATCAGAGATGCCAAAAATGGACTACATTGCCAGATTTTAGAGTTGCCACCTAAATATTTTTACAAAATTTAGGAAACTCGTGACTCATGCCAAAGGCAACTTGTCCATCGTATCCAAAGTTGTCTCAGTTCGGGAACTTAGGTATAAGAGAGGAAGGTCATGAATTGAGCACCCTCTCACTTGATCAAAGATCGGCCTCTACTAATCATGATGTGAATTTTATCAACATTATATGCTCTTGTTCTGATTATTAATATGCTAACTTACTATGTGAGGCACACAAGTATAGACTATTTCGCTTGCTTTGGAAATGACTTGATTTTATGTGATTTTTAAAAGAGCTTTGAGTGCACACAACTCAAAAGGAAAGAAATTAGTTCGTACATACATTTGATCAAAATCATCCCCAATGCAAGTAAAATAACCTTTATCCACAGGCATTCAAGTGGTTTATTTTGATTAGCATGTAGCCCCACGGTAAGATGCTAAGTATGGCAATAATTTATGCACATGAATATGCTAAACCCAAAAGCGCTTACCTAGTACTCCGCGACAAGCCAAGAAGAAGTTAGTTTAAAATAATGCATGACCCTAATTATGTACATGACTACTGCAACACATACAAAAATGTAGCTATCAGATTTGGCTTCTTAACATGACATATGAATCAATTCAAGGCATGTGGTAGTGCACATATTCAAGCAAGAAATAATCGATGATATCAAGGATGATTAGCCGAACCCTAATGTATGCAAAGAGGGATGCAAATCATGGCAATGATAGAGAAAACATGATGCTATACAATTAATGCTAAATGGTTAAATAAAAAGAAGAAAGAAATAAGGGTTGGAAGACATACAAATATTACAAGTTTGCCCTCGTACAAGAGGGTCCGAATGGCCTATTTAACTAATTATTACAAACACTAATGAATGAACTAATTAATTAATTATTACAAATTTGAATGAAAACAACTAATTAATTACAGATACGGATATCCATGCTACTAATCTAAAGAGATCAAATGAAAGGCGGGGAGTTGCGTGTGTGTGGGCAAGAACATCCTCCAAAAACTCCCACTGCTCACTGCCAGAAGTTGCTCTGTTCACAGTCTGAAAATGACTTTGTTTTGGGCCTCAGGATCTACTCTGTTTATCTGGAAAACTACCACAGCTGTACAAAAAGGGGTGGCCGGCCGGCCTTGAGAAGTGGTTGACTGTACAAAGTGATAGCCGGCCGGCCACTATTGCTGGGAAAAAATTGTTGCGATAGAACTGAAACAGAGCAAAACAGGGGGTTTCTGGAGCATGTTCATCATTTTTTCTCTCTCCTGTTATGAAAAATTCTCAAGGAGGGAGTAAGTTTGCTTCACAAATCATCAAACATCCCAAAGGTATTTAAATAATGATTAGTGAAGCAACGGGATGTCAATTAATGGATTCAAAGCTAACTAAAACTAATTATGAAAGATACAATCAAAGATATGGCCAAAATCCACTGAATCTCATGGAAAGCAAGAATAAATGAATACTCAAGCTTAGAGAGAATAGGTTTAAAAGGAGCCATTCTTGGAGGCAAAGCTTACACACAAGAGGTTCCATCATTAAGAAAACCAAAGAGACTCCTCTTCCTACTCATGGAAGATGGATTGAAACCTCCATTTCCATGCTTCAAAGGAACTAGAAGAGAGTCTCTAATGGTCTTGATGAAAGAGCTCTCATGTAGCTTTGAAGCAAAAGCAAAACTAAACTAAGTAAAATCAAGAAATGAAAGCTATGGAGAGATAATTGCAAGCTTATCTTCATACTCATGGAACATGGATGAAACATCTATTTTCATACTACAAAGAAGGAACTAGTAGAGAGCTTTGCAATATCTTCCTAGAAGAGAGATATGAGACAAGAATCAAACTATCTATATAAGCTTTAAACATATACATATAGTTCATATTTAATCAAAATCTACCTAAAACAGTGCTGAAAATGAAAGAAAATAAATAAAAACAAAAAGAACAAAAAGAGAGCAACATTAGAAAACAAGCCTATGGAAGGGTGGGTAACCCTTCCACCTTCAACAAGGTATAAATCACATGTTTAAGCCTAAAAACACTTTGAAAATCAGTAATGAAATGAAGAACAAGAAGCTTAAAAGAAAATGAAATGGAAAGAGTTGAAGAATCAATCTCTAGAGAAGAGGAAGAGTTTCTTGGTTCACAAACTAGAAGCTAAACATTCTCAACTATCTGAAATAGTGTTCAAAATCTCGGCAAAAAGCTTCAAAGTCAAGCTTCAATGGTGTATATCTAGTGTATCTATATATCAAAAGGGTAGGAAACATTTGCATATCTTTGAAAAGGCTTGCTCATTAAGTTTCTCAACCCTAAACACTAAGGACAGGTGTTGTATTTATAAAATTTCGACGTTTCACATCATAAATATTTGAAAAAGAACAGTTAGCTTGGAGCTCGTGCATGGGAGCAATTATAGCTGCAACATATCTATTCTCAGCAAACATGGCCGGCCAACATAATGTGGCCTGCCGATCATTTTTGGTTTTCCTGCTTTTTGAATGGTTAGGCTAGAAAAATAAGGTTTGGTCTAAATAGGGTGCAAGGTTTGGGTTTGAAGCTCAAAACTGAATCATTTTACTGAAGATTCGAACAATTGCATAGCGTAACATTTCATCATCGAGTGTTTAGATTGAAGCGCCCAAATCTTAAGGGCAGTCAAAAATCGGGTGTCTACACTACCATTCCCAACACCTATAAGTGAAGGGAAGATCAAGCAGTATGTTGGTGATCCAGATCCGAGGTTTGTATTCCTTCCATGACAGAGCCTATGTCTGGTAAGCCGTCTAAGATATTAGGTGGCCAATACAATGATTTAAGCGCACCATGCATGCAAATGCAATGAACATATACAGAAAATAAAATCTTACATCATGAAGTTTAAGTCAAGTTCTCTTAGTTTTCCTAGCAAATTTTAAGGGACTTGAGTGCTTTACATATGTTCAGTGATGCTAGTTTACGTCGCTAAGTGATGTATTCTTGATGGCGTCATCTCGGCGGGAAGAATGTTGAGTTGAATGGGTTCTAACATCCTTAGCATAACTACGTTGATTCAGCGACATCATTTCTACTCAACAAAGAGTATGTGTGCTTGTTCGGTGAGAGCATAATGGTGTCCGTCCCTTCCATTGGGCTTTGTTCTTGATTGGCAGTGCCATTGCTAAATGGCTTAATAGCCGATTTGATTGTTTGCTTAGTAGATCTTGCTCTGGTTCAAAGGTGATGACTTTCCCAATCAATGTTAATTTGCTGCAATGTTAGTTCTTCAGATATTCCAAAACAAATATTTCAACTAAGATAGGCAGGTGGTCGACAATTCTTCTTTGTCTTTGGCTTGCCAAGGCATTTGATTGGCAACTTCTCTTAGCGCTTTCATTTGCCGAAGCACTTGGTCGACAACTCTACTTAGCTCTTTGGTTTACCAAAGCAGCTTGGTCGGCAAGTTGGCAACCTCTTTGGCTTGCCGAAACACTTTCTTTGGCAACTCCTTGGTTTTTCCTTGACCAAACTTTATTGGTTAGCAATCTTGGCAACTTCTTTGGCTTGTCGAAACATTTCGTCGGTAACTCGTTTTGGTTTTGTCTTGCGAAAACCTCTTCAAGACAGAGAGTGTCAAGTCTCTATTGTAGATTTGCAAACTTGGTCTTGTTTCTCTAACTTTGAGTAAGCAAGATACATATTCAACAAAGGTTTGACAAAATTTATGTGCATAAATACATATATATATATATCAAAGTTGAACATCAGCAAAAACAACATAATCAAAAAGAAAAAAGACAAAGACCCAACAATAGGTCTACTTTTTCTAGAGAGAGATTGCTAAAATTTGATCTTGTATAAAGCGAGATCGCTAACCTTGGTGTGTAGACCATATTTACTTATAGTAACATGTAACACTGGTCCGAGTACCTTGAGTGCGGTGTTTGTTCTTCTCTTCATTGAATTCTTTAGCTCTTTCCAATAGACGACACCAATTTTGAGACCTTAAAAATTGTCTCACATGGATTGTTGAAGAGATCCAATGAAGAGATGAACTTGGCCTCATGGACCTACAAAAATAAACATGGTTGATGCCACCCAACTAGGGTTGTCGGCCGGGGACACTCCGATGATAAAGTTAGAATCTTCAAGCAAAGTGAATAGATGAAGAACTTCAAAAGTGTTTGTGTGTGTGTTGCAGAGATGAGGCATACTTCTTCTCTATGGGATGCCTTCTTTTTATAGAGGTGGCTTGATGGGCTTCCTTACTTGGACTAGGCCCATTGTTAGGACTTGTTTGGATTCACCCCCAATAAGTTGGGATGTTTTGGTGTTTTTTGGGCAACCACAACTATATAAAGGGAAGTGACATCATTTGGAAGGTACAAGACACAAGAATAACAACAAGAAGTGTAGTCAAGTGCTCAAGTATGAGTGATTCCAAAGTGAGGTATCCTTGAGAATCTCTTTGTATAGTTAAGTATATCTTTGTATCTAAATAAATATTCACTTTAGTATGGTTGTTGTGTTCCAACTCAACAACTTTAATGATGGTGCTCTAGCGAATGAGATTATGTTGGAATTTTCAATCTACATGCTTGTGCTGGGGTCGTATTTATTGTAGTGAAGGCATTGATTGTGTGGGAGAGAAAGTGCTAGAGAAAGAAGATGATTTGGTGGCTTTGGGAACTAATGACGTGGCATGTTATAATTGGCTGTCTGTAAATGATTGTTTTTACGGGACAACCGTGAGCAAGATAATCTCATACCCTAATGTAAATATACTAATAAGAGCAATGCATATTAAATTCTATAATAAAATAATTTTTTTTCATACACCCAAATTACTTATACATATTCAATTGAGAAGGTTTTAGAGTTCATGGAAGAACTGGGTTTCAAGGCCAAGAAGTTTATATATGAAGAACAGGTAAGTTCCTTTTCCTTTGGCTAGAATTTAATCAATGTCTTGTTTAATCTGCAAAACTTTACAGCATATAAGATCTGTTATTGTTAGAGCTTCTTCACCAACCCACCACGATCTCTATTTCATTCGAATCTACCCATTTTCATCATCATCATCATCATCATCATCATCACTCGAAACCACTCCAAGTCAACACTCATTCGCAGTAACTTACTTCATAAATTCGTGTGAGTTTCCTCTAGGAAAGACTTTATCAGAATCAAGGAAGAGTGAAATTTTAAACTTTTCTATTGCATGCAATGGAATAGAAAATAAAGATTTAAATAAATTAAGAGAAGACAAGGCATTTGATCACCTTACCACAACAAACAATTGCCAGATGCAGAGCATTTTATTAAAGAAAAAACAAAGACAGAAACATGTTTACTATGTTAAGGTTTTGTATGTATTATAGAAAATGAATCAAAAAAATAAAAAAGGTGAATAGATGGGAAACAATCTTTACAATAAAGCCTAAACCCTAAACTTTAAACCTACAAAAATTTTATTCAATCCAAAGAGGAAACGGTATCCGCTGTTAAATGCTATGTGATATTTGTTTTGGTTGATCTTCAAGCTTGTGTGATACCTAATGTTGAAAATATGCAAGAATTCGATGCGCCAATTGTGAACAAAGGGAATAGGTGTAATGAAATCTGTTTAAGGGTTTTTGAAAAAGTTTTTCAAAGTAGTGTAATTTGGGGGTTTTTGATTTGTTTATTATTTGGGTGTACCACAAATTATGATTTTATCTTGAAGGGAAATTTGCGAAGAAAAAAAAAAACATAAAGTGTATTAAAAGTAAATTATAATTCTAAATAATTTAATAGAGAGTATTGAGAAATTGAACGTACTGATTTTTTTGATGCGAATAGAATCCCCTCTATATCGACAGCCATATGGCTACAATATTGCCTCAAAATGGTCCCAAAATGGACGTTACTTTGTGGCCCAAATTTTACTTCTAAAGGTCCATAACAAAAACCAGCAAATTAGTTCTTAAACTCCTTGCCGAAAAGTCCCAAATTATAGGGGAGATTCTATTTGAACTCAAAATATGTCTTAATATGCCCAATTTAAATTCATAAATTTTAATTTCTATTATATCTTAAATGAATTTACTAATAAGGACAACACATATTAAATTTTAAAATTTATATATATATTTTCTTCTCATGGTGGTGTAGTAGAATAAATAGATTAAGTGTATGTTAAATAACTTATTTGTTGTAGTCTATAAATAGGTGATGTAATACCCATTGTACTTAACTTTGGAATAAAGAATATACATTGAGATTGGAGTATAGTTTGATTTATCTCTCTAGCCTTAAGGGGTTTTACCCCTAATTGAGGCATTTGTCTTTTCTCTCTCTCAATTTGATTTTTGATTTGCATTTGGATTGTATTACATAGTACACCATAATCAGTTATTCCTACTTAAATCTCTGTATCTTCTTTCCCAAGATATCAAAGTTTATTTTTTTTTGTTTTGTTTTCTTCTTCTTCTTTTTCTTCATCTCTCCAAAACTCCAATACACCCTAATGTAGACACCCCATTTTTGACCGTCCTCAAGACTTGGACGTCACCGCTTGAACACTCGGTGATTATCCATGTTCGTGTTTGTTTGGAGTTCCCGGAGTCCTCGGCTACGCGCCTTGCCTCAGGATCTCCGAACTCGACTGTTTTGTGTCTGGTTTTGCACCAAACACTTGTGCTTTGCCTTGGAGGGGCAGGGAATGCCTTTTGAGGCATCCCCACACACCACCGGCAGTGGCTAGAGGCCACTGGCTGGTTGATGTTGCCATCGGCACTATATTGTGCCGGTCGGCACTCTTTTGTGCCGGTCGGCAGTCAATTTTGTCAAAATGACAATTTTGCCCTGCCTACTACTGTGCAGTTGCTTTATGAGATATTTTGAGGCAACTGTATGGCATTGGCTTCTCCTCCATACACTTGTATGGAGGGATGCCTCTCTTGTTTTGCTTAGTGACTAAGCTTACAAGATTGCCCCCTCTATAAGAGGAGGCCTTGACTCCCTTGCTTGAGGGTTAGAGAGTTGAAAAAGAGGTTGAAGGAGCTCTGGTTTTAGGGTTCCAAATTAGTGTATCTAACTTGTATCTATACTTCTCCCCCTCTTGCCATTCTAGGTGTTTTAGTCCATACTATTGCACACAAGAACCTAGTCTTTCACCTTCCCTTGGCTACTGAGGTCCCAAGAGGTTATTCTTGCTGTTCTTGACTGGTTTGGAGCTCAAGGAAGCAACAAAGTCAACATTTGTGAAGAAGATCAACAAGGGTGAGAAACTTGCTTTATTTACCCCATTCTTGCATTCCTTTTTTACCTATCTTTGAACTGTTTTTGTGCTTGGTGTTCACTACAAAAAAGTTCTTTTTTGTAGTCCTCTTGATAGTTTATTAAGGGTACTTTGTGCTTTGGGGAGGTTTGACCACCCTTAGGCCTTGAAAAGGCCTCATTTTGTGTTATTTTGTTGAGATCCAGGATTTTGGTGCTTGGGTCTCTTCACCACTGAAATCTTGAGGGATTTCAGTGGTGAAGATGATGCCTTAAAGTCCTAAGAAGGAGGAGGTCACCCCCTCTCCTTGATGTCCTTGAAAAGGGCAAGTTTTGCCTCTTGAGGGAGCATTGTGCTTGAGTGTGTGTTGAACATGTATGGACTGTTATTCATGCTTAGGACATCATGATTTAACATTGCTATGTGTTGGTTTTGGTCCCTTATGCATGCTTAGCATAGTTGCCATGTAATGCCTTGTATTGTCTTAACATGCCTTAGGTTGTTAGCCCTAGTTTGAGCATGCTTTAGGCTTAGACTTATGAATGTCTTGTGCTTATTTTGACATGTTTTAGCTCTGTCCATAGTCATTTGGGTGGATCTTGGCATGCATCATATAGCCCCTTTGCATTTTAGGCTTGCTAGCCTTTGAGTATGCATGTGTGGCATGTGTTGCTTACCTCATTTTGACGATTTGGAACCATTTGGCATGTCATTTTAGTCCCTTGGGTGTGCTTGTATGCTTGCCTAAGTCACCTCTTTATTGCTTTAAAAGCGCATGTTGTATGCCTCATGTTTTGGCCTTTGTATGTGCCTTTATACTTGGACCATTTAGATGCCATCTAGGTGTTCCTTGAGTGTTGTTTAGGTCTGTCTTTGACCTATTTTGAGTCCCCTTGGCCTTGCGAGGCTTGGTGGGTTTGACCTTGGCTTAAGCCCTTCGGCTTGCCTTAAGTGCTTGGACCTTAATTGCATGTTTAGCTTACTTTGTTGCTTGGTTTGGGCATCATGTTTAGCATGATTTCAGAGCTTATATTGCATGCTAGTTGTCCAAGATATCCCCTTTCAAGTGTGCTTGGAAGTTGCTTGTTTAGTGCCCAAGTATTGGATCATGAATGCTTGCATGTGTGTGTGTATTTTGGCATTCATTTCCTTGGTTTTTGGCCACTGATTTTGGGCCTATTTGGGGTGGCCTAGATCATGTTTAAGTCCACCCTTTATTTGGTTCGCATGCTTGCCTTACATGTTTGCTTGTATGCTTACATAAGCGCCTTGCATCGTCCATATTGCATGCTAGCCAACATGCTTAGGATTTCATTGCATTCATATGCACATGCTTGGCCTCATGAGATGAGCATGATGGAGGTTTGGCACCCTTGTTTGTTTACATGATTTGCATGCATTTGAAATTGAAAGTGCACATTTGGTTCCTTGGGCCATCATGCATGGGAATGCGTGATTGGTGGCCCGAGAATCGAGGCACATGTCCCTTTGAGTTACAAATATGATAGGGGGCATGATTAGTGCATACAATGTTGGAATTACATTGCCATGCAAGTTTTGCCCTCTGCTGCTGTTAGTTGCAGGTTCTGCAGACATTCAGTGCCGGCCGGTAGTGTTTAGTGCCGACCGGCAGTCAACTTATGGCCGATGGATGAATTTTGTGCCAGTGACCACATACTTCAGCCGGTGGTGTTTCCCCTCAGCCGGTGATACCCCCCAGTGTCTTGAGAAGTGATTCTGAGACTTTGGCAGTTTCCAAAGGAGCAAAAGCAGGGAAAACAGAGGCAAGCTAGGCATGGCAGTGCAATTCCGAGCAAGACCCGAGCACGTGCTGCATTTGGCTCTCCTCCCGAGGCGGTTTACTGTTTTTCTTAGTTTAGTTAGTTTGTCAACTAATTAGGCTATTTGTAATATTTAATTAGCTTGCGTAGTTAATTATTTGTATTATTCTTTCGGTCCCTCCGAGCGAGGGTATATCTGTAATAAGTGTGGGTGAGTGGTGTGTATGTCTTCCAACCCCCACTTCTTTCTTCCCTTTTACTTACCCGCTTTCAATGGTTAGTATTAGGGCACGTTTATTTTAGCATACCTTATGCAATGCATGCGTGCATCCATGCATTTGCTGACATGCATCGGGCTCGGTACATCATACAAACTGCATTGTATTTTCAAATCTAACTTGAATACGTGTTACTCGTGCATTTCACATGCCATCTTTAGGGTTAGCCGAGCCTACTCTAAGTTGCATCTTCGCCTGTGTTGCATTAGCCATTTAACATGAACTAGGTCATGCATGTTTGCTAACTAGTTTCTTGTTTTGGCACGGAGTACGATGTAAGTATTTACGCTTTAGCATACCACATGCGTGTGAATGTTGCCATGACAGTATGCTTACCATGCGGCTAAATGCTTATGTGAGATAAACTGTTTGAATGCCTGTGGGTGGAGGTTGGATTGCTTGAGTTGGGAAAACTCATTGAAATCTGTGTTTTAGCCTACTTGCGAGTAGCAAATTCCAAAGCATTTTCAAAACAAACGGATATGCAATGTTTATTTCCAAATTAGGCAATCTAGTCTATACTTGTTTGCTGTGCGCATAACATAGTAATTCTAGGCTAATAATTGGAATAAGAGCATGTAATGTTTTCAAAAACGGATATCACGGTTAGTAGAGGCTGGTCTTCGGACCGGGCGAAACGGGGTGCTCATAGCTGACCTTCCCCGATCATACCCAAGCTCCCGAGCCAAGACAACTTTGGTGATGACGGACACGTGGCCTTCGGCACCGAGTCAGGGTTTTCTAAATTTCCCATTTTAAAATATTTAGGTGGCGACTCTGTAATCTGGCAAAGCAGTCCATGTTTGGCACTACTTTTCAAAATCTGTTTTTCTTCAAAACGATTTGCTAGAGTTGGACTCTTTGGTTCAAGATTTAGAACCGCAACACAAAAAGGGAGTCCGAACTGTAGCATAGAGGCCCACGGGCGCTGTTACACCTACCAAAACTCACCATTATCATCAACATTATTATTTTTTATTATTTTGAAACCATATAAACCCTAGAAGAAAGTTTGAACAAAATCAAATAATGGATGAGAGTAATAATTAAAATTATTTTTTGAAACAACCTATCAAAAAGGAGGTAAATATTCATATAAAGAGATTTCATAATTTTTGTAGAGTACCATCAATTATTTTCTATATCATTTTTTTGACAAAAATTAAAGGGCTCAATAATTAGATTAGCAATAACATATTATTGGAGTTGTTCTTATTTTGTCATTTAAATAGTACATTATTTGAGAACTACTATTTCTTGTTACTGACTGATACTTATGTGCTTATAAGTTTGGTTTTTACTTTTTCATGGGCATTCTTGTGGATAATTTATAATTTAATTTTTTTTTTTTTTTGTATTGAAAAGTTTTTGTAATGCCTATGTAAAAGTTTGTTTTTTTTTTTTTGAATTATTTTTTGTATTGAAAAGTTTTTGAAATAATTTAGTTTCTTTAATTTATTTATTATTTATTATTTGGATTTACATTGAGGACAATTTGAGAAAAATAATACGGTGTAATGAGAGTAAAATGAAATTTTAAATAATTAAACAAAATGTACTTAAAAATTAGAAGTACTTTACGATTTTTTAAATGTAAATAGAATCCCCCAAATTATAGACTTGAAACTACAGTCCACAATGTTGTCCCAAAGCCTCTTTTTAGGCCCTAAAATTTCGGCCTTAAAAGAAGTTTATTAGCAAATTTATCTTCTTCTTTTTTTTTTTTTGGGGGGGGGGGGGGGGGGGGAGGGGGGGTTACATCGGAAATGATTAGCAAATTTATCTTGACATTTGAAATCTAGTCTCTTTAACGCCACTCCAAAATTAAATCGATTAAAAATAAATTGGTGAAAATCAAATTAAATCCTTAACTATGATCGACTTAATTCTGACTAAGATTTTTTTTTAAATTTTTTTTTTTTTTTTTTGCCAATGGCTAAGAAAGTAATTATAATTATAAAAAATATTTAATATTATCAAACAAACTAGTTCACAATAACTAGAAAGTTAAATAAAACCTAACACAATCAATCTACAAGTCCACCAAGCCCAAAGCCCAATACATACAATCCATGTAATGGAGGAGAAATAGATTGTCACCACAAAATATATCATACTCCTTTCCGTAAAAGTTGAACCTGAAATCTCATTCCACAAAAAGGTGTTACACAATCACTAAGCTACAAAGGATGTTAAGAGCTAATTACCGACTTAAATATCACTACAACAAATTACAGTTTGGCAAATAAATTTACTGACTAAAATAATTTAGTTGCCAAAAGTTCTACAATAGGCGACTAAAAAAATGATTGGTTGGCATTAGTTGAGGGTTTAGGGCACTAAATATTTTTTGGTCGTGTTATAATATTTTTTACTGACTAAAAAAAAAAAAAAAGTTAGTCACCAAAAGTGTCACAATAGGTGACAAAAAAAACTATTGGCCGACATTAGTTTAGGATTTAGGCTATTGTTTTAGTTGTGGTATATTAATTTTTGCCAACTAAAAATATTAGTCACCAAATAATTTCACTTTTAATCTTTGGGGACCAAAATTGTGGTCACTAAATATGTATTTTTGGTGATTAAAACAGTTAGTCGGCAATGGTGTCAAATTTTTCAGATTTCTGCCCAATTTTTTCCCCGACTAAAATATTGAGTAGGCCTCGTTTGGGAACTTAAAAATTTAGCCAAAAAATCACCATAAGTTATTATATCACTTTCTCTATTTTTTGCATATATTTTCATAAAAACTAAAAAACTAATTAAAATAGTCAATTCCCAAATGAAATTTAATTATGTTTTATTTTTTAAGTTTCTCTACTACACCCAAAAAAACCAGCAAATTAGTTCTTAAACTCCTTGCCCAAAAGGCCCAAATTATGGACTTGAGACTACAGCGAAAGAATTGGGTTGACGGTCGCACATCGTTACATCGCCACCACCACTCACCTAGCCTCAACATTGAGGTTTTTCGTTCTCAATGTCCCTCTCCCTCTCTCTCTCTCTCTCTCTCTCTCTCTCTCTCTCTCTCTCTCTTTGTTTCTCTGTCTCTTTTTCACTATTTCCCCATTTCATTTTGGCTCTAGGTTTTTTTTTTTTTAATTTTTAAAAATTTTTTTTAAAATTTTTAATTTTTTATGCTGTAGGGTTTTGATTTATGTGAAATGTTTAAATGAGTAAATGGGTTTTAATTTATGTGAAATGAGTAAATGGGTTTCATCAATGAACCAATGATTGAAAGAACATGTAATTTATTTATTTATTTTTTTGGTTTGTTTATTACAAAAAATGGCATGACTCTACTAGAAGTAATCATCTAAAAATTGAAATACCTTCCTGGGTTGGTTTGGATGACAGATGGAAGTGTTTCAGCTCCCACTGTGTATTGTTCAACTTTGGGTTTGGGTTGGCTTGGTTGCTGGCTCATGCAACTCAGATAGCTGGGATGGGCTGGCTGTTTGTGTTATGTTTTTAGGCCTATGTTGGGGTTTTTGGTTGTCAGCTATTGTTGGGGTTTTTGGCTGTCTATTATTGCCAGAGTGTATTGTTCACCTTTGAATTGGAATCTCTCCAATTCCTCTTCCTTTGTTTTGGGCAAATAACTTTTGAAATGCAATGGGATACAATACAACAATGTTTTCAACAACTTACCTAACATTTACTGACATTGTAAGTCTTAGAAAAAAAAAAAATGTTACCAAATAGGTTACTACTTGTGTAATGCTCCTTTAGGATAATAAGTTGACAATTATAAATTAAAAGAAATAAGAGAAAATTATGCCATTGGTCATTGTAATTTTTTCTTTATGCTGATTTGGTCTCTGTTATTTTGATTAATTTAAATTCTATCTTGCTTTTTTTAATTGTGTTAATTTGGTGGGAAGGGGTTTATGTATGTTGTTTAATCATGCTTCTATTTGGTGGTGTTAATCATGCTTTTTTACATCAATAAAATCTCTTCTTTGCTCATCCAAAAATAAATAAAAAAATTACTACTTGCATTGGTTGGTAAAAGACTAAAAGGCGAGTCACTTTTTAGTAGTTTATGTATGTTGATTAATTCTGAGTTGTTTCTATATGTTTATGCACGTATTTATGCCATTTCTGGAAGGACTTATGCAAAGCTTTCAATTGCAAACCCAAGTGTGAAACTATTGTGCGTAGTGGATAGTGAGTAGTGTGGGTACATAATTTTTGAATAACAACACGTGGCCGAGGTGACACCGAAGTGTCAGCCGAGGTGTCACGTGTCCTGGTCATGATACCGAAATGATCTCGGCTAGGCCGAGGTTATCTACGAGAATACCGGAATTCGAGATAAGCGGATAAGGGACAAGAGTCCTAAAATGGGAGAAGATTTCAGTTTGGGTAAAGATAAGACTCTCAGCTTTTTTGTAGGTTGTTTTGTGTTCAAATTGAGTTATGACAAAATGTTAATGATTAATCTTTGCATAAAGGGGGTTTCAATGTTTTTCTTTTTGCCTTTTTTGCTCTATTCTTTGTTTCTATTGGTATGCTTCAATTTTCCTTGTGGTTAGGCCACTGCTTTTGTCTCTCTTATATTAGCCCTGTTTGGTACAGCTTAATTTCAGCTTATTTCAGCTTTCCACTTAATTTAAGCTATTTTGATGTGTTTGGTTTAGCTTAACAATACAGCTTATAGCTTTTTGTAAGTCAGAAATCAACTTATTCTTTAAGTGGGGCAGGAGAAGCTTAATTTATAAGTCAGAAATCAACTTATGTTCATAATTATAAGTTATAAGCTGTTAAGGTATAAGATATAAGCACTTTCCCACAGCTCTACCAAACATGACCATTATATTGGAGCCATTAGTGTATTATATTTATCAAACTGCAATAAACTATTACAAGAGAGAGGGAAGAGAAAGTCACTGCCTTTGTATCTCTTGAATAATGGTTGGACCCAACCAACAAAAAGAAAAGGAATACAACCACAAAGCCACAAAGCCACAAACCACTCTGTTCTACATGCTCTAATCTTCCAATAATTGGTGTATAGAAAAGAACATCAAAGAAGTTCTCACAAGCATCTTTTCTAAGCCTTCATATAATTGATTCCACTCAAGCATGGAATGAAGTAGACATATAAAAGTCATTAAACTATATTATATAATGTTACAATGTATGTATTAGTGTCAATTCTTTTGAATGGTCCTTTTGAGCTTCTAAGATGAAGATCTTTGTTAAAGTTTATATAATTCCTTAATGTTTTGTTCTCAATTTGTTTTAGTCAATATATTTGCATAAAATAGCTCTAATATTATTTATATATATAAATAAATTTGGCCAGTGTTTAGATATGACGTTTCTCCTATGATTATCAAATCGTTCGGCAAATTCACAAATTTGATCATGATATATATTAGCAGTTCGATGCATTAGAGATTGGGAAGTAGCTAATGCATGACGAGGCAGGGAACTTTATTGACATTGCTTTCGCAAGAAATACAAGTACACTAATTTTGTTTATGATTCATCAAGTTCTTTATTGCTTCACAAGCTGTGTCTTCCACCCACAACAAACTTGGGACATGGGCATAGCAACCAAGCCATTAAGAGGACTTGATCAAAAGGTCTCGCTTAATTGAAGGATTTCAGTTGTATTTGTTCTTCTTCTTTATTTCAACAATAATGTAAGAATATGTAAGACGAGTGCTTCTATATCCTAGCGTTGATTCTTTTATATATATTTTTCATTTTGTTAGAAACACATTACATATCTTGTTAAGAGCATTGTTTTATTATATGAACTGATCAAATTCTTGTACTTGTGCAATTAAATAGGTTCTTAAAACTGTTACTTAGCAGGCGCACACACACAATATATATATATATATATTTGAAACTATTTGGAATGATGGTGGATTCAAAGAGCAAAAAGTCTGCTTGTCATTGTATAAAAAATTCAAAAATTAAACTTTTTCACTAACATAAAAGTAAAAAAGTCACTCATCTTCCCAAACATATCAACTTTTTAGGTTCTTCAAAAAAACAAAAATTCTAATTTCAAATGGCTAAGCTTGGCTATAGGGTATAAAATAATTGGAAATAAGTTTTATTTTTAATGTTTTCTTAAAATTTCAATGGCCTGTGATAATATATTTATTAAAGAAAACAATGGCACATAAACAAAATCTGTGGATTTAACTTTGTTATATGGCTTATAAAAATTACACATCTAGTTGAACTTTTAATGAATTTTTTGATGCATTTAAACTCAATAGAGTTCTGCTAGCCAAGCTTCACAGCTTATTCACAAAATATATCAGAACAAAGTCTCTTAGACAACAATAAGGCATATAACGAAAAATTCAGTATTGAAAAATATAATAGCACCAATCCAAAGATTAAAAAATTAATAAAGCTAGTGTTCATTTTCAAACAAAATGTAACAAATATGTTTCAACATGATGTGAGCCAAAAGAAAAATAATAATAATAAAAAAAAAATCCAAAACTTTCCACAACTTGAGCATCCCAATATAAAGGCTTTGACTCCATGAAGTCCAACTTCTCCACTATCTTAAACTACTCCATGGGACAACATTGCATAAATTACTCCTTTTCTTGACCTTTGTACTGATAATTTTTGAAGCAAAATTCATCATATCCATGAGGTGATAGTTGTGCTTCTATAATGTGATAACTCAACCCGTATTATGCTTAATTATGCATGTAATCACGTGTTTGATATGAACTTACAAGTTTAAGTATAAGAATTATTTGAATTTGGAATAATATATGTTGAATATATCTGTTGCAATTGGAACTTTGAACTGAAAATTGAAAGTCTTAGAGGTGCGACAAGCCCCAGAAGTCTAGTTTGCAATGGTGGCAGTCCCACTTCCAAATTCAAAGTACACAAATAGATATGCTCAAATTAGTGAAGGCTATTTATTTTCTTTTAATCGTTTCATGCCATTTCCTACCCTAACTAAGTTTCCTTTCGCTTCTTGCTATTTCCATAAAACTTAAATATGTAAACGTGATAATTTCAAAGAAAAACATATGAAATTGTTGTAGGACACATTAATTTAAGTCATGAACAGTTAGGGCCATTTAAAGTACGTCTTTGACACAAGCACTGTGAGTAATTTCTTTGTAATGGTATTTTCATATGAAATACTTTGGAATTATGAAACTTATGCTTTGTATAAATTATGTGCCTTGATGAGTGTTTCTGAAATGATAAATATGCTTGAAATCTTCGGAGTAATTATGTTATAGCAAGTTTCTGAAAGAATGTTTTCATAAGAATGAATGAGTTTCCTTTTGAGCAACGATTATGATAAATTGGGAAAATGTACTTTGACCCTCAGTAATTGTTATTTTTCTATGATACATCTTGGACGTTTTGTACGAACTAATGATTCATTACTAACGTTCTGCATGATGTCAATCTTTAATGATTGTTCTATATAGCTTCGATAGTAATCGTTTTGAATGAGCCATCAATGTGATGTTCTGTAAAAGCCATCGAAATTATGTTCTGTACTAATATGGGTGTTTCGAATGAGGTCATTTTATATGAATGTTCTGTATGGTAAATTCAACAAGTTAAATAAGGCCTTCGGGTACTCTGCTATGACTTGGAGTTATGAAAGGTTTGATAAGCAATGTTTGATACTATGTGATTTGAAGCAAGCTTTAATGTGATTTGGAATTAGACTTAAATGTACCATTTGATCGAAATGAAGGAACTTCATTAATATTATATGACATGTGCAATGTGGACCTAAGGTCATTCTGTTTCCGCTTATTATATGATTGGGCTCGAGGCCGCTTGTTATATGATTGGGCCCAGGCCGCTTGTTATCTGATTGGGGCCCAAGGCCACTTGTTATCTGGATGGGCCCGAGGCCGCTTGTTATATGATTGGGCCCAAGGATACTTGTTATCTGATTGGGCTCGAGGCTACATGTTATATGATTAGGCCTCGAGGCCGTTTGTTATATGATTGGGCCCGAGGCTGTTTGTTATCTGATTGGGCCCGAGGCTGCTTGTTACTTGATTGGACTCGAGGCCACTTGTTATATGATTAGGCCTAAGGCCACTTGTTATGTGATTGGGCCCGAGGTCACTTGTTATCTGATTGGGCCCGAGGCTGCTTGTTACCTGATTGGACTCGAGGCCGCTTATTATATGATTAGGCCCAAGGCCACTTGTTATGTGATTGGACCCGAGGTCGCTTGTTATCGGATTAGGCCCGAGGCCACTTGTTATATGATTGGGCTCGAGGTCGTTTGTTATTTGATTGGGCCCGAGGCCCCTTGCTATCTGATTAGGCCCGAGCTCGGTTCTTATATGATTGGGTCCGAGCCGCTTGTTATCTAATTAGGCCCGAGGTCGCTTGTTATTTGATTGGACCTGAGGCCACTTGTTATCTGATTAGGCTCGAGGCCACTTGTTATTTGATTGGGCCCGAGGTCGTTTGTTATCTAATTGGGCCCGAGGTCGCTTGTTGTATTATTGGGCCTAAGGCCACTTGTTGTATGATTGGGCCCGAGGCCACTTGTTATATGATTTGGCCCGAGGCCGCTTGTTATATGATTGGGCCTGATGCCGCTTGCTATATGATTAAGGCTATTTTGAGAACCTTATGTTCATCTATTTACATTGCTTTGCAGTATTATTACTCATTGAGCTTCGCTCACCCAATATTATGTATGCACATGTAGATGATCAACAGCATGGAGCACACCCCTAGAGTCAGCTTCAGGAGCCATTTTGTGACCCAATTGAGTCATGCCTTCGAGATGGAGTTTTGTCTTTGACTCACTCCATACCTTGACCTTATTTTTTTTGCCATTATGGTCTTGGGTTTGTAAACAATGTGTAAATTTCTTGTGGCACTTTTATTTTTGCTTGGGTATGTAAATGAGTTAATGTGCTATGAGGTTATCTTCATAATTTTTGCTCATGATTGGCACAACTCAATGGACTTCTCTTTATTATATGCTTCCGTTTATGGCCCCATTAGCATAAATATTCTGTATGATCGTTTGAGGCCTTCAGTAATCTACGGGTTACTGGCCGGTTATGACCTAAACTTTTAGGGGCAGGTTTGGGTCATGACAGAGTGGTATCAGAGCACGAGTTATATCTCACACACTTGTCCATTTGAGCTATAAGAGTTGTAGAATGGATTTGAGGATTGCATTCATCTGTTAAATGTTCATTTATCTAATAAGTATTCAGTGTGCAATATCTGACAAGTATGCAATCATCTGTTACGTATGTATTTATTTGGTACGTATTCGGTATGTTACTATCTATCAAGGATATGATCAATTACGCACCCAAGATATGTGAAATCTGAATATGAGAGCATGTGCTTATGTGTAAATATGCCAATTTGTACGCATAACTTTCTGTATCTGTTAGAAAATAGTGAGAACAAGAGGGGATGAACTAGAGGAGTCAACCTCCTCAAGACTAGACAAAATAGAAAGAATGATACATGAGATGGTGGAAACTTTGGAACGACAACAAGAATGACAACAACAACGACAACAACAGCCGCCTTTAACCCCGATGCCAATACCGCCTATGCATGCACATCAAGCGGATGACTGAATTATCGTATTGACAAAAGAGGTCAAGAAAATGAAACCACCACTGTTCCACGGAGGACTCCGAAACTCAATCCAAGAGAAAGCTAATGTGTTGAAATTAACAAAATACGTTGAGGTGTTAGATCAGGCATTGATGTCTGAAGTTAATATCAACCGATCTTCTATATGGAAGGGAAAAAGACAAAGTGCTGATGAGAATGAGGAATTTTTAAAGACTAAGAAATTGATGTCAGGAACATCAAGCCAAGATGAACTCGCCCAAAGGAATGGTTCAGCACCGATTTGTTTTGAATGTGGGAAAAAGCACAGGGGATTCTGTTATTGAATTTGTGGAGCTTGTTATAGGTGTGGTAAGATAGGCCATACAGTGGGAAATTGTCCTCAGGCTGGACAGAGTATGAATAGACCTACCGCTAGCTCAACTGGATTAGTGCCAATGACGAGACTTGTTACTACAAGAGTGAATACTAATCAAGGTACTTTTATTGATGTGAATGATTACCTATGTGTTACTTAATTTTGGACTGATATATATACCTTTGCTTGGAATGATTGTTATGTTACTTATTCCTATTGACTAGACTATCAAAACTATAATTCTATGATGATTATGCAACTTGGTTGAATATCATAGATAGTGAACTCTATGCTATACTTAATTGTGAACCTGCACGCCTACATGTGGACTTATTTGAGAACTATTATATTGAATACAATATGACTTTGAGATGATATGAACTATCACGATATGACTATGATATAATTGTGAGAACTGATGAACTTAAAACAAATTGTGAGACTACCCATTTGTCTATCTAGATGATTTGATTATGACCTTTGGGACAAAACTTTGTTTGAGAATGATGGGATAGAACTACATTTGATCTGATTACGTTACAAGGGAACTGTGAATTGTTTATAAATGAATGACTAGGTTAGGTCTACTAAGGGAAATAATAAACCGATAACTTGAATCTATTTTGAAGACTTTATTCAAATTGCTAATAGTAGACTATCTGATATGAACAATATATAAACCTACACCTTCGATTGATTGGGAACATATCTTAATACCGTGGGTTTGATGGTTTTAGAGAATGGTTGCATCCAGGTCACCATAATTTAAATATGTTGCCGCAGGAATTGTTAACAATGGATTATATTGAAAGTGAAAACTATTTGGGATCAAAAACCTCAACTATGTGGGAGAATATGGACTTAATACGTTTTACTAATGACTACTTTAGTACTTCCGCAATATACAATTGATTCTAGGGGATATTGGGATATATGAATTATGAACATTATGTGATTGACTACTTCAACATTGCATCTGTTACCATGGGATTGATCTATGAATTTGCATTCCATTTCTGAAGACTTCTGAACAACATTGGATGATTATGATGGATCATTGAACTGTGAACCGTTAAACGATTGCGATTTAAGTTGAACTTCTGTAGCAAAGTTGAATGGGGGGAGAAACCACTTGGGAAAATGAGAATGATATGAGACTGAATGTCTGCTTTGTATTTGACGCAAGGTAAACAAGTTTGGAGAACCAAACTTCCTAAAGAAGGGAAGACTGTGATAACCGAACTCGTATTATGCTTAATTATGCATGTAATTATGTGTTTCATATGAATTTGCAAGTTTAAGTATATGAATTATGTGAATTTGGAATAATATTTGTTGAATGTAGGAATATTTGTTGCAATCGGAACTTTGAACTGAAAATTGAAAGCCTTAGAGGTGCGATAAGCCAAAACTGACTTCATATTTGTGATTAGCATGATTTATAGAGCTTACGGTGAAATTTTGAAAAATTACGAATCGTAATGTTTTAATTAGCCTAAATTATATATCTCTAGCTTCTTGGGTTCTTCATTTTGTTGGGAGACTTGCTAGAGAGTGAGTTAGAGAGAGAGGAAGAGGAGAAGCTAGGATTTTACAAGAGATTCAAGGGGCAAACCCTAGATTTGAACTAAGGTATGATAATCCACTTATAATCTTTGCATATATTTCATCTTTTGTTTGAAATGAAGAAGAAATTGGAATTTTGAGCTAGGATTTTAGGTTGTGTAATGGATTGAACTAAATGCAAGAAATCTCTTCATATTTGTTTGATTTGAGTCTAATCTTCCGATTAATGCATGAAATGAGCTCTAGATTGTGCATACAACAAAGATTTGTTGAAGGATCATCCATGTTTTTATTTATTTATGTGAAGGCTGTTTATTTTCTTTTAACTGTTTCATGCCATTTCCTGCCCTAACTTAGTTTCCTTGTGCTTCTTGCTATTTCTTTAAACCTTAAATATGTAAACATGATACCATGAATGAAAAACATATGAAATTGTTGTCGGAAACATTAATTTAAGTCATGAACATTAAGTACATCTTTGACACAAGCTTTATACGTGAATCACATATAGAGAAGTTTAGCATTAAACACTTGAGAGGGATTAAAGAATGGGGAACGATTGAACGGCTATGTAACGAATAAATCAATTGAGTGAATTGAAGGCAATATGTTTTGAAATGTTATGTTTGATTACGTTTCTGCAGGCTGAGTCATTAAGGAGCATCATCTGACCAAGCACTGTGAGTAATTTCTTTGTAACGGTATTATAGACACCTCATTTTTGACCGACCTTAAGACTCAGATGTCGCCGATTGAGCGCTCGGTGATGTTGCATATTGTGCTCGTTCTGAGGTCACAGAGTCTCAGCTGAGAGCCTTGCCTCCGGACTTCGGGACTCTTTTGTGCTTTGCCTAGGTTTGTGTACCTGGTCCTGTTTTCTCTATTTTCTCTTCCTGAAGGGAGGGAGAGGTCTCGAAGACCATCTTTCAGTGGCCGTAAGCTACGTTTCGTGGTCGTAGGCCACTATTCTCGTTTGGAGACCAGTTTTCGGTTTTTGGAGCCGTCGGTCGTGCGCCTCGGTTCGGGACCGCTTAACTTTCTCTGTTTGCTCTGGTTTTTGGCACACACCTTGTTCCCTCTCCCTAGAGGGACACTGTGGCCCGGGAGACCACCTTTGTGGTCGCACGCCACCTCCGGTGCCTAACAGCCTATTTTCGGGGCACCCGGCTACGCGTTTTGGCCCTCGAACCTTCGTTTTGCATCGGTGTGGGTTAATTTTTGGCATGGACCCTAGTTTCTTTGTTAGGAAGGTGGTACTATGGTGGGTGACCACCTTTTCTTCTTGGAGGCCACCTTTCTCTCTGCCGCTGTAACAGGTCCGCGAGGGAACTCACGGGTTACAGTTCGGATTCAATTTGTCATGGTTCTAAATCTGAACCAAAGAGTCCAAATCCGGCAAGAAAACAGATTTTTGAAAGAAGTGCCAAACATGGACTGCTTTGCCAGATACAGAGTCGCCACCTAAATATTTTTTTAAATGGGGGGATTTAGGAAACCCTGACTCGGGGCAAAAGGCCACGTGTCTGTCATCACCAAAGTTGCCTCGGCTCGGGAACTTGGGTACGATTGGGGAAGGTCAGCTATGAGCACCCCCTCTCGCCCGATCCGAAGATCGGCCTCTACTAACCGTGATATCTTATTTTGAAAACGTTATGTGTTCTTATTCCGGTTATTAGCCTAGAATTACTATGTTATGCGCACAGCAAACAAGTATAGACTAGATTGCCAAATTTGGAATGAAACATTGCATATCCGTTTGTTTGGAACACGTTTTGGAATTTGCTACTCGCAAGTAGGCTAAAATACGGATTTCAATGAGTTGTTCCAACTCAAACAATCCAACCTTCACCCACAGGCATTCAGACAGTTATATCACATAAGCAACTAGCCTCATGGTAATTACGCAGTCATGGCAACACTCACACGCATGCAAAGATGCTAAAGCGAAAAGAACTTAGCCAAAACAGAAACTAGTTAGTAATCATATGCATGATCCTAGTTCACGTTCAAAATGGCTAATGTAACACATGCAAGGATGTGATCTAGATAGGCTCGGCTAATCTACAATGACATGTGAAATGCTACGACTAACACGTATTCAATTTGGAATTGAAGTACAAATGCAGTTAGAATGATGCGCCGAGCCCAGTGCATGCAAAACGGATGAATGAATGCAAACATGCTATCATACTGTATGCTAATTTGAATATGCCCTAAACTAACCATCATAAGCGGATAAATAAAAGGGGAGAAAGACGTGGGGTTAGAAGACATACATCACACGCACGCACACTGATTACAACATTGCCCTCGCTCGGAGGGTCAGAATAAATATTACACAACCAAATGAATACTGCTAAATTAATTATTACAGAACTTTTAATTAATTAACAAGTTAAAGGCAGAAAGAATGTGGCCGCGGCCCTGACTCGGGATGATGAGATGATGCATGCTCGATCCGTCTCGCCCGGAAACCCGTGCCATGCCACTGTTGCCTCTGTTTACACTGCTCTGCTCCTCTGAAAATTGGGCAACTCCCAAGGTGTATTCTTTGGACACTGGGGATCATCACCGACCAAGTGAGATCACCACCGGCCATGTCCGGATGGTCATCGGCCATTTGTAAATCCATTGGCCAACAATGAATGGCCGGTCGGCAGTATAGGTGGCCGGCCAGCCAAAGCTTCATACAGAACCTGTTTTTGACAATAGCAGAGGGCAGACAGTGCATGGCAATGAAATTCAAAGCAATGTGTGCATGGCCACTCTCCCAATCATGCTATTGACTCATGGGAGCATGGCCCTCGACCCTAGGGCCATCAATTATGCATGATGGCCTAATAAGCCAAGTTTGCAACTTAATGTAAAAATGCATGCAATAAAAAAGGGATGAATACCAACACCCTATCATGTTGAGGTCAAGGGGATTGGTGACTGAGGGTTGAGACGTGTTTTGTCACTCGAAGTACAAACACTCCTCACCCCTCAAGTTTGGCTTGACACCCCAAACCAAACAATTCAATGCATGTATACCAACTTGGCTTAAAGATGCAACATGAGTAATGCAATGTGCCAAACATACAAGATGTAATGCTATGTAACTCATCATGCAAGCTAAGACTTGAAATGCAACTAGCTAATAATATGCAAGCATGCAATTATGATACTAGGCAAACATGAAGTCAAAGCAATGCAACATGATCATGCAATGCGAAGGGGCAAACCTCAGCCCACCCCAAAACAGTGACAAAAGATGCCTAAAATGATGAACAAATACTCATGTAAGCATACACACCAATGGGCCCAAGGTTAAGGCATAACCAAGGGTTATTCTACTACCACTACCCCAAGCAAACATGTCATGAGCTATACAACCAAAAACAAAGTTTTAATGCATCAAAATACACCCCAAAACCCATTGATATGGCAGCCCAAATGACTTAAACAAAAGGCATACACATTGGCTCATATATGGAGCATAGGATCATGTCTCTGCAAAGCATTGAAAGGATGACAAATTGCAAACATGCAAGCATGAAACATGGACTGAAATGGCATAATAAGTGATTCCAAATCACTGAAATAGCCAAGATAATACATGCTAATGACTCGCATGCCCGATGCCAATATGCTGGAATGCAAAGAGACTATACAAAGCATGAAAGGCATGACCAAATCAACACCTAACAGACCTCAAGCATGGCAAAATATGACCAAGAACTTCACAAAGTTAGGCCAAAACATGAGAACATGGTAGGCTAAATGCGTGATGCACTTCTAGGCAAAAGAGAGGAATACAAAGCAAGTATATTAAGCATGGAAGGGGTCACTAATCCGACCAAAAACAGAGGCATAATATGACCCAACAATATCCAAAAACCTCTAAAATGAAGCCAAGAACAACTAATCATACATGCTACCCTTATGGGCCAAAAATGCAAACAAAAGAGAGACCAAGGGAGAGGGGTGTCCCTCCCCTAAGACAAACCTCAAAACCACTTCTTCACCACTGAAAATCCACTGGATTTCAGTGGTGAGAAAGCCAATACACAAGGGTAACCAAAGCCTAACAAAAGAGCACAAAAAGAGGCCAAAAGAGGCCTAAGAAGAGGAGGTCAGCCCCAAACAACCAAATGACCTTAATGAAAGATCTCAAGAATCAAAATACAAGCCTTTTTTTAGTTATACACAAAGTCTAAAACAGCAAGGTAGGCAAAAATCTAGTCCAAGATTGGGGAATCTAAAGTAAGAATGTTACCCTTGAGGAACCCTTGAGGAACAGCAAGATCAGCCACCTTCCTATTATCAAAACCAGTCCAAAAACTCAAAAACAAACCCTCTAAGCCTCTCAAGGTCGAAGTGTGGTGTAATGGTGTGTGTCTTAGTGCAAAACTAAGGTCAAAACACACTTTTAGGCCACAAAACACACACAAAGGAGGAGAGAGAGGGAAATATATAGAGAGAGAGTGATGTATATCAGAATATATGTATAAGCTTTGGTTTTTTTCGTTTAACCCCCAACAATGGAAGAGGGGGGCTCTATATATAGACAAAACAAAGGTTTGAAGCTTCTTAAAGAAGCTAAACAAAAAAAGGGTCAAAGGGGGCAAGGCTTCCTGAGGAAGCTAGGACAGCTGGCCAGCTTCTTAAGGAAGCTTTGACAAAGGGTCAAGCTTCCTCAAGATGCTTTGACCAAAAGGGTGCAAAAGGGGCAAAACAGCCACATGTATGCCCCGAGACAGGTTTGGTGCATTCCAGCTAGCACAGCTGGCATGCACCATTCCTGAAAAAGGTAAAAAGGTGCCACCAGCCATAAAAGGAGGTCACCGGCCAAACAGATGGCCGGCCGGCTATACCGAGTGCCGACCGGCCAATGGTATAATTCACCAATGGCCGGTGGCCTCAAAACATGGCCGGTGGCCTCAAAACACGGCCGGTGGGTTCCCGGGGTAGCTAACAAGCTACTCTCTACCCCTAGAAGCAAAAACACAAGTGTTTGGTGCATAACCAAATACAAAACAGTCGAGTTGAGAGATCCTGAGGCAAGGCGTGCGGCCAAGACCTCCGGGAACTCAAAACGAAACACAAACATGGGTAATCACTGAGTGTTCAAGCGGTGACGTCCAAGTCTTGAGGACGGTCAAAAATGGGGTGTCTACAGTTGCCCCTCTTTGACAGAACTCGGAACTCATAACAATGACGGGAGTGAATGTCAAAGCCCAGAGACGACCCATTTTTGACAAGGCCGAAGACTTAGACAAAGCATGCAAGACAATAAAGATATGCGCTCGAAGGCAAGGGCAAAATACAAGACAATGCACAAGGCCGAACATAGCTTATGATCATGCGAAGAAAGCTGTAACGAGGCATGACATGCGATAGTTTTAAGCTAGCATACACAAATCTAACTACATTACAATGCAGAACGGATATGAAAGAATTATGCAGTTCTCGATACGTTTCACACGGAGAGTACAATACCTGTGCGGTTCGTCTGGTTGCGCCAGCCTCAAATGAACCATACATACAATATCGTGCCTGCAAAAGCAAGCAACTTTACGGGTACAATATTGTTAGCAACCTGTATAATGCGCACACCAATGCAGTTGAAAATGCGTGACGACGCAAAGCGAGTGGGAAGCATAACAATGCTGTGAGGGCACAAACACGTGTAAGTAAAATATACGCGACAATGTATAAAATGAACTTGGACACACGTAAATAATATATACGCGACAACATATACAATGTGTATAAAATGAACTTGGACACATGTAAGTAAAGTAATGCATGTATGCAAGCAATGTGTATAGAAACTTGAAATTGAACACATGTAAGTAAAGCAGTGCACGTATGCACGCAATGTGTATAGAAACTTGAAATTGAACACATGTAAGTAAAGCAATGCACGTATGCACGCAATGTGTGTAGAAACTTGAAATTGAACACATGTAAGTAAAGCAATGCGCGTGGGCACGCAATGTGTATAGAAACTTGAAATTGAACACATGTAAGTAAAGCAATGCACGTATTCACGCAATGTGTGTAGAAACTTAAAATTGAACACATGTAAGTAAAGCAATGCACGTATGCACGCAATGTGTATAGAAACTTGAAATTGAACACATGTAAGTAAAGCAATGCACGTATGCACGCAATGTGTGTACAAACTTGAAATTGAACACATGTAAGTAAAGCAATGCACGTATGCACGCAATGTGTGTGGAAACTTGAAATTGAACACATGTAAGTAAAGCAGGGCACATATGCACGCAATGTGTGTAGAAACTTGAAATTGAACACATGTAAGTAAAGCAGTGCACGTATACACGCAATGTCAGTAGAAACTTGAAATTGAACACATGTAAGTAAAGCAATGCACGTATGCACACAATGTGTATAGAAACTTGAAATTGAACACATGTAAGTGAAGCAGTGCATGTATGCACGCAATGTGTATAGAAACTTGAAATATAGTAAAGACGAGCCATTCATGATGTCGGAATGCAAAGTACTGCAACACAGTATGATTGAAGGGATTCGTGGAGTTCGTAAGATACAAAAAGGATATAGGAAGGGATGTTCCTCGTACGTACAGAGCATCGCTCATAGCAGACACAATCTTGAGGTCAACTCGGAGGTCTATGAATGTTCTGAAGGTGTACTTCCTTGCACTGTCTCGAGAAATGGAGGTGCCAAACCATACAATTGATCAAAACAAGGGCGCGAGAGGTGTATTAATCACAAGGGAGGGGCTTCTGGTATCAACCTTGGTACTTTGCTACCTTGCTCCTTTCTTTTTTTTTTTTTTTTTTGCTTTTCTTTCCTTTTTTACTAGTAGTTTAAGCACATTGCACTGCCTCGGGCAGGTTTTACTTTTTCTCAAAACTGTGTATTTGTTTTACAAAACAGATGATGGAAATGAAACAGCTATTTTTTCCAAAAAGGTGTTGCATTCGTACGTCTTATGCATCGCATCGCGTGACATCCCATAACAGTGTGAATGGAATTCGTTTGAAAATAGAGCATTCGTGTCGTAATAATCAGGTAGTGAACCAATTTACACCTCGATAAGCAAAACAGAGAGACTCGATATAGCCAACCGAGCGTGAGTATAACTCGATAAACAAATTAAAGACTTGAAGAGAGTGACATACAACTCGATAAGCACATGTACAACAACTCGATAAGAAAATAGGTGTGACTCCGCAAGAATCAATCACCGGAGGGCATTGGAAGTGGTGGAATTCCCCAATCCTCAGCATAAACAACTCAGAGAACAAGGAGGAAGACCACCGGCCAGAGATAAAGGCCATCGGCCATGAGAAATGGCCGTCAGCCAGCAACTTTGATCAATCGGCCAAAAGTGGTGGCCGGTCGGCACTATATTTGGCCGGCCGACCATGAATTGTTAGAACCAGAAGAATGCTGGCATCTGTCCCCCACTCAACCTTATCTCCTACAAAGGGTCTCAGCTTCGTGGTTCTTCTCAATTCAACACTGATTTGCTCCAAATGGAAGTGCTTCTTGCCCAAAATCTTATAACTTGGATTAACAACTTAGATGGCTCGGAAAAGCTGAATTTCCGGGGCTTCAGCATAAACGCACTATTCACTTTGAGTTGTACTCCACTGCACCTTCGATTTCTCCATGCCGCGGCAAGGTTCTGGAATCCGGTGACACATGTTTTTAGCTTTGGTGGGCAAGAGGTATGTTCTACCTTTGAAGATTTTCAAGCTTTAATGGAGTCAGAACGTAACGAAGAGATCCTGCCCCAACTTCGTTTCGGCCATGCCCAAGCCTTAGGACAAATGTATGGGCTCTCAATACCTGATGCTCGATCTTTGATTTGTGATGGAATGCTGGATATTCCGAGTTTGATTTGCCGTTTTTCTGATGCCGGTGACCGCGGCGATCGTCATTGGCAAGGGTTTCGGCAACACGCACTTTGTCTGTGCATGCTGTCTTATTTCTTACTTGCCTCGAGCTCCGGAGGATCTAGTGTCCGATTGATCGAGGTTACCCAAGGTTTGAAGGAGGGTAGGAGTTGCATTGCCATGACTCTAGCTGAGACGTTGACGGGCTTGGATGCTTTCTACCATCGTGAAACGACCAAATTTGTGGGGAGTCCACTATTATTACAGGTAATATTTCCCACCCAATCTCACATATGTATTGCTCACATCACTCGGCCCTTAAGCTCGGTTCTTTTCACAAAACCCTCTCCTTATTTTTCTCTCATCGTACACCTCTCTATTCTTTATTCTCTCATTTTTCATCCCTTCCCAGGTGTGTTTGATGGATAAATTGCAGGTTGTGGACTCTTGCTTTGCCTACTCAGCTCGCGGCTATTTCTTTCGCCAACGCCTAGTCGACGCCCTTGATGAGGGATGGTGGTTCGACTGGATGCGCAGCTTGTCTGCAGACCGCATTGCTTGGCGATGTCCTTGGCTTAATCTACCGGCAATGAGCTACAATATGACCCGCCAACCTGGGATTCAGCTGATTGGCTTGACTCACTGTGTCTTCTATTTTTCGTTTCGGATCCGGTGTCAGTTCGGTCATGACCAGACTTGTCCCCTAGAAGGGATAGAATATCCAGCTGCATTCCCGATCTGAGGTGCACAGCTTGCCCGGTATACAACAGCATGAAGGACTAGGGAGCTCCTGGCCCCTGCTCCCACTTTGTCTGATGAGTGCTTGGATTGGCTTAATGAAGAGGCACAGGTCGGGCCCAGCTTGGCATCAGAGGCTTCGACCAGCTTTGGGAGGGGGCGCAGGAACACCTGACTTATCTATGCCCCGGATTTATTGCTTTATTAGTACTTTCAAGTTTTCCTTATGAATGTAATAAAAAAACAACTTCAATTTGTATGTAAGAGCAGGAGAACTCTGTATTGAAATCAATGAAATTGAAGGTTGTGGTACTGAAAATTTCCCGTTTTGGTCCAGAAATGGTCTTAGTTGTAAAAAGATTAATTTGACCAAAGTAAACTTTTATTAAAACTTTTCAAAACTACTTTCGGTATGGATCAGAACTGGACACGCCTGAGATTTGTTACTGAGATGCACAACCTTGGACCCCTGCAACTGGAAAGTTGCCCCTAGTCTGCATAGTACCACTAAATAGCAAGGGAAAGTTGCCCCTAGTCTGAAAAACACTGCACCGGAGATCTTAATCGAATTCTTTGAATACTGAATAGACAAAGATGGCCGAGATGATCAAATGGACAAAGTTGATCGGGGAAAATTTTTATGGCTGAACTTCAGGATGAAGTTGCCTACGTATCCCAAAGATGGGAATCAAGCCTTACGTAGTTCAGGCCTGGGTTCACTCGGGTATTTTCACTCTCCTTTTGCGCTCTAACTTTTGCCAAGGCCGCCCTTTGCGGGTTTTCAACCTTGCGAGCTCAGTTTTTATAATTTCAAATTTTTCGTGCTCTAACTTTTGCCTAGGTCGCCCTTTCGGGTTTTCAGCCTAGCGAGCCTCTCAGGGGTAATACTTCTTCAACTTGTCCATGTTGATCGGTTGTGAGAACTCTAGGCCATCTAGGTCTATCAGAACGACAGCTCCTCCCGACCAAATAGACTTGATGATGTAGGGACCGGTCCAATTGGGTCTGAACTTGCCCCTTGGGTCGTGGATGGGAGCTCGGTTGTCCTTAAGTACCAAATCTCCTTCCTTTAAATTCCTGGACTTAACCTTCTTGTTGAAAGCCCGGGCAATTCTGCGCTGATAACCTTGAACATGGTACAGTGCTTTCAGTCTTCTCTCATCAAAGAGCATGAGTTCCTCAAACCTACTCTATTGCCAATCTGCTTCGGTTATTTGACACTCAGCCAATACTCGCAACGACGGAACCTCAATCTCGATAGGTAGAACGGCCTCCATCCCATAGATTAAGGAATATGGAGTCGCCCCCGTGGAGGTTCTGATTGAAGTCCGATAGCCCCACAGAGCAAACGGCAACTTATCCGGCCAGTCTCGATAGGTTTCCACCATTTTCAGCAGTATGTGCTTGATGTTCTTGTTGGCGGCCTCAACCGCTCCATTGGTTTGTGGCCGGTACGTGGATGACCTATGAAAAGCCACATTGTATTTTTCCAATAAGTCAATCACTTCCTTCTTGAAGTAGGACCCGTTATCTGAAATTATCTCATTTGGGACTCCATAACGACAGATGATGTTGTTTCTAATGAATTTCGCGACATGTGAAGCCTTCAACACCGCATAGGATTGGGCCTCAACCCACTTTGTAAAGTAATCTATCGCGACCAGAATGAACTCATGCCCATTCGACCCCTTCAGAGTAACAGCCCCGATCACATTGATTCCCCAAACTGAAAATGGCCATGGCGAAGTCATGTTGTACAGTTTCGACGGCAGGATGTTCATGCGGTTTGCATGGATCTGACATTTGTGGCATCGCTGAACAAAGCCGATACAATCCTCTTCCATGGTAGACCAGTAGTAACCCTGTCTGAGGATCTTCCCAGCCAACATTACCCCGTTCATATGTGCACCACATTCTCCTCCATGGATGGCCTCCATCAGGCGCTTCGACTCTTCAGCTTCTACACACAGCTTATGCATACCCAGATGACCTCTCTTATGCAGCTTACCACCGCAGATGATGAACTGAACAGCCATTCTTCTGATTGCCCTTTTATCTTTGGCATTTGCCCCTGGTGGATACGTCTCTTTCTCCAAGAAGTTCCAAATGTCGTAATACCAGGGGTTGTCGTCCTAAACCTCTCCTATGGCAGCAATTGATTCATACGCCGGTGTGAACTTCTGATCAATGATGACGGGACGCATCTGAACTCTGAACGGGATGTCTATCATGGAAGATAGAGTTGCTAGTGAATCTGCGAACCTGTTGTTCTCTCTTACTAGATGAGCAAAGTTTAGCTTCTCAAACTGAGGAATTAACAAATCCAAGGTCTGGTGGTACATTATCATCTTTTCTTCTTTGACTTTCCAGTCTCCTTTTGCTTAAGATACAACAAGGTTCGAGTCCCCGATGACGTCTAGCCGTTTTGCCCCTAGTTCTAGGGCTGCTTCTAGACCAGCAATGCATGCCTCATATTCTGCTTCGTTGTTCGAGACTTTGAACCAGAGTTTGTGTAATGACCCCAAAGTGCGTATAGAAGGTTATCTTGATTTCATTAAGGGTTCATGTGTTTGCTATTGGAATTGAAGAACTAGCCGTCAAATTATGCTTTTGGAGCGGGAATTACGGGACAGCAGCTTTAAAAACGGGATTTTGGATCATTTCTTACATGTTTCTTCTTCCCTCTTCCTTCCTCTTTGCCTTAGTCCGAAAACCCTAGCTCCAAAACCTTGATTTCCTCTACTTGGATCAACAACCCACCATGATTCTTGTATCAAGGATGATGAACAAGAGGAGATAAACATTCTCAACCGATTGAAATTCGAGATTGCGAAGGATTCTTCTCAAAGCTTGGTTTTCTTGCTTGGTTCTTGAGGTAGGGGTTCTAATCCTCTTCATTACTTACATGGATGGATAGATTTGTAGTATTTGACTATCTAAATACAAGAATTTCCATTTGTGAGCATGTAGTGTATGGTATGAGAATTGGGGGTTTTAGGGTATGGGTTGTTGAGAGTTGAATTGATGAGTTAGAATGATGGATTATGAATCTTAAGTGTATAATCAATGGGAAAAGTGGAATGATAAGTGATGAATTAATAAGTTTGAATTTTATTGGAATTTATAGATTTCTTAGAAACCCTAGGTTGCTTCTTGATGTTAAGCAATGATTTGGGCCAAATTGAAAGTAAAATTATGAAATTGAGGTACTGAATTATATCTGTACAAATTTAATTGAATTTTGGAGATGTTTGAAAATTATGTTTAAAATTTACGAATGAACCTCAGTTATGGACAGGGTGAATCATGCTATTATGTGAGATGAAATTGAGAAACAAGATTAGTAATGTTATGAATGATAAGAGCATTGGGAAGAAATGATGAAAAGGGATTTAAGACTTCACCTTGAAAGATGTTGAATTATATTTAGGGGTGATAAGGTGAATTATGCCAAATAGTGTAGCTTATGTTGGATTGTATTGAGATATGTATGGAGAAGTGTGTTGGTTTAATGATGTGAATTGCAAATTGCTGTGTACTTTGGTATAAAGAGGATAACAAGTTAAGAATGGAATAAATTATATGTAACCCGATTTTTATGTGTATTCTGAATTGTGTAGGGTCAGCTGCAGGGGCGGACCAAGCGTCTAAGCACTGTGAGTAATAGTACTATAAATGTACATCAATTACTGTTAATAATGATTATTATTATTACTATTCCGTTTTTCCATGACAGTTATGTTAACATGTTTGTATTTGAGACTTGGTGTGAATATAGAAGGAGTTGGCGTCCATTGATATGACTCTGAAACTATTCTGTATTCCGTCTATGATTAATGGTTTCGGTAATGTGCTAATCTATTGAGTAGTGTGTTTAAAAGACATTATTAACATTCTGTTATCCGTAGATTAAGCTTAATGATTCATGGTGAACAAATGGAACAATGATGCTTATGTATCCCGAACTATTCAATTTTATCAAGAATGGTTAAGACTGGTATGAGGTAATTATTTTGTCCCTACAAACAGCATTGTGATAGCACCTGTACAATTTGTGGGATACGTTATACGTATTGCTAATGATTACCATTGGTATTCTGTCAAACGTAAACTAATTACGTTAATTCATGTAAATGATTGAAAGAATCTGTATGCCTTTGTCTAACTTGGGACTAGTCAGTTCTGATGATATCTGATGTTATTCTGCTTTGTGGTTTGTCCCGAGATCCATTGATTTATTGTATAGAACTATGGTATCTACATATTTCTGAAAGTGTTCAATCTGTGAAATGTGTTCACCCTTTGCTAACATATATCAACAATGTCCTGTTAAACTCATAATATATCTGGTTATTTATGTGATTAATGGGAAGAATATGTTTATCTGATAATCTGTTCTGATGTTTCTGGTATGGAGCAAAGTGTTGTACGGAACTAAGTGCTACACCTTGGTGGGAGCCACCTCTAGAATCCGTACGAGCCACCTCTTGAGTCCATACATATGTGAAGTTAAGAGGCTTAAAGCCGTTCTATGAAAGTTACGAGGCCTATGGCCGATATGTGAAAGACACAATTTGTAAGAAAGATATAATTTGTGAAGTAAAGAACCTATGTGGCCCTTGCCCGGGGGTAATAATACCGTGGTTTGTGGCCCTTACCCGGGGGTAATAGTACCGTGGTTCAAGACTATGTTTAAAATGTTTTTGTGAAATATTGTGAACTTGTGAAACCAAAGGGCCGAGGGCTAATTGTGAAGTATGAATCTCTCACTTGTGAATTATGAAATTATGAGGCCAAGAGCCAACTTGTGAATTTCTGAAATATGAATCTATGAGGCCGAGGGCCAGCGTGTGAAATTTATGGAAGGTATCGAAAGAATTGTGAACTATGAACCAATATAGCCAAGGGTCATTTGTGAGCTATGAAGCCTTGAGGCCAAGGGCCAATATGTGAAATATGAATTTATGAACTTGTGAACGTGTGAATCCAAAGGACCGAGGTCCAATATGATAAATTGTGAATCTATGAAACTCAATGGCTCTTTTGTGAATGTGTGAACTCCTCAGGTCAAGGACCCAATTGTGGAATTGTGAATTGACAAAGTTGTCCTACAAAGTTACAGAAACAGACTAATCACATGGTTACAGCATTAGTTATATACTATTATTCACTGAGTTCGCTCATTTTGTCTTTTGTCTGTCTGTTTTGTAGGTAGTCAACCGGGAGTTCTAGCCTAACCTTTAAGGCTCGTCTTCCTTTTGTCAGCTTTGATACGTCCAAGCACCACCTGAAGCCGTGCATTTTGTAAAGTATTGTTAGGTTATTGATTTATGCTTGGGTTGTCTTTCAGTAATGATTTTGATATACGCCCAATTGTAGGGCTGGGCCTGTATATATATGTATGTATGTAACCGATATTCAGGTATATGTTTAGATTTTATTTGCATGTTTTGAAGTTGTGATCCTGGCATATTAGTAGTAGCTCAATGGAGTTTGTTTCTATTGTCCAATTTTGATATTTAATGCTTCCGTTTAGGCCCCATATGATATATATAACAGGATTAGTGTCTATATTCGAATAGGTCATGCCCAAACTTTTAGGGGCGGGTTTGGGGCGTGACAGTTTGAATGCTAGAGGAATACGGGAGTTGTCGGGTGCTATCAGCAACACTCCTATCCCATACCCGTACTGATTTGACGCTCCGTCAAAGTACATCGTCCAAGTTTCATCTTTGATGTGCAAAATGGCCTCATCTGGAAATAAGTACTCAACTGCTTCACCCCCTTCCACTAGATGATCGGCTAAGAACTCTGCCATTGCTCTTCCCTTGACTGACTTGTGTGTCACATATTTCAGATCAAATTCGGAAAGCAACAGCAACCAGCGAGCTAGCCTACCCGTAAGTGCCGGTTTCTCGAAAAGATATTTGATGGGATCCAGTCGTGAAACCAACATTACAGAGTGAGCTAACAGGTAGTGCCGCAGCTTCCTGATAGCCCATACCAAGGCTAAGCAAGCCTTCTCCAACGGTGTGTAGCGAATTTCATACTCCAACATCTTCTTGCTTAGATAGTAGATGGCCCTCTCCACCTTATCCTCCGATTCTTGTGCGAGCATACAGCCCATTGTAGTTTCGGTCACTGAAAGGTACAATATCAACGGTCTCCCCAGTTCTGGCGGTGACAACACGGGTGGGTTCTATAAGTATTTCTTGATCTGTTCAAAAGCAGCTTGGCATCGGCCGTCCCATTGGAATTTCTTTCCTTTCTTCAAGAGACCAAAAAGTGGTTCACAAGTCAAGGTTAATTTTGAGATAAACCGTCTTATGAATTGCACTTTACCCAGAAAGTCTCGCACCTCCTTTTCAGTCATTGGTGGTGGCATTTCTAAGATGGCCTTAATTTTGGTAGGGTCGACTTCGATCTCCCTTTGTGTAATCAGAAACCCTAGCATTTTTCCTGCTGTAACACCAAACGTACATTTCTGAGGATTCAGCTGCAACCGAAATTCTCTGATCCTTTGGAAAAACTTTTGCAAGGCGGTGTAATGGCCCTCTCTTTCTTTGGACTTGACAATCATGTTGTCCACGTACACCTCAACCTCTTTATGGATCATGTCATACAATATAGTGGTCGCGGCCCGTTGATAAGTAGCTCCAGCGTTCTTCAACCCAAACGGCATTACTCTGTAGTAGTAAGTTCCCCACGGGGTGGGGAAGGCAGTCTTTTCCCGGTCTTCAGGTGCCAACACTATCTGATTGTAACCTGAGAAGCCATCCATAAACGAAAGCAAAGCATGCCCCGTTGTGAAATCCACCAACTCATCAATATGCGGCAAGGGAAAGTCGTCCTTCGGACTAGCTCTATTCAAATCCCTGAAATCCACGCATACTCGGATTCTGCCATCTTTCTTCGGCACTGGAACAATGTTGGCCAACCAAGTCGGGTATTCGGATACCAGTAGGAAGCCTGCGTCGATCTGTTTGGTGACCTCTTCCTTAATCTTGATGGCCTAGTCAGGGCGAATCCTTCTGAGTTTCTGTTTAACAGGTCGGGCCTCAGGGTCAAGAGGGATACGGTGCTGTACAATCTCAGGATCGATCCCAGGCATGTCTTTGTAGGACCACGCGAAAACATCTTTGAAATATTTTAATAAAGCGACTAAGCGCTCGCGTTCCTCCAAAGACAACGTGGACCCGATCTGGACCAGCCGCGGGTCCTTCTCAGTACCAACATTCACAGTAGTGATTTCATCAACTAAAGGTTTAACAAATCTTTCCTGCACTTGATCAATTAATCGTTGCAAAACCGGAGGAATTTCTTCCTCGTCGTTTTCGTCAAAATTTTGAAAGTCCTGATTCAAGCAATAAATCAAAGGCACAGAAAAGTACTTAGAAACCACATCCATATCATTCTCATAATGTATTTCCAACCCGTCCGATTCTTCTGTTACAACAGACTCAAAAGAGAAAGAAAAAGACGACCTGGACAGGACTGTGGCATCCGGGTTATCACCCCCAGGAATACCGGACTCAGACTCAGTTGAGTTGGAACCTGATTCCGACTCACAAGACTCGGTGGAATCAGATTCCGGCTCACTACCTGACCTAGTGATGTTTGACAAAAATCCCTCTTCGTACTGCCAAACGAAGGAGGGTGCGATGGATGCATCCAAAATAGTTGATGGTGGGCCCGCAGCCGTTTCATTCCCGATCATGGACACCGAGAAGTTATCCCCCAAGCACTTCTGTTCGATCGAAGGATCTGAAAGTAGACATGCCAGTGCCACCGCCATTTCAAGTTCGGTGTTCTCAGACTCCATTTCCCTGTTATACTCAGCCTCAACTGTCGGGTCTGTCTGCTCTTCGGCAACATTGTCCCCAGATAACTGTAAGTCAAAGAAAATCTCAAACCCCGGCACGTGCTTCCTCTCCGCGTTCAGCCACGGCTCCAAAAAGCCACAGAATGGAAAATCCTCCCTCTCCGGGACGAAGCGTCTGTTTAGGGTACCTCGGATAGGCCGGTGCATCAACTCGAAAGGTTTCCCTATTTGTTTCGCTCTGGCTCTCCCAGCCATCTCTTTTCCTTTCCTTACCCAATCCTCCTTGGTGGGAAGATAACCCAAGCCAAAGGTGTGTGGGTTGTGTGGCACTTCGGCCAATGTTGCAACGCCCTTCCGGCCGCCCTTTCCCAATCCCATCCCGGGGATGTGTTGGAGCTTGTTCATGAGATATACTACTTGAGCACTGACATATGTCCCCTCGTTAGCAGCTATAATGTTCTGTACAACCCGAGCCTCAGCCAGGTTGAAACCTGATATAAACACCTCCTCTATGTCGTGCTCAATTTCTAAGACTGGTGTAGATACCTCCGGAGGTGGGTGGATCGATGAATTTCTAAAAACAATGGCTACTCCCTTTCCATAGGGGTATTTCACCATCTGATGCAGAATGGACAAGACAGCCTTCACCTGATGCAGCCACGGGCTCCCCAAAAGCAGGTTGAAAGTTGCCGGAACTTCTAAGACATGGAAATCTATCTCATGCTGTCCTGGGCCAACTTTAGTATGAATTTTCACCGTCCCCATGACCTCTCTACTTGTGTTGTCGTATGCCCGAATTACTTGGGCTGTTGGTAAAAAGTCTGCAGTTTTCAAGCCGATCGCATACGCTGTCCTTGCCGGGCAGACATTGATGTCGGATCCGGTATCAACAAGAACCACCGGTATCCATTTATTCCTACACTCCACAGAGATGTAGAGTGGTTTGTTATGGTTTGCCCCCTCAGGTGGCAGTTCCTTGTCGGAAAAAATCAGCGTCGGGGTAGCCCCTCCCGAAAAAACTAATCCTACTAGCTGTTCTGGCGTGGTTTCTATCAAAAGCTTCGCCTTGTCCATGGCTGATAAGACAGCCTGTCTATGCACTCGTGATGCCATAAGCAGTCCCCAGATGGAGATGTCTGCTTGTATCCTTTTTAACTGTTTAAGCACAACCTCCTCTTCAAGTTGCTTCTCCTTCTGTTTCTTAGTCTCCCTATCTTTCCCAGAAGCCTCTAGTTGATCTAGGTGCGGGGGTTTGAAGTACCGCCCGCTCCTTGTCATATGGTGGACTTCTCCAATGTACCAAGTGTCGTCGGGTTGGTTGTTTCCCCAATCTTCATCCGTGTGGGCAAGACATAAATCATCATCCTCCCACCACATTCCATCCGCAGTCGACAGACACCTGTCCGGCTCGAGTATGACTGTTCTCGTATCCGCGGTATCTTCCATCCTTATGCTCGCAGCATTCTCTATTTCTGTATTCATAGCAGCTTCAATCCCCACATGGGCCTTTGCCTTCCTGATTCTCTCAGAATCTTCAAATCTTTTCTGTTCCGACTGTGTCAATACAGCTGGCTGTTCAATCATTCCTATATTCAAAATGCTCCAATCCTAAGCGAAATTCTTGACACCGGCGCTCTCCGGCGATGTACTCTGCTCTCCGACCCTTCCGGTCGCCACTAACCCTCTTGCCCCTGCTTGGCCCTATTCTGGTTGGAATCCTTCCACAACATCCGGTTGATCATCCAACCACCCGGTAGCATCTGTCGATTCCCCATAATCAAACCAGTTGACTACTGCGTCCCTCAGATCTTGGTCACTATAAAACTGGAGGTTCGCAAGGACCTCTTCCACAGCCATCAAGTTATCCGTCCTCTGTCCCAAACCATCCCCTTGGATCGCACACAGCTCTGCCTCCGTTGGCAATTCCACTTTTGGTCCATCCTGGCCTATTGATGAAATGTAGTCGCTTGGACTGTACACTTTCTCAACAGAACTCCCAAACTTCTCAAACCCTGACTCAACAACCCTCTTCTCCTCTGAAATCTTCCTTTTTCTGTCCTCGCCAGTCACCACCATAAGCTTAGGTTGGGTTTTGGAGATATCCATCATGTACAAGTCGGTGCAATCAGGAAGAAGTACCTCCGGTTTAGGCAAATGGGAAGGAGTAATATAGATGCTAGGATCGTAAGACACGATCCCAGTTTGAATGAAATTGATTCTTTTGGGAGGTGGATCTTGGTTGTGTGTAGGGAGAGGGTTCGTTGTAACATTGGGTTTCTCGGGAGGCATAATCACCCCGTTATCGATGAGATCTTGAATCCCATGACGTAGTTGGTAGCACAAATCGGTATCATGACCATGCTGTTGGTGAAATGCGCAATATTTGGCTGGATTGTGGGTAGGGGGAAGTTTTTCTGGTAATGGCTGCGGCTCTAGGGGCTTCAAGTGCCCTTTTCTGATTAAAACCCCCAGAGCTTTGGACAGGGGCATATACAGTGGAGCGAAGGTTCTTGTGTTTTTAGGTGGATATTTGGCTGTTTGTGTATGGCTCTCAGACGCACCGGAGAATGGCGTAGCTGCCATGGTTCTTGGAGGGGGGTTGGTGGTGACCATGCTCACTTCGGAGGCTCTTGTAGTTGTAGCGCCGCTCGGGCTCGCATTGTTGTTGCGATTTAAAGTTCTTCAGGGTTGCTCCCAGTCATTATCAATTAAGCCTTGCTTCAAGGCATCCTCGATCTGTAATCCCATTTCATGTAGATCAGAAAAGGAGGGGAAGGGGAGTACAATCATCTTCTGCATCAACTTTGGTTGAAGGTTGCGCACAATCATCCGAATCTGATCCTTGTCTATGGGCCTTATGGTCATCATTGAAGCCTTGGCCCTCCATCTAGTTACGAATTCCGAGAAGCTCTTTTTAGGATCTTGCCTTGTTGTCTCGAGATCATGGGTCGTAATCTCGATTTGCATATTATATGAGTATTGCGCAATGAAGGCCTCAGCCATCTCGTCCCAATTTCTCTTGACGTCATCTTCTAATTTGGCATACCATATGGCCACCACACCTGACAGGGTCCGGCCGAATAAAGACAGCTTCTGCAGTCTGGAGAGGCCCATTGGCCTTAGGATATCTGAAAACAATCTCAGGTGTACCATAGGATCGTCGGATCCATCAAATCGGTCGATATGAAGCATTTTGAATCTGTCCGGCAGCGTCACAGCTGTGTCGGTGTATCCATATTCAATGTCAGGGATGGTCTTGACTCCCTGTGATCTCTTGAACAGCTTTTCAAGCTTGCTCAACTTCAGTGCTGTGGGATCTGTCTCGAACTCAAAGGGAGAGTCCGGTAGATTGGTGGGTGTTTTGGATAACTGGGGTGGGATTGGAGGTAAGATCGGGGGTGGAGGCGGTCCTATAGGAATGTCTGTATCATTCTGAACATTAGCTATCTCCCGAGGGTTGGAACTCTTGGCAGGGGAGGAGCTTGCTGCGAGGCAGATGCTCCGGTCTGCTGTTGTAACCTCACAATTAACTCTGCTTGTTCATTCACAACCGTGGCCTGCTGCTTGGCGAACTCTACCTGTCGAACGGCATCCTGCTGCATCATTTTCATACTCTCTTGGAGTTGGCGCCCCATCTCCTCTAAGCTGGCCATACTGTTATGATTCGATTGAATTATCGATATATATTCCCTCTCTGCAGGTGAAACAGAACCCTGATCCCTATTGTACTCAGGTGGGGTAGATAAAGCCCTCTGAACTGACTACTGAACGGATGCCCTCTGTCTAACTGTCCTCCGTCTAGTAACCGGGGGTAGAGAGTAGTACACTGGTTGTCTGTCTATCAGATCCTCAGATCGATGGAGTCAACGACCTCTAGTCCAGAGTGCTTGGGGAATATCTACTAGGTAAGAAGCAATCGTGCTCAATTACCTAGCAAGAAGATAAATAAAGCGTATAAAATAAATTAACAGACAAATGGACAGTGTAACGGCGTAAAATAAACACACAACACACGGTTGGGTATCACAACATCTTGCCAATAATCTGAATATACTGTTCCTTAATCATTGATCATTGTTTCCAAATCATTGCCCCCAAGTCTGAATCCGATACCCGCAGATAATTGATTCTCACAAGTACTGATACTGGTGCCCTCAGGCCTGATACTCAAACTTGCAAACTGATATGCGTGGTCCTGTAGAGATACACTCTGAAAACACATAGCAAGTAAAAGAGAGCCAAAACACCCCTATATTGGGGTAGGGTTTCCCTGTCCTACTTTTGTCAGGAGCTAGGGTTTCACTACGCACGCAGCGGTTTCAAACAACCTATATCGGGTAAGCAACCTGTCCTAGCTTGGGATGGTCACTATGGATTCCGAATATGCACTAGGTCGAATAGTCAAAAAGGGTGCCCCGGTAAAAACCGGGGTTTGTGTTCCCATACTGGCAGAGCCCGTAACCGGTCAGCCTTATGGTCATGTCTTGACAAGACAAGCCTCCGGCAAACCGATCAGGAATAGCAGATGGCCAACACGGTGTCCTAGACGCACCAATGCACATGCAATGCAAAGAAACACATAAGTGTAATCAAAACAAGATATCACGAGTTTGAGTCAAGTTTTCTAAATCCCCAGCAGAGTTGCCAAAAACTGTAACAGGTCTGCGAGGGAACTCACGGGTTACAGTTCGGACTCAATTTGTCATGGTTCTAAATCTGAACCAAAGAGTCCAAATCCAGCAAATCATTTTGAGAAAACAGATTTTTGAAAGAAGTGCCAAACATGGACTGCTTTGCCAGATACAGAGTCGCCACCTAAATATTTTTTTAAATGGGGGGATTTAAAAAATCCTGACTCGGTGCTAAAGGCCACGTGTCCGTCATCACTAAAGTTTCCTTGGCTCGGGAACTTGGGTATGATTGGGGAAGGTCAGCTATGAGCACCCCCTCTCGCCCGATCCGAAGATCGGCCTCTACTAACCGTGATATCTTATTTTGAAAACGTTATGTGTTCTTATTCCGGTTATTAGCCTAGAATTACTATGTTATGTGTCACGCCCCAAACCCGCCCCTAAAAGTTTGGGCATGACCCATTCGAAAACAGACACTAAACCTGTTATACATATCATATGGGGCCTGAACGGAAGCATCCAATAATATAAAATACATAAAATAACATCCATTGAGCTATTCCTAACATGCCAGGATCTCAACTTCACACTGAATATTATACAAAAAGTTTACACACATATGCCTCGACTCATTTCTACAAATAGGCGTATAACAAAAATATTAATGAAAAAGGAATTAAATACAATCAACTATCAACAGGCGTCCAGAGTGTAAATCAGCACTAAACAAGACTGTACATGATGCACGGCTTCAGGTGGTGCCTGGACACATTAATGTTGACAAGAGGAACACAAGTCTTAAAGGTTAGGATTGATCTCCTGGTTGGTTACCTACAAGAGACAGACAAAATATAGAATGAGCGAACTCAGTGAATAATAGTACATAAATAATGTGATATTTAACCTGAATAACCAAACGTGTAACTGTAGATACATATGATTAACTACATGCCGTGATTATTTCCAAAATAGCCATAGTCCAATTTCCTTAACAGAGTGGCTTTAAGCCCAGCTTATACGGAACAGCCATAGGCCTACAGATGTAGAACGACCATGGGTCCAGAATAACAGTAATAACAGAAACAACGGAAATAGCAGAAATAACAGAAATCACGGAAATAACAGAACGCATAAGCGTGGTAATAGAAATAACAGATGTATGGACTCAAGAGGTGGCTCGTACGGATTCCAGAGGTGGCTCCCACCAAAGTGTAGCACTTCGTTCCGTACAGCACTTTGTTCCATACCAGAAAATATTCACATCTGAAACATAGTCTTATCAGAAACAGAGTCTTATGCATTTCCAGATTTCAAACCATTTTCGTAATCATTTTCGTAATCATTTCCATATTCAGATTTTGCATACGATTATATATGGTACACCCATTAGCCATCAGATCAGGTAGGTCCGAAGACCACAACAGGTAGGTCCAAAGACCACAACAGGTAGGTCCGAAGACCACAACAGGTAGGTCCAAAGACCACAACTGGTAGGTCCGAAGACCACAACAGGTAGGTCCGAAGACCACAACAGGTAGGTCCAAAGACCACAACAGGTAGGTCCGAAGACCACAAAGTTGATACCAACAGCCACGGTATTGTTACCCCCGGGCGAGGGCCATAGGCCACGGTATTGTTACCCCCGGGCGAGGGCCATCCGGACTAAGGGTGCCACAAATACTTTTTAGAAACTGGATATGCGTTCATTCATTTTCAACATATCATAGCCTTTCAAGAATCAATCATTTCGTTTCATGGTATACTGAAAACATATAGCTTAAGTTTACAGAATGTTGCTGATAACTGAATGGTAACATTAATTATCAATAGCAAACAAAACATATGGTACAATGTTTCCTTATGGTTCTTTGTACATAGATATACTTGTTTCGTAATTAGCAGAATCTTAACATTACCCACAATCCGAAGGTAAATCAGACCAATTCATAAATCAACTTCACAGTGTTAATAGGTATATGCAATTCTTATGCAGAAGTATAGGTAATTCTTAGGATGGTACATTGACAATAATCATTAGCTATAACCCAAAATACAGAATAAGTTCAGAATCATACCGGTGTGTGATCACTCTTTTAACGTTCACCTCAATTCTCAACCAACACATATGTTAACACATTAACTCACGGAGGATAGAATGTCAATAACAATAATGACTAACGGTAAATAACATATGGTTGAGGTACTATTACTCACAGTGTTTGGCTGTTTGGTCTGCCCCTGTCGTTGTCCCTACACAATTTGTAATACACAAAGAAATCGGATCACAAAACTTATTTCGTTCTTAATTAATTCTCTTTATCCAAATTACACATCACTTTGCACTTCCACATAATTCAAACTAAATCTTTGAATCTCATTTCAACACTCCACAATTGAGTTCATGTCATCCAGATTCTTACTAAATCAATTCCCTAATTTTTCCTTTACATTATTACATGAATTCCAACATAATTCAAACACAACTTATTATGATCCCACACAATTCAATTCAGCATTATTAACATAACTTAATATAATCAACGCAATCCCACATATTCGTCACCATCCACTAGAATCCATATTATTTAATTCAATGCCACCAAATATAATTCAACATAATTCAAAGCAAGTTGCCAAAGCTCATTTCAACATTTCATAGCCAAGTTTACATCATCCACCTCATCAACAAATCTTTTCCCCAATTTCCTTTCTCATTAAAACATGATTTACAATACTCCCAACAAAGTTCATTCGCCAATTTTAAACATTATTTTCAAACATTTCCAATTTCTAATTAAACTTGAACACATATAATTCAATACCTCAATTTCATTATTCTATTTTCAATTTGGGCCAAATCCTTGATTACCATCCTTAATCAACCTAGGGTTTCATGAAATTTCAAATAAAATTCAACCTTATGAACCCTTCACTCTTTGTTCCAATTTTCTCATTGATTAAACACCTAAGATTCATAATCCAACATTTAAACCCATTAATTGAACTTCCAATATCTTCAAACCATAAAACCCCAAATCACATAATTTACTCTATATGCTCAAAATTGCAAATTTTTACATGAATACCATAGAAATACCACAACCCTATCTCTTAATGTAAGTATTGAAGAGTATTAGAACCCTTACCTCAAGAATCAACAAAGGAGCAAGCTTGAGGAGAACCTTTCGCAAATCCAAGTCCAAATCGGTTACAAACATTGATCTTTCCGTATTCTCCATTCTTGATGCAAAAACCATGGTGGATTGTTGTTCAAAATAGAGGAAATCAAGGTTTTGAGGCTAGGGTTTCGAAGGGGAGAAGAGGAAAGAAGAGAGGGGAAAGAAAAATGTCAAGAAATGGTCCAAAATCTTATTTTTAACGCTGCTGTCCCGTAATTCCCGCTCGAGCGGACTGATTCCCGCTCGAGCGGACCTACCCTCAGCACAGATTTCGAAACTTTAAACAGGTATAACTCTTCCATCCGGACTCCGTTTTAGGTCGTTCTTGTGTCCAAATTGAAGCCCCAGAAATAAGCTTTCCAATGGTTCTAACCTCACATCCAAATTCAAAGTGTGGAAAAAGAAAAGGGCAAAAGAGTGACGGCTGATCGTAAGGCAACTATCCGAATTAAATTCCTTGGTCAAATCTTACTTTACCATCATATTACCACCTCAACCAAAATCCCAAAATAGAATAAAAACGTTCCAAATACACTAATACGATGTCAAAAATGAGCCCACATGCCTCAGAAATACAACTCATCCCAGAGACCCACTCGAGCGCTCAACATTGCGCTCGAGCGCGAAGACCAACAAACCTGTCCGCTCGAGCGGCCACTTCTACGCTCGAGCGGAAAATCACCACTCCCAGAACTTCAGCCTGCCTGCAAAATTACTAGAACCCCCAAAACCCTGCTCGAGCGTCAACTCTTCCGCTCGAGCGGAGGGTAAAATTCTGGGTTGTCACACCCTTCCCTCCTTAAAAAGAATTTCGTCCTCGAAATTGAAGAAAACCAAATAGAAGACAGATCAAACACAACCAGAAAACCACACTTGATATAGGAAGGGATCACAAATACTTCGATCAACATACACGTGTCAGAATTTCAACGGCAAAGAGCCATTTATAATCCCAAAGTCCATAACAATTTCGCAATTAACAGCTAAGTGGACCACGTCTAGTGGATGCCCAAACCTCAATTTCAATTACCTTTCCCCAATAGTTCAAAAAAAATTCCCATTAACACCAAAGCTTCATCTCCTTATTCACAATTCTCGTATATTTCAATTTATTGACTCAAAGGTCATATCTTCCAAATACTTCCAAATACTATAACAACTTAAGAACATTCAGAAATGGGTTTACTCAAGTATTCGACCACATGTAACTCATAAGCTATCATACCTAGTTCAACCTCTTTAGGTTCACAGCCAAGTTCCAAATCAATGACTTTGGGGCCCTTTGCTCACTATCAGAATTAAACTTATTAGGCCAAAACAGATTTCTAACAGACTCCAAATAACAACTCAACTCACATATTACGGTATGGTATGACCATTTAAAATCCATATTCACTTGGAAGATCTTAAAGTCAATATCATGACATCAAGCACATAATACATTTATCATAACATTTGAATATGTTCAGAGGCAGTATTCAAAAACTTATCGGACCTTTCAAGAATATCAGACAATGGAATATTTTCCCATAGCAGCAAGCTTATTTAAACTTTGTCAGAAAATCTGTCATATCTTGGACATTCAAATTTTCGTACATTTAGGGGAATTTATCCAGAAAACTTATCATATCATAAACTTGTCAGAAATTCGTGACATTTTTGTCACTTCAGAAAACATTTATCATATCAAACATTTCGTAACCCGAACTATGAATTTCTTAAACATTGAATAGCATAGTTTAGTTAGAATCATTTGTGTCAAATCAGTTCATCAGTTATAACAGCATCACAACTAGCGTTATATACTTTGACTGAAGCACAAGGTACAAATCTGTAGAAACATATGAGTGATTACATTATATAATTATTTCCATTACAGTCATGGATCTAGTTTCCTTAGTAGAGTAACTTTAAGCCCAACATGTATCGGTAATCATAACTCCACAGATACAAAACGGCCATAAGCCCATAAATATATACATATGTAATTGCAGAACGCAGAAGAGTAGTTCAATACCATTGTATTTTCAGAACGGCCTTAGGCCCGGAAATACTGAATGGCCCTCGGCCCAGAATATTATAGAATAAGTTACTAAATGCACACAGACTTATATCACGGAAAAGATTCTCAATCTTAAATCCTTAATACACAGAGGCAGAATTCTAATTCTTGTAGTAACTTATTAGAATACCACTCATTTTGGTTTGATGTCAAATTAGTCATTAATTATCTATTATTTTGCAAGTGTCATATGGATGAACACGTATTGTAGGCGGGATTCCTCATGTCATTGGACTATTACTTAGAAAAAGTCCCAATTACAGATTGCAGATTATCCATATACAGAACAGATTACAGATTACGGATTTCAGATTTCAATCACAGATTACAGAGGTCAGAATACAGAGAGTACAGTACAGAGTATAAATTCCCATAATCAAATTCCAATTACGCATAAACCATACTCATTAGACACCATCAATAATTTCCTATCAGAAGTCGTCAGTAATTTCCTTAGTCCACAAAATCACATTACTTACATACTGTCTCAAGGTCAATAACCGATTTCCTAAACATAGCTCACAATGCACAACAGTGCATTCACAGAAACATGAGATCTAATAGTGAATTTGATATTGGTTTACTTTCAGAACGACTTTTGGTCTAGTATTACTGCTATTACAGGACGGCCTATTGGCCCAGAATAATCAGAACGACCTTTCGGTCCAGAACAGCCTTTCGGCCTATTGAAATCGTCAACAAGAACTCACTTATTACATAAAACACATCTTATCAAATGTTCCAATACAGTAGCTTCTCAGAATTATTGATCTAAATATTGTTACAGCAAGGGAGACATAACAAACCATAAGGTAACACACACATATAACATTTCTTTTAATCTTAGATATATCCGATACTTAAAATTTAATCGATTTCCTCAAATCTAACCATTTATATATAAACTAACTTACCGATCAGTTCAAATTCTTACCACACCTCTGCAGTGCAACATTGTTAACTTGATCTCATTTGCATGTCTTGCTTTACGCACCAATCTATATAAGATAATAGAGGTAAGAAAAGAATATGCAACAGACATAGGTTATAATCATCAGAAGGAACAGACACAACATATACATTTAACGTTGCCATCAATCTTTTCATGTCCTCTCAGAATGTTATGCATGACGCCTAAGTCTTGCTAGACATCCTAAAGCTCAATGGATTCGTGTGTGAGATGGCAACTCGTGCTCTGATACCACCTGTCACGCCCCAAACCCGCCCCTAAAAGTTTGGGCATGACCCATTCGAAAACAGACACTAAACCTGTTATACATATCATATGGGGCCTGAACGGAAGCATCCAATAATATAAAATACATAAAATAACATCCATTGAGCTATTCCTAACATGCCAGGATCTCAACTTCACACTGAATATTGTACAAAAAGTTTACACACATATGTCTCGACTCATTTCTACAAATAGGCGTATAACAAAAATATTAATGAAAAAGGAATTAAATACAATCAACTATCAACAGGCGTCCAGAGTGTAAATCAGCACTAAACAAGACTGTACATGATGCACGGCTTCAGGTGGTGCCTGGACACATTAATGTTGACAAGAGGAACACAAGTCTTAAAGGTTAGGATTGATCTCCTGGTTGGTTACCTACAAGAGACAGACAAAATATAGAATGAGCGAACTCAGTGAATAATAGTACATAAATAATGTGATATTTAACCTGAATAACCAAACGTGTAACTGTAGATACATATGATTAACTACATGCCGTGATTATTTCCAAAATAGCCATAGTCCAATTTCCTTAACAGAGTGGCTTTACGCCCAGCTTATACAGAACAGCCATAGGCCTACAGATGTAGAACGACCATGGGTCCAGAATAACAGTAATAACAGAAACAACGGAAATAGCAGAAATAACAGAAATCACGGAAATAACAGAACGCATAAGCGTGGTAACAGAAATAACAGATGTATGGACTCAAGAGGTGGCTCGTACGGATTCCAGAGGTGGCTCCCACCAAAGTGTAGCACTTCGTTCCGTACAGCACTTTGTTCCATACCAGAAAATATTCACATCTGAAACATAGTCTTATCAGAAACAGAGTCTTATGCATTTCTAGATTTCAAACCATTTTCGTAATCATTTCCATATTCAGATTTTGCATACGATTATATGTGGTACACCCATTAGCCATCAGATCAGGTAGGTCCGAAGACCACAACAGGTAGGTCCAAAGACCACAACAGGTAGGTCCGAAGACCACAAAGTTGATACCAACAGCCACGGTATTGTTACCCCCGGGCGAGGGCCATAGGCCACGGTATTGTTACCCCCGGGCGAGGGCCATCCGGACTAAGGGTGCCACAAATACTTTTTAGAAACTGGATATGCGTTCGTTCATTTTCAACATATCATAGCCTTTCAAGAATCAATCATTTCGTTTCATGGTATACTGAAAACATATAGCTTAAGTTTACAGAATGTTGCTGATAACTGAATGTTAACATTAATTATCAATAGCAAACAAAACATATGGTACAATGTTTCCTTATGGTTCTTTGTACATAGATATACTTGTTTCGTAATTAGCAGAATCTTAACATTACCCACAATCCGAAGGTAAATCAGACCAATTCATAAATCAACTTCACAGTGTTAATAGGTATATGCAATTCTTATGCAGAAGTATAGGTAATTCTTAGGATGGTACATTGACAATAATCATTAGCTATAACCCAAAATACAGAATAAGTTCAGAATCATACCGGTGTGTGATCACTCTTTTAACGTTCACCTCAATTCTCAACCAACACATATGTTAACACATTAACTCACGGAGGATAGAATGTCAATAACAATAATGACTAACGGTAAATAACATATGGTTGAGGTACTATTACTCACAGTGTTTGGCTGTTTGGTCTGCCCCTGTCGTTGTCCCTACACAATTTGTAATACACAAAGAAATCGGATCACAAAACTTATTTCGTTCTTAATTAATTCTCTTTATCCAAATTACACATCACTTTGCACTTCCACATAATTCAAACTAAATCTTTGAATCTCATTTCAACACTCCACAATTGAGTTCATGTCATCCAGATTCTTACTAAATCAATTCCCTAATTTTTCCTTTACATTATTACATGAATTCCAACATAATTCAAACACAACTTATTATGATCCCACACAATTCAATTCAGCATTATTAACATAACTTAATATAATCAACGCAATCCCACATATTCGTCACCATCCACTAGAATCCATATTATTTAATTCAATGCCACCAAATATAATTCAACATAATTCAAAGCAAGTTGCCAAAGCTCATTTCAACATTTCATAGCCAAGTTTACATCATCCACCTCATCAACAAATCTTTTCCCCAATTTCCTTTCTCATTAAAACATGATTTACAATACTCCCAACAAAGTTCATTCGCCAATTTTAAACATTATTTTCAAACATTTCCAATTTCTAATTAAACTTGAACACATATAATTCAATACCTCAATTTCATTATTCTATTTTCAATTTGGGCCAAATCCTTGATTACCATCCTTAATCAACCTAGGGTTTCATGAAATTTCAAATAAAATTCAACCTTATGAACCCTTCACTCTTTGTTCCAATTTTCTCATTGATTAAACACCTAAGATTCATAATCCAACATTTAAACCCATTAATTGAACTTCCAATATCTTCAAACCATAAAACCCCAAATCACATAATTTACTCTATATGCTCAAAATTGCAAATTTGTACATGAATACCATAGAAATACCACAACCCTATCTCTTAATGTAAGTATTGAAGAGTATTAGAACCCTTACCTCAAGAATCAACAAAGGAGCAAGCTTGAGGAGAACCTTTCGCAAATCCAAGTTCCAATCGGTTACAAACATTGATCTTTCCGTATTCTCCATTCTTGATGCAAAAACCATGGTGGATTGTTGTTCAAAATAGAGGAAATCAAGGTTTTGAGGCTAGGGTTTCGAAGGGGAGAAGAGGAAAGAAGAGAGGGGAAAGAAAAATGTCAAGAAATGGTCCAAAATCTTATTTTTAACGCTGCTGTCCCGTAATTCCCGCTCGAGCGGACTGATTCACGCTCGAGCGGACCTGCCCTCAGCACAGATTTCGAAACTTTAAACAGGTATAACTCTTCCATCCGGACTCCGTTTTAGGTCGTTCTTGTGTCCAAATTGAAGCCCCGGAAATAAGCTTTCCAATGGTTCTAACCTCACATCCAAATTCAAAGTGTGGAAAAAGAAAAGGGCAAAAGAGTGACGGCTGATCGTAAGGCAACTATCCGAATTAAATTCCTTGGTCAAATCTTACTTTACCATCATATTACCACCTCAACCAAAATCCCAAAATAGAATAAAAACGTTCCAAATACACTAATACGATGTCAAAAATGAGCCCACATGCCTCAGAAATACAACTCATCCCAGAGACCCACTCGAGCGCTCAACATTGCGCTCGAGCGCGAAGACCAACAAACCTGTCCGGTCGAGTGGCCACTTCTACGCTCGAGCGGAAAATCACCACTCCCAGAACTTCAGCCCGCCTGCTAAATTACTGGAACCCCCAAAAGCCCGCTTGAGCGTCGACTCTTCCGCTCGAGCGGAGGGTAAAATTCTGGGTCGTCACATTATGCGCACAGCAAACAAGTACAGACTAGATTGCCTAATTTGGAATGAAACATTGCATATCCGTTTATTTGGAAAACATTTTGGAATTTGTTACTCGCAAGTAGGCTAAAATACGGATTTCAATGAGTTGTTCCAACTCAAACAATCCAACCTTCACCTATAGGCATTCAGACAGTTATATCACATGAGAAACTAGCCTCATGGTAATTATGCGGTCATGGCAACACTCACACGTATGCAAGGATGCTAAAGCGAAAAGAACTTACAGAGTGCTCCAAGCCAAAACAGAAACTAGTTAGTAATCATATGCATGATCCTAGTTCACGTTCAAAATGGCTAATGTAACACATGCAAGGATGTGATCTAGACAGGCTCGGCTAATATACAATGACATGTGAAATGCTACGACTAACACGTATTCAATTTGGAATTGAAGTACAAATGCAGTTAGAATGATGCGCTGAGCCCGGTGCACGCAAAACGGATGAATGAATGCAAACATGCTATCATACTGTATGCTAATTTGAATATGCCCTAAACTGACCATCATAAGCGGATAAATAAAAGGGGAGAAAGACGTGGGGTTGGAAGACATACATCACACGCACGCACACTTATTACAACATTGCCCTTGTTCAGAGGGTCCGAATAATTATTACACAACCAAATGAATACTGCTAAATTAATTATTACAGAACTTTTAATTAATTAACAAGTTAAAGGCAGAAAGAAGGTGGCCGCAGCCCTGACTCGGGATGATGAGATGATGCATGCTCGATGCGTCTCGCCCGGAAACTCGTGCCATGCCACTGTTGCCTCTGTTTACACTGCCCTGCTCCTCTGAAAATTGGGCAACTCCCAAGGTGTATTCTTTGGACACTGGGGATCATCACCGCCCAAGTGAGATCACCACCGGCCATGTCCGAATGATCATCGGCCATTTGTAAATCCATCGGCCAACAATGAATGGCCGGCTGGTAGTATAGGTAGCCGGCCGGCCAAAGCTTCCTGCAGAACCTGTTTTTGACAGCAGCAGAGGGCAGACAGTGCATGGCAAGGAAATTCAAAGCAATTTGTGCATGGCCACTCTCCCAATCATGCTATTGACTCATGGGAGCATGGCCCTCGACCCTAGGGCCATCAATTATGCATGATGGCCTAATAAGCCAAGTTTGCAATTTAATGTAAAAATGCATGCAATAAAAAAGGGATGAATGCCAACACCCTATAATGTTGAGGTCAAGGGGATTGGTGACCGAGGGTTGAGACGTGTTTTGTCACTTGAAGTACAAACACTCATCACCCCTCAAGTTTGGCTTGACACCTCAAACCAAACAATGCAATGCATGTATACCAACTTGGCTTAAAGATGCAACATGAGTAATGTAATGTGCCAAACATACAAGATGTAATGCTATGTAACTTATCATGCAAGCTAAGACATGAAATGCAACTAGCTAATAATATGCAGGCATGCAATTATGATACTAGGCAAACATGAAGTCAAAGCAATGCAACATGATCACGCAATGCGAAGGGGCAAACCTCAGCCCACCCCAAAACAGTGACAAAAGATGCCTAAAATGATGAACAAATACTCATGTAAGCATACACACCAATGGGCCCAAGGTTAAGGCATAACCAAGGGGTATTCTACTACCACTACCCCAAGCAAACATGGCATGAGCTATACAACCAAAAACAGAATTTTAACGCATCAAAATACACCCCAAAACCCATTGATATGGCAGCCCAAATGACTTAAACAAAAGGCATACACATTGGCTCATATATGGAGCATAGGATCATGTCTCTCCAAAGCATTGAAAGGATGACAAAATGCAAACATGCAAGCATGAAACATGGACTGAAATGGCATAATAAGTGATTCCAAATCACTGAAATAGCCAAGATAATACATGCTAATGACTCACACGCCCGATGCCAATATACTAGAATGCGAAGAGACTATACAAAGCATGAAAGGCATGACCAAATCAACACCCAACAGACCTCAAGCATGGCAAAATATGACCAAGAACTTCACAAAGTTAGGCCAAAACATGAGAACATGGTAGGCTAAATGCATGATGCACTTCTAGGCAAAAGAGAAGAATACAAAGCAAGTATATTAAGCATGGAAGGGGTCACTAATCCGACCAAAAACAGAGGCATAATATGACCCAATAATACCCAAAAACCTCTAAAATGAAGCCAAGAACAACTAATCATACATGCTACCCTTATGGGCCAAAATGCAAACAAAAGAGAGACCAAGGGAGAGGGGTGTCCCTCCCCTAAGCGAAACCTCAAAACCTCTTCTTCACCATTGAAAATCCACTGGATTTCAGTGGTGAGAAAGCCAATACACAAGGGTAACCAAAGCCTAACAAAAGAGCACAAAAAGAGGCCAAAAGAGGCCTAAGAAGGGGAGGTCAGCCCCAAACAACCAAATGACCTTAATGAAAGATCTCAAGCATGAAAATACAAGCCTTTTTTTAGTTATACACAAAGTCTAAAACAGAAAGCAAGGTCGGCAAAAATCTAGTGCAAGATTGGAGAATCTAAAGTAAGAATGTTACCCTAGAAGAACCCTTGAGGAACAGCAAGATCAGCCACCTTCCTATTATCAAAACTAGTCCAAAAACTCAAGAACAAACCCTCTAAGCCTCTCAAGGTCGAAGTGTGGTGTAATGTAATGTGTCTTAGTGCAAAACTAAGGTCAAAACACACTTTTAGGCCACAAAACACACACAAAGGAGGAGAGAGAGGGAAATATATAGAGAGAGAGTGATGTATATCAGAATATATGTATAAGCTCTGGTTTTTTTCATTCAACCACCAATAATGGAGGAGGGGGGCTCTATATATAGACAAAACAAAGGTTTGAAGCTTCGTAAAGAAGCTAAACAAAAAAAGGGTCAAAGGGGGCAAGGCTTCCTGAGGAAGCTAGGACAGCTGGCCAGCTTCTTGAGGAAGCTTTGACAAAGGGTCAAGCTTCCTCAAGAAGCTTTGACCAAAAGGGTGCAAAAGGGGCAAAACAGTCACATGTATGCCCCGAGGCAGGTTTGGTGCATTCCAGCTGGCACAACTGGCATGCACCATTCCTAAAAAAGGTAAAAAGGTGCCACCGGCCATAAAAGGAGGTCACCGGCCAAACAGATGGCCGGCCGGCTATACCGAGTGCCGACCAGCCAATGGTATAATTCACCAATGTCCGGTGGCCTCAAAACACGGCTGGCGGCCTCAAGCCATGGCCGGTGGGTTCCCGGGGTAGCTAACAAGCTACTCTCTACCCCTAGAAGCAAAAATACAAGTGTTTGGTGCAAAACCAAACACAAAATAGTCGAGTTAAGAGATCCTGAGGCAAGGCGTGCGGCCAAGACCTCCGGGAACTCAAAACGAAACACAAACATGGGTAATCACCAAGTGTTCAAGCGTTGACGTCCAAGTCTTGAGGACGGTCAAAAATGGGGTGTCTACAGCCGCCCGATTTTCTTGTTAGAGATTTGGTCTCCCTCACTTTTGGGCCACAATTTCTGGTCTCCCATACCACTACTGAGTTGCATTCACCTGGGAGACCACCAATCTTGGTAGGCCGACCACCTTTTTTGCTTGACCCTTTTGAACCCTTGGTCTCCCTCACTTTTGAGCCACAATTTCTGGTCTCCCATACCACTACTGAGCTGCATTCACCTGGGAGACCACCAATATGGGTAGGGAGACCACCAATATGGGTAGGCCGACCACCTTTTCAGCTGGGACCTTTTGACCCCTGGTCGGCCGACCAGGGGGAGCGGTCGGCCGACCACCTAAACTGGTCGGCCAGCCTTCTGCTTTTTTGTCTCAATGAGTTGAAGCCAGCTATGCCAGTTGGAAGCCTCAGAATGCATCCTCCATGCACATATGGAGGATGTTTAAGCTAGCTTTTAAGCTTCTTTGAGAAGCTTTAGATCTTCTCCTCTATAAAGGGAAGGGCCCTCTTCCATTGCTAGGGTTCAGAATTTTGCTTAAAGGCATACATACACTTCCCTCTCTATTTCTCTCCATTTTAGCTCCAAAGGTCCCTTGTTCTTGCACCATTGCACTACACCTCTTAGCCTAACCTCTCCATCATCCATCCAAGCACCTTGGAGCTCATTTTCAGAGGTTGATGACTTGCTATCTTGGTCCAGAAGTTGCTGGTTCCTTTGGCTACAAGGGTAACACTCCATTTTCCTCTTTTTGACATTCTTTTGCTTCATAGTTTAGCTCTAATTGCAAGCATATTTAGGCTTTGTCATAAACTGGAAAAAGTCTTATTTTGATCTTCTAAACATGTTTGTTTTTAAGACCATTTTTCTGTTGGGGGTCATCTACCCCCTTGCATGCTTCATTTCCTCATGTTTTGAGCTATGCTTTAGAGCATTTGTGTCAGCCTTGGTTTGGCCTTTTAGCCACTGAAATACAGTGGATTTTTAGTGGCTAAAATGTGTCTTTGAGCCTCAAAATCAGAGAAAGGTGACCCTCTCACCCTTTGTTCTCTTTACTAGCTTTCTTGGCCTTCCAAAGGAGCCCCTATTTGCATGTTTCAAAGCCATGCTCCAGGCCATTTTTGATGAGTTTTGTGGCCTGCATGACCTCTTTCTAGAGGTGGTTTTTCCATATTAGATGTCTATTATGCACATGTAGAGTAATCTTCTTCAAGGCCTTTCAAAGGGGCCTTCACTTTCATGCTTCCTAGACTAATTTCAGGCCCTTTTTAGTGAGTTTTAGGGCCCTCATAACCTCTTTCCAGAGGTGTTTTTTCCATTTTGTATGTCTATCTTGCATGTGTAGAACAACCCTCTTATTGGCCTTTCAAAGGGACACATCATTCTTGCATGCATTGACTGAGTTTCAGTAGGTTTTTGGGCATTATTTGGCATGGCATATTTCTGTTTTTGGCTGGCTTGGTGAGCTCTCATGTGCTTCATATAGTTGTAGTGCAAATCATGGTTCACTAGCTTATTTTGCATGCTTTGTTGACCCTTGATTTTAGCACTTTTTGGCCTTGCCTTAAACTGATTTTGTGCATATTTTGAACTACCTTAGCTCTGTTTTTGCATCTCATGATTGAATGATGCTTGTTTTGCATGCTTGTAGTTCGATACACTTGCCTAGCTTTGAGATTTGAGGTCTATTGCATGCATATACTGAGGTGTTTTCATGCTTTTGGGTCATTTTATGTCATATTTCAGAGCCTATGTAAATGCCATATCCTCATGTTTTCTCCTCTTTAAGTGTGCTTGAGAGTTGTGCATGAATGCCTTATTTTCGGACCATTGAATGAGTTTCATTTCCATGCACTTTGAACCATCATTTTGGGCCATTTTCCCACTGTTTCAGACCTGCCTAGGGTCTATTTGGGGTTGGTTTTGCCATTTGTGCATTGCTTTGTGTACCTCTAGTGTAACGCACTTCACTAGTTTCGATATTCGGGCCATCTAGCATGCATTGGGTAACATATTTGCATGATTCGGGACCATTGTACATCATGTTTCAAAGCTGGAAAATGTATGCTTGTATGCCATATTTCATCCTTTGCCATGCTTAGTTAGAGTTGTATGTTGTGCCTTAGGATCGGTCCATTGCATTTGTGCATGCTTGCATGTATTTCGGTTGTCTCATTTTCATCATATGGCCACTGATGTGAGTGTGGCTGAGGTCCACTCATATTGGTGTAAGTCCATCTTGCATTTGTATATGCCATTTAGTTCATGTGCGCATGATAGTCTTCGTAAGTGCATTGTGTATGTCATGTTATGTCACGTTCATTGTGTATGCGATTTTAGCCCATAGCATTGCATATGTTAGGTTGCATGTTAGTTGCATTGTGTATGCCATCTCATCACTTTGTGTTTGGAGTAGGGTTAGTCCAAACATGGGAAAAGATGGACGTTTCGTACTCCAAGTGACGAAACATGTCTCAATTCCCAGTCGCCGGCACTCCAGATTACCCATGATGGAGTTTAGGCCTTGTTATGCTTATATGTGCATTCATTTCACATTGAGTCGTGCAACTCGACTCCTCGGCCATCATGCATCGAGATGCGGGATTGGTGGTACGAGGATCGAGGTCTACACTCCCTAGAGCTTGTGCAATGACGGGGAGAGTGGTCATGCACACATGTGTTGAAAATACTTTGCCATGCCCCTTTCTTACTCTTTGTTGCAGCAAATCGAAATCCAGCAACAAAAACTAGTCAGCAGCCTTTAGAAGTTTTATACAGTGTTCTAGGACCAATTGCAAAACAGAGGCAAATCGAGGCATCGCAAGGAATTTCCCGAAAAAGCGACCCGAGCACGCATGCATCTTTCATCATTCGGAACAAGAGCTGAGGCAATTCATTTTATAGCTTGCATGCTAGTTTATTCGCTTTCCTAGTTAATTTGTTAATTAATTAGGGTTTTGTAATATTTAATTAGCTAGAGTAGTTAATTATTTATTCAGACTGTATTATTTATTCGGACCCTCCGAGCAAGGGCAATTGTGTAATAAGTGTGCGTGTGTGTGATATATGTCTTCCAACCCCACGTCTTTCTCCCTTTTATTTACCAGCTTATGATGGTTAGTTTAGGGCATGTTTCAATTAGCATACTTATGCTCGCATGTTTGCATCCGTTCATCTGTCTTGCATGCACCGGGCTCAGTGCATCATACTAACTGCATTGTATCTCAATTCCAAGTTAAATACATGTTAGCTGTAGCATCATCATATGTCATCTTAGGATAGCCAAGCCTATTTCTAGTTGCATTTTGCATGTGTTGCATTAGCCATCTTGACATGAACTAGGATCATGAATTGATTACTAACTAGTTTCTGTTTTGGCTCGGAGTACTCGGTAAGTGTTTATGCTTTAGCATCCTTGCATGTGTGTGAATGATTACCATGATAACATGCTTCACATGAGGCTATGTGCTTATATGATATAACTGCCTGAATGCCTGTGGGTGAAGGTTGGGTTATTTGGATTGGAACAATTCATCGACTGCGAGTTTTAAGCCCACTTGAGAGTGGCAAAATCATGTTTTCTAAGCCCACCTGAGGGTGGCAAATCCACATTTTAGCCTACTTACGAGTAGCAAACCACTTTCAAAAACAAACATGAGATGTTTTGTTCCAATTCAGGCGATCCGGTCTATATTTGTATGCTGTGCGCATCACGTAGTAAATCTAGGGTAATAACCGAAATAAGAGCACATAATGTTTTCAAAACTCGATATCATGGTTAGTAGAGGCCAATCTTTGATCGGGCGAGTGGGGGTGCTCACGAAGTGACCTTCCCCAATCGTACCCAAGTTCCCGAGCCGAGGCAACTTTGGTGATGACGGACACGTGGCCTTAGGCACGAGTCAGGGTTTCCTAAATTCCACCAAAATAAATATTTAGGTGGCGACTCTGTATCTCGCAAAGCAGTCCATGTTTGGCACTTCTTTCAAAAAATCTGTTCTCAAAAATGATTTGCCGGATTTTGGACTCTTTGATGATTCATCGGTCTTGCATTGCACTCTGCGAGATTAGATACAGGACCGTGACATTGAGTCTTGAACTGTAATGAGCCCCAATGAACAAAACGAGATCTCCTCCCGGGACGTTCGGGGACGTCTACAGGTATTTTCATATGAAATAATTTGGAATTATGAAACTTATGCTTTGTATAAATTATGTGCCTTGACGAGTGTTTCTAAAATGATAAATATGCTTGAAATCTTCAAAGTAATTATGCTATGGCAAGTTTTTGAAAGAATGTTTTGATAAGAATGAATGAGTTTCCTTTTGAGCAACGATTATGATAAATTGGGAAAATGTACTTTGACCCTCAGTAACTGTTATTTGTTTATGATCCATCTTGGACATTTTGTATGAACTAATAATTCATTACTAACGTTCTATATGATGTCAATCTTTAATGATTGTTCTATATAGCTTTGATAGTAATCGTTCTGAATGAGCCATCAATGTGATGTTCTGTAAAAGCCATCTAAATGATGTTCTACACCAATATGGGTGTTTCGAATGAGGTCATTTTATATGAATGTTCTGTATGGTAAATTTAACAAGTTAAATAAGGCCTTCGGGTACTTTGCTACGACTTGGAGTTATGAAAGGTTTGATAAGCAATGTTTGATATTATGTGATTTGAAACAAGCTTTAATTTGATTTGGAATCAGACTTAAATGTACCATCTGATGATTGAAATGAAGGAACTTCATTAACATTATATGTCATGTGCAATGTGGAGCTAAGGTCATTCTGTTTCCGTTTGTTATATGATTGGACCCGAGGCCGCTTGTTATCTAATTGGGCCCGAGGCCACTTGTTATATGATTGGACCCGAGGCCATTTGTTATACGATTGGGCTCGAGGCCGCTCCCGATGCCGTTTGTTATCTGATTGGGCCGGAGGTCATTTGTTGTATGATTGGGGCCGAGGCCGCTTGTTATCTAATTGGGCCCGAGGTCGCTTGTTATCTGATTGGGTCAGAGGCCGTTTGTTATCTGATTGGGCTTGAGGTCGCTTGTTGTATGATTGGGCACAAGGCCGTTTGTTATTTGACTGGGCTCGAGGCCGCTTGTTATATGATTGGAGCTAAGGTCGCTTGTTATCTGATTGGGCCCGAGGCCGCTTGTTATATGATTGGGCCTGAGGCCGCTTGTTATATGATTGGGGCCGTGGCCGCTTGTTATATGATTGGGCCTGAGGCCGCTTGTTATATGATTATGGCTATTTTGAGAACCTTATGACCATCTATTTACATTGTTTTACTGTATTACTACTCATTGAGCTTCACTCGTCCAATGTTGTGTATGCACATATAGATGATCAGCAGTATGGAGCACACCCCTATAGTCAGCTTCGGGAGCCATTTTGGGACTCAATTGAGTCATGCCTTAGAGATGGAGTTTTGTCTTTGACTCAAACCACACCTTGACCTTATTTTGTTTTTGCTATTATGGTCTTGGGTTTGTAAACAATATGTGTAAATTTCTTGTGGCACTTATATTTTTGCTTGGGTATGTAAATGTATTAATGTGTTATGAGGTTATATTCATAATTTTTGCTCATGATTGGCACAGCTCATTGGACTTCTCTTTATTATACGCTTCCGTTATGGCCCCATTAGCATAAATATTCTGTATGATCATTTGAGGCCTTCGGTAATCTACGGGTTACTGGCCGGTTATGACCCAAACTTTTAGGGACTGGTTCGGGTCATGACATACAAATTGTACATGTAAGTAGTCTCAGTTCATAATACAAGTTATAGTTCACAAAATTAAATAAATCAAAGGTAAAGATAGTCTAATGGCATACAAGTTTCAAGGGAAACCCCTTGGTTACACAAAAGGGTAGCCATTCAATCCCAACACACATAAGCTCAGGAGTTTCAACAAATAACATCCAATTGAACCCGCGTGCCCCATTCAAAATCTTCACTGCCTTGTCACTTGAGTGGAGTCACACCATCAATTCCTAAAATGTTGTTAGTTTGGGGTCAACTAATGCCCAGTAGGAAATACTATTAACAAGACATTAATAATCGAAATACATATAATCATGACATGCACTTGTTAGGATAAAATTCATATTTTCTCTTTTAAAATAAAAAAATGTTCAATGCATGATTTCCATTCAAAATCTCATCTACAACCATGGGCTGGTAAATACGCTCTGATGTCCCAAGCCAGAGCCGCAAAACCAGACATACATATATAGATTTATATATAAGAAAATATTCTCACATTTGCCGACTCTAAAAATGGCATGGCGATGGGTACCCAAAACTTTCCCCTTCCACATTTGCTGACTCTTGAAATAGTGGGCTTGTGGACACCCAAAATCATATTTTTCCACATTTGCCGACTCTAAAAATGGCGAGCTCATGGATACCCAAAACCTTTCCCACATTCATCTGACGATAAGCTCAAGACAAGGCAATTGGGCACCTTGACTCCCTGCATGGATACCAAATACAACACACAACTCATTACCAAAGCCCGACTCAACTACTCGGACTCATATGCTATTTACCTCCTTTGACAATTTCCAAACATGCACAAGATTGTAAAGTCACATGAGAAAATTATAATGCACATAAGGCATAAGTTTTCAAATCCAATGTCCCTAAAGTTTGTTCAATTCACAATAACATTTAATAGTATCAACAATAAAGGGTTTTTCCAACCCCACAATTTTTCACAATCTCAATATTCATCCTTTTAAATACATATATCCAAGAAAATTCAATAATCTCATGTCTTGATACCATTTCCATAATCATTCACACAATCTTAAGATTTAAGAGTCAATTGAACCAAACCCCCATTATTTAATCAACTTTGAAAATTAGTGTTTTTCAGAAAATTGAGACTTTTTCTTCTTTTACACTCAAAGGGTCAATTTTTATCATCAACAACAATAATTAACAAAACATTTATAGCCTTCCTCAAATAATTTGGGTATAAACCATTTTTATTTATCAAGCCCTCTTCATATCACAAAATCATCTCATATAGTACTATAACTAAGAAAATACCACATATATATCTCAAATGATAAATACATTAAGTTAAAAGTACCCATACCTCAAGAATGGAGACAAAAAGATGAATATCCAAAGAGAAATTTGAAGGTAAAGCGATTTAACAGGTAGATATGTTGGTCTTCACTTCCTCTTTGCTTATCTTGCAAAATCTATGATGAATCTTTGATATAAGTACAAGAAATCAAGGTTAGAAGGTGTAGCTAGTTTTTCGTTGCTCCTCGAAGGGGTTTAGTCTCCTCGGATATGATAGCCCCACAATTCGGACTCCCGTGGTTCTGCATCCGATTTCACAAGTGCAATGTGAAACAATGAAAACACAAAAAAGTCCAAATCTGGCAAATATTTGGAAATTCGATTTTCAATCAAAAATGCCAAAAATGGACCGCATTGCCAAATTTTAGAGTCGGCACCTAAATATTTTTGAAAATTTTGGGAAACCCATGACTCGTGCCAAAGGCCACTTGTCCATCATAATCAAAGTGTCTTGGCTTAGGAACCTAGGTATGGGAGAGGAAGGTCATGAATTGAGCACCCCACTCATCCAATCAAAAATTGGCCTCTACGAATCATGATGCGATTCTTTTGTACAGTATATGCTCTTGTTCCGATTATTATGCTACCTTTACTATGTGATGTACACAAGTATAGACTAACTCGCCCATTTTGGAACGTTTTGATTTCAGGTTTGTTTGAAAAGAGTTTTGAATATGCATTACTTGAAAAAGTATGCTCATATTTACATTTAATCGAAAACATTCCAATTTAGGCAATTTAGCGTTCATCCACAGGCATTCAAGAGGTGTATCAACTAAGCACTTAGCCTCATGGTAAACCTGCTTGATATGGCAATATGAACATATATGCAATATACTAAAGCAAGAAATGCTCATCCAATACCCAACTGAGGCAAGCCAAAAGAAATAAAACCATTAGAAAAATGCATTCTCTACTATGCAAGTGACTAATGCAACACATACAAAACGCAACTATGAGGTTTGGTTTATTAACATGTCATGTGAATCAACTTAAAACATGCAGTAGAACACGTATTCAAGTAAATAAGAAATGACAATATTTGTTAGAATGATGAACCAAACCCAATGGATGCTAAAATGGGTATTTTACACATGGTAATGATATGAAATCAAAATATGGATGCAACCAACGTAAGCAAATAAATAAAAGGGAGAAAGAAATAGGGATTGGAAGACATACACAATATTTATAAGTGTTACAAATTGGTCCTCGCACAAGTGGGTCCGAATGAATGTCCTAATTAACAAATTATTACAATACCAAATACTAACTAAATTAACTAGCTATTACAAATTTAAAGGAATTTAACTAATTAATTACAACACACTAATTAATCTAAGAGCTATTTAAGCTTATGAATCTCGAACGGGAGTCGAAGAAACACATATGCAACCGAGAACATCCTCTTGGAAACCCCTTTGTTTCGCTGCCAGATTCTGTTTTGTCTGCATCCAGAAAATAGTTCTATTTTTGCTTCAACTTTTGCTCTGTTCTACAAGAAAAATACCATTGCCTGTGCAACAAGAGTTGGCCGGCCGGCCATGGAAAGTGGACGGTCGGATACAAGGGTGGTCGGCTGACCAATGTTTTTTAGGGTTGCCCTGCTGCAACAGAATGAAAACAGAGTGTTTCCAAGGGATGTTTGTTATCTCTACATCTCCTTATCATGAAACTGATCAAGGGAGGAGTAGAATCGATTCACAAACCATCAATCGTCACAAAGTTATTGCGTGATGATCTATGAATCAATAGGACAACGGGTCAGTAACTGGAAATAAAAGACTAACGGCACCCTTTTCTTATCATGGAGTTACCTCAAAGAAAGTGGTGGACATTTGTTTCTTGAACCATTGAACACCACTAGAGAGTACGCAATGAGCCAAGACACAATAGGTTCAATTAATGTCCGATTGAACCCAACTTAATTTTATTATCTTGTTAACCTCTTTTAGTTCCATTTTTTATTAGCCTCTTTTAACATTACCTTTCCATTCTTTATTCATTTTGTCCAAAGGTGAGAGCTACATCTACTAATGAAGAGAAGTGTCAAACAAGAAGTTGTCTTTAGCATGAGAGAGATGTAATGCTTTGGTAATGAACCTCCGAAGAGATTAAACCATTAAGCATGGAAGGTCTCTTTCTCATGTCTTAAACAACAATTAATTGTTTGAAACAACTCTTAAAAAAAAGAAAGAAAACCAAGAAAGGAGGGAGGTTGCAAAGGTGATTATTGCAAGTGTGAGTACATGTATGAAAACTATGAAAAAGCTATCAACTCAAATAGGTTGGTGTCTAAGGCCTAAACCACTAAACTATGAGGGCTGATAACAATAAAAGCATGATATTCAAAGCATAAGCTATCTAAACAATTAAAACAGTCCCCAACACACCAAAAACAGTGCTGAAATTGGTTTGCAAAAGCTAAAAAAAGTAAGCAAAATAGAAGAGAATTAAAGCTAGTAAGCAAGCTTAAAGAAGGGTGGCTAACCCCTTTACTTTTTGGACCTCAAAACCGCATGTTTAGCCTCTGAAAAACTCTGAAAATCAGTGGCCAAAAGTAGAGAAACACGTGGGAAACACAAGGACAAATGCTTATTGAATAACGTTCAAGAAAGGGTGGTTAATCCCTCCACCTTTGTTAGCTTTAAATCACAAGTTTCAGCCCACCAAAAATAGTCCAAAATAGTATGAAAACAACAAGAAAAGATAAGGAAGAAGTAGTGTATAGATAACCAAAGTTATGCCTCTTGAAGAGGAGTTACTCTTTTGTTCACACACCACAAGATATCCACTCTCAAGGGAAAAAATTGTAGCTCAAGAATCTTAGCAAGGAGCCCTAAAATATTGGTTTAGGAAGTGTATGTATAGTGTGTATATTGCAAGATAGAGAGGGAGAGTGAATTACAAGGTTTGGGCACTTGGCAGTTTTTTCTAACCTAAAACCAAGAGGAAAGGTCCCCTATATATAGAAAAACATGTTGCTATCTAGGAAATGTCTGTATTGAGCCAGCTGGTGTAGTGTATGCACTTGTGGAAACAACTGGCAAAAAATATTTGTCTGCCAAGAAACTTGGCCGGCCGACCATGTAGGGTGATGGTCGGCCACTAATTTTTGGCCAGCCGGCCACCTGTTGGTCAATAAGCCTCTGGGTGGTTAGGCTTAAAAAAAATTGGGTTTTGATCCAAAGGAGGTGCAAGGTTTTAGGCGTCTGAACTCAAAATTGAGACTCCTTGCTGAAGAATTTGAACAATTGTATAGCGTATAAATTCATCATCGAGTGTTCACCCTAAGGCGTCCAAGTCTTCTGGGCGGTCAAAAATGGGGTGTCTACAGTTGCCCCTCTTTGACAGAGCTCAAAGTCATGAAATGACGTGAGTGAATGTCAAAGTCCAAAGATGACCCATTTTGCCAAGGCCGTAAGACTTGGGCAAGCAGTCAAAGCATAAATACAATTGGTTGAACTCAAAAGTTGCCTACGTATCCCTTTGTAAGGAATCAAACCAACGTAGTTCAGGGACAAGATGCAAATGATACATGCGATGCAACAGTTGAGAACACAAATGAGCGTACAACCTGGAAATTATGATGCAATGTAACAATTAAAACCTTAAACGAGCACACCGCCTGAACATAATGAAGAAATGGGCATAAGACACACTACATATCACGTAAAAAGTTTGAGAAAAGGTCAAGGGAAACAATCCTAACTGTGCTTTCGCGTAGAAAGATTGACAAGAAACAAACCTCACTACACTTCCGCGTAGAGAGGTTGACAAGAAATGATCCTCACTACTGTAGACACCCCATATTTGAATGCTCTCAAGACTTGGGTGCCGCACTTTGAACACTCGATGATGAAAGACTACGCTGTACATACGCTTGATTTTCTCAGTAAGAAGCCTCAGTTTTAAGTTTCAGAAGCCTAGAACCTTGTACCTCCTTTGGACCAAAACCTGTTTTTTTCAAGCCTGACCACCTAGAGCCGGCTGGCCAAAAAAACGTGGCTGCCCGTCTCTTGCCTGGTCGGCCGGTTATGTTTCCTAGCAAAACATATATTTGCTGCCAATTGTCCCTTCATGTGCATGCACTGCACCAGCTGGCTCAATATAGATATTTCTGAGACAACAACCTATTTTTCTATATATAATTGACCATCCCTTATGGTTTTAGATTAGAAAAATTTGTGAAGAGCAAAAACCGTACAAAATACTCTCCCTTTCTATCTTGCAATATTCATACACTCTACATACACTTCCTAAACCTTTCTTTTGAAGCTCCTTGCTGAGATTCTTCAACTCAAATTTCAACCCTTGAGAGTGAGCATCTTGTGGTTTATGAACAAAAGAGTGCCTTCTCTTCCAGAGGTATAACTTTGGCAACTTCTACACTATTTCTTCTTGCTCTTTTCTTGTTGTTTTTATACTATTCTGGGGCTGTTTTGGTGGGTTGAAACTTGTGATTTAAAGCTACCAAAGGTGGAAGGGTTAACCATCATTCTTTGAACCTTCTTCTACAAGCTTTTGTTCTTATGTTTCCCACTTATTTTTCAACTTTTGGCCACTATTTTTCAGAGATTTCGGAGGCTAAAATATGTGATTTTGGGGTCCAAAAAGTGGAGGGGTTACCCCTCCTTAGGCTTGCTTACTAGCTTCAATTCTCTTTTATTTTGCTTGATTTTTCTAGCTTTTCCCAACTAATTCCAGCATTGTTTTACTATTTTGAGAACTGTTTTAGTGTGTTTACTTCATTCATACTTTAAATATTAGGCTCGTGTTGTTGTAAGTCCTCATAGGTTTGGTGGTTTAGGCCTTAGACACCAACCTATTTGAGTTGATAGCTTTTATTTTATACTTTTCACACATGTGATCATGATAGCTTTTATTTTATGATTTTCATACATATGATCACCTTCATAATAAACATCTCTGTAATCTCCCTTTTTCTTGGTTTTCTTTTTGTTTAAGCATTGTTTCAAACGATTGATGGTTGTTTAAGCTTAATGGTTTAATCTCTCCAGAAGTTCATTACCAAGGTATTACATCTCTCTCATGCCAAGAACAACTTCTTGTTTGACACTTTTCTTCATTAGTGGACCTAACTCTCACTTTCAGACAAAATGATTAAAGAATGGAAAGGTAATAAAAAAAGGTTAATAAAAATGAACTAAAAGAGGCACAGGATAATACAATTGAGTTGGGTTCAATCGGACGTTATATTGAACCTTGAGTCATTTCATACTCTTTAGTGATGATAATGGCTCAAGAATCAATGTCTACCACTTCCCTTGAGGTAACTCCATGATAGGGAGGAGGTTTTTCTTGCTCCTTTAGTTTCATTCATTGAGCCTTTGTCCCATCAATTCATAGATCATCATACAACAACCTTGCGACCTTTGATGATTTAGGGATCGATTCTACTCCTCCCTTGATCAATTTCACGATAGGGAGAGGCGGAGAGGATAAACATCCCCTGGAAACACTTTGTTTTTGCTCTGTTTCCACTACAAGAAATTGCATTTTTTGCAATGCAACAAAATATGTTGCTAAAAAGGAAAACTCATCAGCAAAAAGTTTCGCCGATACACAGAGCTACGTCGGTAGCCCATAGGTAAAAGTGAATCGGCAAAGCTTTTTGCCATGAAATTATCATTACGTTGGTAAAAGTAATGCCTTTAGTAACAAACATAGTTGTCGATACAAGCCTTTATCCATCATCGGTAATTTACCTTGAGTTGGTAAAAGTAGTTCAAATATGATGATTGTGTGACATTTTTCCCGACACAAATTTGCATGGGCAAAAAATATACTTTTAGCAAGAAAATATGAGTCGGCAAAAGTAAACTTTTGGTAACACATTTATGTCGATAAATGTTGCCATTTGCCGACGTTTTGTTTGTCGAGAAAACTTTACTTTTGACAATGACAAATTTGCATTGGCAAAAATACACTTCTAGCAACACAATATGAGTTGGCAAAAGTAAACTTTTGACAATACATTTACCAACAAGTTGTTTGTCGAGAAAGCTTTACTTTTTGGCAACGACAAATTTACATCGGTAAAAATAATTGAAAATCATTTATATGTTTTTTATAAGATTTACAGATTTACAAGATGCATCCCACAGACACAACAGAGCTATCAATGACAAAATACAAGAAAACATAAGCTAAATAAGGCACTAGAGCCTAACAACTAAACAGTACTTCCCACCAAACCAAAAGGAAACTAACAAAATAAACACAACTAACAGAATAAAATAGATAGCAGCAGACAGCAACAGACTGCAAGATATAACTAAGCCAGCATTCAAAAATAGTCAGAGGTATGCACCAAAAACAAACAAACAAACAAACAAACTGCTACAAAATTGAAATAATAGCAACATATCATTATCCAAACAATTTGTACAGTAGCAACAACATAGCAGGTCAAAAGCATATCAACATAGACCCACAACAACACACTAGCACACAGTAGCACTACAGCAGGACTTGTAAAACTCTCAAACTTCTTACTAAATTTCCCACTTTTATCAACCAGGTCCATTATTTGCTGCCTGCAAAGAAAATTTACAAGGTAAGCAAACTTTATTATCAATCTGCTGAAAAATACTGTCAATTGTAGTTACGGTTAGTTATACTTGTTTGCATAAAAAGCTTTGGTAGAGAGGAGTAATTAAAATCCAACATTCAAATCAGAAATTAAAAGAAAAAAAAAAAAAAAAAAACCTAGATAAAGGATGATTACATCTGAATCAGTAATCAATCATGTAGAGTGTCAACTGGAAACTACAAGTTTAGAGGAAAACAATTTACCTCAGACATATTGTCACCAGCCTCAGCTTCAGAATGCAAAGGCGATGGAAGTGAGTAGACTGCCGCCTTCGAGATGGTTTTTTTTTTCCCTTTCGTTGTTTATCTCCATTAGTGCCCTCTCTAACAATGCTTTTGCCTCTGGATTGAGCTCGATAATGAACTTTAATGGTGATGGCCATATGAGAGGCTTCGGAGCTGACGAGTTCAATAACACTGCACATGTTGCATGCTTGTGCCTCAAAGCAGCCATGTAAGGTATCCTCCTTCCTAGATATCAGCTGGTAACAATTGTTTCATTCACAAAACATTCAAAGCTAATGTCTCCATTCATTCAAAATACAAATAGAGCAAACTTCCCACAATATTGGAAGTATTAAAAACAAAAAAAAAATAGCAAAAAAATTCAAGTGCAGCTATGTCAGAAGTTCGGTGGAACTCTAGTGGTGATTGCCAAAAGGAAAATGTCAAAATGTCATTTTTTTTAGCAATGTTCTAATGGTGCAAATGCCATTTTTTGGCACATCTAGATTATTGCTTAATTCTATCCAATGGGTGCCTCACATCCAGACCATTGGATCAAAACCCTCTCTTGGGTAAGTTGAGTTGGCACAAATGATGCACAAGATTTGGCAATATATGTTTTTAATAGACCTTTTGGCAGGCCACTAGAGAGGATTTCTTAGGTGCAACCACTATATAATTTGGCAATAGCAACCATTATACAAGCCCACTGGAGTTGCTCCTTCTTAGGTGTCAACTATATCTTTTGTTAAGCCATACTTGTCAAAGCCTCAATCCAAATTATTTAATGTCATCATCTCATCCTCAACAATCTCAATAGGAACCAATTACTCTCGATTTTCGTTATGATTGATCATGAAGACTAATATTGTTTAACCACACTAGAAATACATAGATTGTGGCACATTCAACTCCATAGAAAGGGAATAACAAGGGGGTTCACACGTTGCTATAACATCTAATTCCATATTGAGTACTCAAAACTAATTTCAACATCAAAGACCTTGAAATCATCTACTCTGTATGTTTGTGGATCTAGTCTGCATCAATTATCATATACTTCTTTCTAAAGTCAGGAAAGAAAGAAAAACTAAAAAAAATTAAAATTAAAAATAAAAAGTTTACCCAGATGAATCTTTATGAAGCCTATCAGGCCCCCAAACAAGTAATTCCCGAACACAATCCAATGAACCCCCACAACCTCCAAATTGAAGTGGTGTAATCCCAGGGTAACTGCAAGCAGGACTCTTATAAATATTAATGACAAATTAACAGTGCTACGACATTACACTAGAAAACCTTCAATAAGAGAGTTTTACCCATATCCCCTAGTAGATGCACAAATAAGAGCCCCAATGTCTAACAATATATGAATACACTCCAGCTATCCTTGTCGGGCTACCAAGTGCAATGGGATCGCTTCATTTTTATCTCTTATATTCTCAAACCTTGCAAATCCCCTGCCATCAACTCTAAATCAAACCAAGCAAAACAACCATAGCTTTAGCAACTTCATGGATATTCTCTACACACAAGCATATATGAGTGTGTGTACGTGTGTAGAGAGAGAGAGAGAGAGAGAGAGGAGAGGGTTACTAGGAATGTGCGACAGAAGTGGAAAGGGCAGTAGAAAGAATAGCTTGTAGGCAATCTAGATGGCCATAGAAAGCAGGATAATGCAAACATGTTCTTCCACGGAGTGAATCAAACATCAAAATCTAATGAATTTTCACACACAACCAATGATCAATTTATCTTTTACAATTCAATCAAGAAACTTACAACATAAATATATTGATGAGCAAAAACTATATAACAAAGCATTTTTTAATGTTGTTTCCCAATATATAGCTGATGTCAGATAAACTCTTAAATGAGTGGATGCTTATAGTGAATTTGAATGAATTGCTCCTCATTCTGGTGAAACTGATTCTACACCAACCAAATCACAGAGGGAAATTTTACTTGTACAAGCATATAGGTAAATTTTTGTTGCTTGCACTTTTTAACCAGGATTCACCATCCTTCCCAAAATGAGAAAATTACACAAACTCACAACATATAACAAGTAGCAAATTAAATGCATTTGGAATATAATTCAAACAAATTGTCAGAATAAATTCAAATGATGTGCCTGTATCTCGAACTATGAAAGGAAAGGCTTTCATTACAATTCATTTTGATATGAATGATCATTAAAGAAGTGATGAACCAAAATAGAGCCAGCATATTCAAATAGTTATCTTGCCTAACCAAATTGCCCATTTACAAGTTTATTTACTTTCATTACAATTCTTTAAGGGGCCAAGCTGTGTGAGAACATGTTTGTCATCAAATAGAATTACAATCCACAAAAAATAATTTTAGTTTAGGTAATGGTCATAAAGCAACTGTAAAATATGCAATGGCCTTAAGTAGGCCTAAATTCCAAGAATTTGGTTGGGAATTTCATGACTTATCTTCATGAATTATTTGTAAGATTTTAATTTATCATAATCAAATCTTTCAAAGGCTATTATAAACAATAATTTACCATTTGTATTGCTAGTCAGCGCTTGTTCATTGTTCAATAATTGCATCTACTGGCTTTTCAATCTCACTAATAAGTGCTTGTTCATTCAAGCACTTAGTGCCAAACAATAAGGTCAACAAAGTGATTTTTTTTATTATTTTGTAGGATACATATCAGTTTTTTACCTTTAGCATCTTCTTTGCCTTCTCAATTTCAAGATGATCAGGATGGCTTGTAACAAAACCCCTTTCCATATTTCTTCTTTTGGGATGGTGACTTTCAACTTCACCACCAATATGTTAATCAGTTATAACTGAATATTTGTTCTAGTAATAATCTCTTGTCTCTTCACTTTATTTATTTATTTTTAATTTGTTAACACCAACCAATTTTTTGACTTCGAATGAATAGAAATAAATAAAATATATTATTCTATATTAAATTTCTGTATATAAATTCTATTGGTACATTATACTATTACCTTACTTGATTTCTCTCAGTGATGTCAATTTCCTACTAGCCAAGCAAATAGGCTTTGTCAAACAGGCCTTGTGATTCTTCATGTTTATGGTCCTAAGATGTACAATCTGATATAACATCATCTTTAAGGAGAACAAGAAGTATATTCCTCAAGCTAAAGCATATTACTCACTAAAAATAGATCGAAAAGACATGAAAGGCAATTGTAAAGAAAGGAAATGACAGAGACAAACACTAAAAAGCCTTTTGTAGAGACAAACATGATATATATCAACTTAGAGAATAACAATTCCTGCTGGTCCTATTGTGAAATTTGTGCACCATCTTTATCTTTACCATAACACAAATGACAAAAATGCCTAATAAATGGTAGGTCTAAATGAGAAATTTCATCGAATTATGAAAAAAATTTCTTAGAAGAGGTGGAACGCCCCGTGATCACATTGAAAGTCTATGATCTGCTTACATCTAAAATACACTTGACTACTATTACAACTTGCATTACGGCACGCTAATGACTATTAATGAAAAGGACTGTAGTCGTGTTCACATTTTAATTTTTTTGAATTCATTGTTCACAGCCCTATCACAGTTTCACGATGAATTTCCATAAAAACAACATTTCATTTTATCAAAGTGAACAATTTTAGGGAGGTGGTTAGAGGTTTGGCAGTGGCGGCCACAGGGATAAAGTTATCTAGATTTAACTAAAAGATAAAATAGCAAGGAAATTGCATAACATGTCACAAAAAAAATAGTAACTTTTTCTTATAATGTGTGCACTTTTGTAAATCAATTGAGAACATTGAGACATCATTTAAGTGGCTAGTATAAAACATTTGTTTTACATTGACATAATATTATCAAAAAGTGCAACCTTTTTGTAAAGCACATTAGACCTTTATAAAATAACAGAAAAATGTTATAGAGCTCAACCATCCTTTTTCTGCTCATTTTCTACCTACAAACCAACGCAGACTAAAAAGGTGTTGATAGGTGATACTAACTCAAACTATCTGATCTAATGCATGCATTATTCTTTTGGTTTATTCTGCAGAATTTTACAATACCTCTACAATTTTAATTTTTTTCTTGGGGGCAATGTTGTTTTTTGGGCTTGCCATACCATTTATCACTTCCTCTACAATGTAACAAGCAACCTGAAAAAAAAAAAAAAAAAAAAAAAAAACCAAAGAAAGAAAGAAAGAAAGAAAAAGATGCACACAAAAGAACATGCTTAATATTTATGATGACTACAATTTAACATGTCCAACATTTTATAATTTTTCAACTTCTCTTTCACACATCGCCCCTGCAAAAAAGTGAAGAAATGATATTGGAAAGAAAAACACTATCAAAATCATTTGCAATAGCTAAAACATTTAAACATGATAGATTGATTACATATATATATATATAATTTATTTACCTTCATACGAGGACGCTTTTCTGCATTGATCTTTCGAACTTCATAACAGATATGTTTGGAGAAAAGGCTGTTCTGCTTCTTCTCCTTGTACCTCAACACACTAGCTTCTCTTTGCCCTAACTTTTACTCCTCTCCTCCTCCAACTTGTAATACTACTTCCTCTTTCACTTTGATATTATTGCCACAATCACCACAGCCATTGCTAATGCTATATTACGGAGCTGTCCACAACCCTCCATTACTTCCCCAACCACCCTTTAATCCTTACCAAAAACATTTTGATAAAAAAAAAAAAAAAAATTATTATATAATTCTTTTAATTTTCCTCCAAAGATCAAAATGGTGGTACATATAATAGCTTTACACATTCACCAAAACATGAACATTATTAGACAAGTTTAATACAAATTTTAATGAAACAATTAAAACAAGACTATCTCTGTAATCAATGGGTTAGTAAATCATCTAAAGCTGCTACATGTATATATACATATATATATATATATTTATATATTAGGGGGAAAACTGCAATATTTCATGATTTTCAAAAATCATGGATTTTCAAAAGAAGAAGTACTAAATAATATATTTAGAAATGCTTTAAAAATGATCACAAAGCAAGGGATAGAGACATTTCAGGACATGTTCTCTTACAGAGTACATCAGATCAAAATATAAAAAGAGGGCATTGATATACAGATTTTATTCTAAACCTAATTCAATCAAATACCTACAAAACTTACTTCAATTTCACATCAGTAGGTAAATCACTTCATATAGCTTATCGACAGTCGCATTTCGAACATCAAAATCACATGGATATCAAAGACAGATCGAAGAAAACCAGATTAATAATAAAAAAACATAGATCCAAAAACATACGAGAGAATTGATTTGAGCAAGAGACAAATAGAGAACTATAAGTTGTTTTAGTCGAATCTTCACAAACGTCTATGCAGGTGTGCGATTGTGAGAGGGAGAGAACTACGAATTATGAGAGAAGATTGTGTAAGATGGAAAATCAGAGAGAGTGATGAGGGGGTTTATTACTTATCCAGGAGAAAAAAAAAAAGGGGAATTTTGAGAGGGAACATTCCACACTGCCTCAACAATTTCTAGAGCCAGATCACCTACCAAAAAAAAAAAAGACAATTTTTAGATTTTTTTTTTAAAAAAAAATTAAAACTAATTTGAGAACAATAAAAACCAAAAATATATTTTTAACATTTTAAAAATTATTTATGACCTCCTAAAACATAAAATTATACAAAAATAACAAGTTTTTTTTTTTCACCAATTTTTTAAAATTTGTTTTTAAAAAATTATGAAACAAGTTTCTGAAAATAAAACCGAATATATTGAAATTGATAATCTAACCACATTCTTTGGAAAAGTTTAGATTATCTCAAATTAACCATATGAACTTAAGAGTTTGTTTGGGCTTCATAGGTTTATTTTGTGATCTAATTCGATGATCACTTTAATTTTATAATTCAATAATTAGAATATTTAAAACTTTTTCAAAAGTCATAATAAAAATACAAATCACTAAATCACCTCGTTTCACCAATAAAACTTTTATTGACGAATAGTGTATCGTCGCTAAATGTTTAACTCTTTGCCCACGCCAACTTGTTGTCACCAAAAGTAAGCACACTAATAGCAACGTTTATTGTGTTGCTAAAAAATAAGCCTCATAGCTAAAATTTTTGAAATTTTGGCGCCAACCAATAATTGTAGCACTTAGAAAATGTTATGTTTTTTTAGTAACGATAGAAAATTGCGTCGATAAATGCCTACTTTTACCAACAAAATTCATTACTGTGCCGCCAAAAATATACTTTTGGCTATGAAAAATTGACATTGTCGCCAAAAGTAGTCTCCAAAAGTGCAATTTCTTGTAGTGTTCCATTCTGTTGCAGTAGGGCAGTATGAAAAATTAGTGGCCGGCCGCCCACCCCTTGAATTCAGCTGACCACTTTCCTCGGCCGGTTGGCCACCTTTCGTTGAGCAGGTAGTGCCATTTTCATGGCAGAACAGAGCAGAGGTAGGGGTGAAAACAGATTAATTTTCTGACTGCAAACATAACAGTTCAAGCAACAGAACATAAGAGTTTCTGGGGGATATTCCCGGTTGCACACGTGGTTCTTCGGCTCTCATTTGAGTAGCTTGTCACTTGATCAATTAGTGTATTGTAATTAAGCTTCAATTTGTAATAGTTAGTTGCTTAGTTAAGTAATTTCGCGTTGTAACTAATTAGTTAGTTTAATTCTAATTTGTAATAATTAGTTACCATAGTTAAATCATTTATTTGGTGTTATAAAAGTTAGTTAATTAAGACATTTATTCAGACTCTCATGAGGGCAAAATTATAATATTGTGTATGTCTTCCAACCCCAATTTCTTTCTCCCTTTTATTTGCTCGCTTATAATGGTAGCATCATAATTTGATTTCGTATCATTACCATGTGTAAATATCCATTTTTGCATGCATCGGATTTGGTTTATCATTCTAACAAATATTGTCATTTCTTACTTACTTAAATACATCTACTAAACTGCATGCTATCAAATTGATTCACATGACATATTAAAAATCGAACCTCATAGTTGCATTTTGTATGTGTTGCATTAGTCACTTGTATAGTAGAGCATGCATTTTTCTAATGGTTTTATTTCTTTTGGCTTGTCTCGGTTGAGTACTAGGTGAGCATTTCTTGCTTTAGCATGTTGCATGTATGTTTGTATTGCCATATCAATCATGCTTACCATGAAGCTAAGTGCTTAATTGTTATAACTCTTGAATGCCGGTGGATGAAGGCTTTTTCGCTTAAATTGAGATGATTTGATTAATATATATATGAGCTCACGTTTTCAAATAGCACATATTCACAACTCTTTTCAAAACAAACATAAAATCAAAATGTTCCAAACTGGATGAATTGGTCTATACTTGTGTGCATCACATAGTAAAGATAGCATAATAATCGGAACAAGAGCATGTACTGTACCTACGAATCACATCATGATTAGTAGAGGCCGATCTTTGATCAGATGAGTGGGGTGCTCAATTCATGACCTTTCCCTCTCATACCTAAGTTCTCGAGCCAAGACACTTTAGTTATGACAGACAAGTGGCCTTTGGCATGAGTCATGAGTTTCCTAAATTTTCCAAAAATATTTAGACAACGACTCTGAAATTTGGCAATGCAGTCCATTTTTGGAATTTTTGATTGAAAATCAATTTCCCAAAAGATTTGCCGAATTTGGATTCTTTTATGTTTTCACTGTTTCACATTGCACTTGTGAAATCAGATTCAGAACCATCGGAGTTCAAACTATAGGGCTATCGTATCTGAGGAGAGTAAACCCCTCCAAGGAGCACGAAAAGCAAGCTACAGTTTCTGGAGATTCTATTGGGGAAATTAGAGAACTTGACTTGGACTTCATGATGTAAAATTTTATTTATGGATATATGTTCTTTGCATTTGCATCTGCATTGGTGCTCTTAAGTCACTGTGTTTTCCATCTGCGATTCCTAGACGGCTTGCCTAAAAAGCTTGCCAAAAGGCTGGCCGGTCATGGGCTCTGCCATGTTGGAAACACAACCCTTGGATCTGAACTACCACTGTACCGCTTGATCCTCCTTTCACTTCTCGATGTTAGGTGTGAGAGGTATTTTAGGTAGTCTTGCTGAGGTACCCCTTTTGACCATTCAACCTACTGTATATAGTAAAGCCATAGTGACTGTTCCAAACTAGGACAGGATGCTCACTCATATGCAGGATTATATACAACTGCTTGCTGGAAGTAGTGAATCCCTAGTTCATGGCAAAACTAGGACAGGGTAGCCCTACCCCCTCATAGGGGTGTTTTGGTTCTCTTTAACTAGTATGTGCTTTACAGTGAAACTGTACAGGAATGTTCATATCAGTGGCACAATTGGTATCCACTTTGTGGCAGAATTTAGTAAAGAGGATAGTCCTACAACTTTGACCACATCTGTTTTGATAACATCTTAGCTAAGGTGCTGTCCGATTTCTGATTTTGTTTGGCTTTTCCTTTATTTCTTTTACAGAGGTAGTTTAAAACCATAGCGTCAGAAAGTTCTGATATTCCCCAAGTACTTGGGCCCGCTTTGGAAGACTGTGCAAGGTCGGAGATCTTGTTCAGGGACGGCCAATGTTTTCCTCACTATCACCTGTTATGAGGCAGAGAAGGATCAGACAAAGTTCCCCAGTATAGTTCTTGCAGCAATCACCCCTCAGCTCACCCATACTCAGTCCACCTCAAGAACAATTTTCTATTCTAAGAATGGCCCAGTATCCTTCATCAGATTTGGAGGATTTGATAATTCAACTACAATAATCAGTTGACTCGATCCAGCATGAGATGGCCCATCCAGCCGGGGTCATAGCTAGGTTACAACAACAACAGCCGACTGCAGCTTCTGCTTCACAGGCACCTAATGTGGCTACCCCTATACCCGGTACTGCTGCCAACACTGCTACGGCCTAGGATCCATAAACCCAGGTTGCTCCGATTACCTCTGCTAGACAGAACCTATTCTAGTACAAACTTCTAGAGCCTCGGTATACCAGACTGAGGCACCGTTTGAAATTGAGGATGACCCGACCGCGCTCAAAATTAACAAACTGGAAAAGTTGTTCAAGAATGCACAACTGGTCAACTCCATTCCAAATATAGAGGATGGGTACACTAAGTTTGCAGTCACTCTACCAGAGCGGTTCAAGATGCTGGATATAGATCGCTTTGACGCCGGAGACCTGATGGTTCATTTACAGCTGCTCTCAGATATCTTACGGCCAATGGGTTTAACTAGACTGCAGAAGTCATCCCTCTTTAGTCGAACTATGTCAGGTATAGCTGCCATCTAGTATGCTACGTTGGAAGATTCTGTGAAGTAGAACTGAGAGGAATTAGTCGAGTCCTTCATTGCTCAGTACTCCTACAACACACAAATCGAGGTCACAACTCGTGATCTTGAAGCAACGCGTCAGGTGCCAAAGAAAGGTTTCTATGAATTTGTAACTAGATAGAGGGTTAAAGAGTCGATGCTGACCACTTGACCTTCAGAGAGATACCATATCATAATGGTTATCCGGAACCTGCATAGCAAGTTACTGCAGAAAATGATTACTCTCCCTTTATTTACCTTCAAAGAACTTCATGAAATGGAGGTTTAAATCGAAGACGCCATGAAACAGGGGATCATCACTGATGACAAATAGCCGGCTAAGAGGCCGTTTGTTCACAGTTCTAATGCTGCTGAGGGTAGCACAACTGTGAAACTGTCAGAAGTAAGTGTTGTTTCGCTAACATGGGCCCACAAACATCATCTAACCCTATTCGACCTTCGGGTAGAACTGTTAATCGACTCTACATGACCTTATCCAAAGCCATGCAGGTGCTAATCAAGAAGGGGCACTTGAAACCCCTAGAACCCCAACCACTGCCAGACCCTCTTCCACCCAAGCACGCTCCTACAAAATGCTGTGATTTTCATCAATAGCATGGATATGAAATCGACTGATGCTTCTGCTTGCGTCACGAGATTCAAGATCTCATCGACAACAAGGTCATAGCTCCACCCCAAAAACCAAATGTGACCACCAGCCCCTACCCATAACCAAGTCCCACCACCTAGAAATCTCCACCTTATCCATACAGTACCCACCTCCTCTGACCTAAGCGTCTATATCACCCCCTCCTACCTACCAAAGTCGATCTTGTTCATTCCTGAAAGCATAGACTTGTGCGTGATGGGCACATCCCCTCCATAACTTGAGCCTCACAAACCAGTGGTGATAACGCCTATAGAAGAGGAAGGTACTGGTCGGGAGGAATATGACTCGAGCCACTACATTGTTCATGTTGTTCAACTCAGGCCTGAGGTAGTGCTACCCACTTTAGTGGACATTAATGTGGTTAGGGAGGATGGCTTGAACTAGGGGTTGGATGATCTTGCGGAGCTTGAAGAAGATTTGGACAACTTGCAATTCTTCGATGAACAAGATCAAGGCAATGTACAGATCGGTTGGTTTGATTTGAATAGGTTGACTGATAATGCCGGATAGCTGAGTGATAAAACCGACAAGAAAAAAGAAACCGAAGTTGAACTGGAGGGAAAGCAAGTCGGGATAGCTGTGGTAACCGAGAAGGCTGAGGAGAAAGGAAAACTGCCAGAGGACACATGTGCAGGAAACCCAACCCAAGAAGTGGGTGATGTGGAAGCTACAGATACTGAACAAGAAGCTACACTGAGGCAATTTGAAAGGGAGAGAATTGAAGACAACTAGAAAACCACAACAGCTTGTCGCCCTGAGGGGGACACTTGTACTATAAGGGTGATCTAGGTTGAGCTAAAAAACTGTCTGTCGGCAGCCGATGGTGAATGATGGGAAGATAGCGATCTGCATCTTGCCTATACTAATGAAGACTGGGGAGGCCACATCCCGGATAGTACATGGTATTCCGAGGAAATAGACCTATCACACCAGAAATTGACGGTATTTCAAACCTCCATACCTGGATCAGGTAGAGCCATCAGGAAAGACCCAGGAGGCTGAAAAGGAAAAGGAAAAGAAGCTGGAAGAGGAGCTAGTTCTGAAGCAACTCAAGAAGATCCAAGCTGATATCTCCATCTAGGGACTCCTTATGGCTTCACGGGTACACTAACAGGTAGTATTATCAGCAATGGATAAGGCCAAATTGTCCATTGACACTACTCCAGAGCAGCTTGTGGGTCTAATTTTTGCAAGTGGTACCAAGTCAATGCTCACTTTCTCCGATAAAGAGCTACCGCCGGAAGGATCGGCTCACAACAAGCCATTGTACATATCTGTCGAGCGTAGAGAGAAGTAGGTGCCAGTGGTTAAGTGGACACCAGCTTTGCTATTAATGTTTGTCCTTCTCACACTGCCAATACGATAGGCCTTAAACCGGCATATTTCGTCCCTACAGCCCAGATGATACGAGCATATGACAACACAAGTAGACAAGTCATGGGGATAACGAAAGTGCAAGTCCAAGTGGGCCCTTCTGAGCATGAGATCGAGTTCCATGTACTTGATGTGCCAGCCACCTTTAACTTATTCCTACGGAGGCCCTGATTACATCACATGAAGGCTATGTCCTCCACCCTCTATCAAATGCTGAAATACCCTCATGAGGGAGGAGTGACAACGTTTTTGGGAACTCATCCATTCATTCACCGCCAGAGGTAACTACACCATTACTGGAAATCAACCATGGCGATAAGGTTATATTTCTCTCAGGATTCACTCTGGTAGAAGCCCGATTGGTGCAGACAACCCTAGCTGCGAACGAAGGAATGAACATCAATGTTCAGTCCATCTATTTCATGAACAAGTTGCCGAGAGAAAAGGTGTTGCGGCACTAGCTGAGGTGCTACACAACCCACATGCCTTTGGGTTGGGCTATGTGCCCACCAAAGAGGACTGGAGAAAAAATTGGGAAGAAATGAGAGACAGAACCAAGGCCAAAAGAGCCGGAAAGCACTATGAGCTGGTCTACAAGCCAATCTAAGGAACATTGAATGAGTGTTTTGTTAGAGAATGAGAGGATTTCCTCTTTTGTGGCTTTCTTGCGCTGTGGGTGGACTCATTGACAAAGAAGTGTGTCCCCAATTTTGAGATCTTCTTTGACTGTCAGTTACAAGACAGTGATGAAGAAAGGGCTAAACCAAGCGCCAACACTGGCCAAAGAAAAGAGGATGACTCAGACAATAATGAGGCTAAAGTAGGGACAGCACTGGCCGATCTCTTGACAGATCCCACGACCAACATGGAGAACTTGGGAGATACCTTTGCTATCTCTATGATCAGAGAAGAACCAGTTGTGGACTCAGCCAGTGGTATTTTCGATGCATTGAGGGCGCCATGCCTCACTTGGCAATTGGAAAAAGGCCTTCTTTCCAGTTCTGAATTGGATGATGAGCCAAAATTTGATTCCACTGAGTTTGTAAAGTCGGAATCAGATTCAAGTCAATCTGGGGAGTCTGAGTTTGGCATTTCTGGGGGTGGTAACCTGGATCCCAAGGTCCTGTCTAGGTCCTCTTTTGTTTTCTCTTTTGAGTCTGTTGTAACCGAAGAGCCAGAACTTATGAATGAGAATACTGCAGATTTCGTTTACTTTTCTGAGATGTTGATTTATTGCATTAACCAAGATTTTTAAAATTTTAATGCAAATGACAAGGAAGAAATTCTTCAAGCTTTGAAAAACTTGATTGACAAAGAGGAGGAGAGGCGTTCTAAACCCTGTATTGATGAAATTATTGCAATTAATGTGGGTACTGAGAAGGATCCCCATTTGGTCCAGATCGGGTCCACATTGTCTTTAGAGGAACGCGAGCATTTAATCACTTTATTAAAAGATTTCAAAGATGTTTTCACGTGGTCCTATGAAGACATGCTTGGAATCGATTCTGAGATTGTACATCATCGGATCCCTCCTGACCCTGAGGCCCGACCAGTCAAACAGAAACTGCACAGAGTTCGTCCAGATTAGGCACTGAAAATCAAGGATGAGGTCACCAAGTAGATTGATGCAGGATTGTTGATGGTGTCCAAGTATCTGACTTGGTTAGCTAATATCATCCCAGTTCCGAAGAAAGATGGTCAAATCAGGGTTTGTGTAGACTTCCGGGATCTGAACAAAGCTAGTCTAAAAAACGACTTTCCATTACCGCATATCGATGAGTTCGTAGATTTCACTGTCAGCCATGCATTGCTATCATTCATGAATGGGTTTTCCGAGTATAATTTGATTTTGATGGCACCTGAGGACAGCGAGAAGACTACATTCACTACGCCGTGGGGTACCTACTGCTATAGAGTTATGCCTTTTCGGTTGAAGAACGCCAGGGCTACATATCAAAAGGTTGCAACCACTATCTTGCAAGATATGATCCATAAAGAAGTTAAGGTGCATATGGACGACATGATTGTTAAAATCCAAAGAGTGAGAAGGCCACTACACCACGCTAGAAAAATTCTTTGAATAGATCAGGGAGTACAAACTGAAGTTGAACCCACAGAAATGCACCTTTGGGGTGACCACGGGGAAAAGTTGGGATTTCTGATCACACAGAGGGGAATTGAAGTGGATCCTTCTAAAATCAAGGCCATCTTAGAAATGCCACCACCAAGGACTTAAAAAGAGGTGCACGACTTTCTGGGAAAGTGCAATTCATAAGACGGTTTATCTCCCAATTAACCTTGACTTGTGAACCATTGTTGGTCTATTGAAGAAAGGGAAGAAGTTCCGATGGGATGATCAATGTCAATTTGCCTTCGAACAGGTCAAGCAGTACCTTCATAATCCATCTGTATTGTCACCACCAGAACCGAGGAAGCCATTAATCCTATATTTGTTGGTAACAGATTCGACCATGGGGTGCATGCTAGCTCAAGAATCTGAAGATAATATGGAGAAGGCCATCTATTTTTTGAGCAAGAAGATGTTGGATTATGAGAGTCATTACACTTCCCTGGAGAAAACTTGCTTAGCTTTAGTATGGGTGACAAGGAAGTTGAGACACTACCTGTTAGCTCACTCCGTAATTCTGGTTTTGAGATTAGATCACATCAAATATCTTTTTGAGAAACTGGTGCTTACGGGTAGGCTAGCTCATTGGTTGCTTCTTCTCTCCGAGTTTGACCTCTAAGTATGCCACGTACAAATCAGTCAAAGAGAGAGCCATAGCAAAATTTTTGGCGGACCACCTGGTGAAAGGAGATGAAACGGTAGAATATTGTTCCCAGATGAAGACATTTTGCAGGTAGAAGAGGAAACATAGACAATGTACTTTGATGGAACGTCTAATAAATATGGTTATGGTATATGTGTGTTACTTATAGCACCTGATAATTCCCATATACTCCTAGCTTTCAAACTCTGGTTCAAAGCTGTCCAATAATGAGGCAGAATACGAGGCGTGTATTACTAATTTGGAAGTTACCCTATAACTAAGGGCAATAAGGTTGGACATGATCGGAGACTCAAACTTGGTTGTTTCTCAAGCTAACAGAGACTAGAAGGTCAGGGAAGAGAAAATGAAGGTTTATCTTCAGACCTTGGATATTCTAATTCTAAGGTTTAAAAGACTGACATTCACACATCTGCTGAGAGAGAACAACCAGTTTGCTAATATGTTGGCAACTCTATTTTCCATGGTAGAAATACTATTTGGGGTCAAGATGTGTCTGATTATCATTGAACAAAAATATACACATGCTTATGAGACCATCGCCACGATAGATGAGGTTCAAGACAAGAACCCCCAGTATTACGACATCTGGAACTTTCTGGAGAATGATACTTATCCACCAGGGGTAAATGCTAAGGACAAACAGGGAATACGGCATTTGGCCATCCAGTTCATCATCTACGAGGACAAGCTATACAAGAGAGGCCATCTGGGAATGCGCAAGCTCTGTGTCGAAGAAGAAGAGTCGAAACGTCTCATAGAGGCCATCCATGGAGGGGAGTGTGGAGCACACATAAATGGTGTGATGCTGGCTCGGAAGATCCTTAGACAAGGCTATTATTGGTCAACTATGGAGGAGGATTGTATTACTTTTATTCGGCGATGCCACAAATGTCAAATCCATGCCAATCGCATGAACATCCCACCATCAAAGCTTTACAATGTGATTTCTCCATGGCCTTTCTCAGTCTGGGGAATCGACGTTATCGGCGTAGTCTCGCCAAAGGGTTCCAATGGACATGAGTTCATCTTGGTGGCGATTGACTATTTTACTACTTGGTTTGAGCTCAGTCTTCTCTGTATTGAAGGCATCACACATAGCCAAATTCATCAGGAACAACATCATCTGTAGGTACGGGGTGCCAAATGAGATTATATCAGATAACGGCTCACACTTCAAGAAAGAGGTGGTGGATTTGCTTGAGAAATACAATGTGGCTTTTCATAAGTCATCAACATACAGACCACAGACCAACGGAGCCGTGATGTCGCCAATAAGAATGTTAAGAACATCTTGTGGAAGATGGTTGAGACTTATAAAGACTGGCCGAATAAATTGTTGTTTGCACTCTGGGGTTATAGAACGTCAATTTGGACATCCACAGGGGTGACCCCCTATTCTCTAGTGTATGGAATGGAAGTTGTTCTGCTGCTTGAAATCGAAATGCCGTTGCTGAGAAGTATGGCCGAATATCAGATAGCGGAGGCGGATTGGCAGCAGAGCAGGTTTAAAGAATTGATGTTATTTGACGAGAGGAGGTTAAAGGCGCTATATCACATCCAAGGGTATCAGCGTAGAATTGCTAGGGCCTTTAACATGAAAGTCAAATCCAGAAATCTCAAGGAAGAAGATATGGTGCTGAAAGACAACTGAGCTCCCATCCATGACCCTAGGAGCAAGATCAGACCCAATTAGGCTAGTCCCTACATCATCAAATCTATCTGGTTAGGAGGGGCGATTATCCTTATGGGCTTGGATGGCTTGGAGTTCTCACAACCGATCAATATGGACAAGTTAAAGAAATGCTATCCCTGAGAGGCTCGCTAGGCCAAAAACCTGAAAGGGCAACCTAGGCAAAAGTTAGAGCATGAAAAATTAGAAACAACGAAAAACTGAGCTCACAAGGTCAAAAACCCGAAAGGGCGGCTTTGGCAAAAGTTAGAGCACAAAAGGAGAAACTACGTAAGGCCTGATTTCCATCTTTAGGATACGTAGACAACTTCATCCCGAAGTTCGGCCATAACCATCTCCAAATCAATTGCCCTATCCGTTTGTTTGATTGGGCCATCTTTATCCATCTTCTTCTAGCTTTGTTGTGTTACCTCCATTTGGTAAAAGGGCCAGTTGCAAGATAAAGCAGTGATGGTGAATGTAGTTGTGGGCAATTATGATTTTTTGATTTGGGGCTGTATGTCTTAAGGACTGATTCCATGTGTGTCAAGTAGTGATCGTTTATGAGAATTGTTTTGCAAAGTTTTGATGAATTGATTTTCTCAAAATTTACCCTTTACAACTTAGACAATTTTTGGGATCAAAAAGGAAAATTTTCAGTGCTCACAACTTTAATTCCATGATTTCAACATAAGTACATTCTTCAACTCTCTGATTAAATCAAAGTTGCTTTTACATCAAAAAACTTGAAAAGAAAGGTCAAAACAATAAACTAAGGGCATAGATGAGTCAGGTGGTCCTATGTCTTTTGCTTTCGCTCATGGACTTCTCTGCTGCCAAGGATGGCCCAGCTTGTATCTCATCCTCAAGCCAAGTCAAGCACTCGCCAAGAATGGCATAATTCAAACTAGTGGCTATGGCCAAAAGCACTCTTGTCCTCCAAGCAGTGAGGTATCGAGTCAAATGCGAAGCATGAGTTGGAAATGGAGCCGGGTACTCTGCCCTCTCATCTGGAAGGGTTTGACTATGTCCAAACTGGCGTCTGAACCTGAGTGGAAAATAGAACACGCAGTGCGTAAGGCCAATAAACTGTATACCTGGTTGTCGGGACATGTTGCAGCCTATCTCAATACAATTAGCTAGGGGCAACGCTAGGTGATGTCAATTGCAGATATGCTGCACATCTAGTCACACCACAATCCCTCTGAAGGGAAGTTCACTAGACGTTGGTGAAAGAAGTAGGATTTGGCTGAATACTTGGGGCCAAGCTCCACAACCTTTAGCTTATCAATCAACCACACTTGGGAATAGATGAAAAGTAATAGAGATTGAAGAAAAGAGAGATATACATGGAGAGAAGAGTAAAGAAAGGGCTTTACAAGAAAATAGAGAGTGATTGCCAAATTATGTGAGAACTCATAAATAAAGAAGGGTGGGAAACAATACCTGGAGAAGTAGCAGACTCCTTGTAAACTGAGTAGTTTCTTGCCGATGAAAAGCGTCCAAACCTATCAAGGTCTTGGCCAATTCCAAGCCAATGCAACTCTTACCCTCCTTGAGGTATTCGACCACTTCACTTAATCAAATGCTGGCTTTGCCGCAACTAGGGGCAAGAAGTAAGTATGCAAGCAACCACAAACAGAGGGCATGTTGGTGATAACCTCACTAGAGAAGGTCACCTCTGTCTCCAATGCAAGAAAATCGATTAATCAAGCCTGGTATATCCAGCTCCCCGTTATGAACCATGGACCGAGCCTTGTGCAAACTAAGCCCACACATCCATTCCAAAGCCTATACGTGGCTGAAACATGATTGGGACATAATCTCCTCATCGCACCGGGATTCCATCAAAGCTTGAAACTCTTCAAGAGTCAAACACGTTTCTTGTGCTCTGAAGCAAAATACATGTGTAACAGGGTTCCAGCATCGAATGGCAGCATGGAGGAATGAAAAACAGAGCGAAGTACAGCTCAACGAAAAATGAGCATTTATGCTGAAACCCCAGAAATTTACCTTTTCCATGCCGTCCAAGGCGACTATCCAATCCTTGAGCTTCTCAGCAAGGAATATCTCCATTTTCAGAGGAAATAGCAGTAGAAATGAAGTTTTGTCAAAAAAATAGCGAAAGAAGGCCTTTTGTAAAGGATAAGGTTGTGTGAGTGGATGCCAGCTGTCCGGCTGCAACACTTGGTCGGCCGACCACCTCTCCTAGCCAGCTGTCCTTTCAGGTGGCCGGCCAACCAACTATGTTGGCCAGGCAGCTGGGCATCAAGGTTTAGTTCTGGCCTTTTTGCTTTGAGGTCTTGTTTTGAGTCTTCTGTGTCTAACAAGTGTAAATAGTTGTGTTTCAACTGTTTTTACTTTGTTTTCCATTTATCGAGGTATAAGGTTCTAACAGTGAAGTTGATGGAGACAATGCCCCTGAGTCCTCTCCTCCGAGGAAGAGGACGAAGAGGGCCTCTCGAGCCTGAGATGACTGACGCTGATTTTTTTGTACTTTTTGCTTAGTTTATTTTTGTTTAGTAGCATTAGCACATGTATAGTTTCAAATAAGTTTTATTTATACTTTTGAAAACTTTGTACTCCTCTTTTGTAAAAACCTTGATCGGAATAAAACCTCGTAGTTGTTATGAAATGAAAGAGTTATTTTTGCATCATAAGCACTATATTTGCATGAAATGGACATGAAATTGTACTTGAAAATAAAAACTTATATTGGCATCATGTTCTTAATCGGGTAATGAGCCGACCAACAACCAAAACAAAATACAACTCGATAAGCAAAGCAAAAACAACATAAATACAAATGTAAACACTTGCTAAAACAAAAAGACTCAAGACAAGACCTCAAAAACACAAAGATCGAGACAAAACACATGCTGCCAGCACTGCCCAGCACATAGGTGGACTGGCAGGCCAAAGAGAAGGGCTGCCAGCCAGAGAGAGGAAGCTGTCGGCCATGAGAGGTGGCCTGCCAACAACAAATGTAAGAAACCTCTAGATTGTTAACAGATGGCTTCCACTCATAGCCTTATCTTCTATAAAAGGTTCTCCTTCGTGATTTCTTCTCCAGAACCTCATTTTGCTACTATTTCTTCTAGAAATGGAGCCATTTCTTGCCGAAAAGCTCACGGATTGGATAGCCACTTTGGACGGCACAAAAAGGGTAAATTTATGGGGTTTCGGACATAAATGCATTTTTTTCATT